>CM032344.1:14685538-15247916 GCA_019022885.1 Schlechtendalia chinensis
GTTTATTAAACATAATAATTGTCAACCTTGTATTAGGTAGTATAACACGAGTACTATACTTGTAATTGCTATAAATCTAAACATATTGCCTATGGTTGAACTGCATTGGAGTTTTCTTTGCATGACATTTCAATATTTGCATTGTTGGCTCATTTAATTTCGGATTATTTTTATTGTCCGAAAATTGATTTGAACAGTTAAAATACATTAATTATTGTGGAACTAGAAAAGTTTCCTCCCTCGGTTCAGCGTATACTTACTATGTTATTATTTTAATTCTATTTTTTTATTCTATTAAAATAATTTATTGAACAGAATTGTATCTGTACTACAGCACACAAAGTAAATAAGCGGAAAATAAAATCAAAAAATGTTTTATATTGCTTCGTGTCATTGTTTGGGAATGCAGAGGAGAATGGGACGGTACAGTCAAGTCGACGTATAGTCTGGACGTGTCCTTGAAACATTTTCGAATTAATGGTTGGAGTGTGTCGGGTGAACGAAGTGGCAGAATGATTAGGGAAATCCGAGTTGAAACTTTAAAAGGATGTGCTTAAACTCAGTTGAAATAGTCTCAGTGACTTTTATTATTGTCGTGTATACACTATGTATAAATGACAGTGTTTACTATACTCAAATATAATTTTTCAAGTATGCAGTACGTATGACGACTATGGAATAGCTATGCAGTTTTTAAAAAGCCGAATTTAGAATTGTTCGTATCTATATAACGAATTTCCAAATAAACTCCAATTAGTAATATCGCGCCATTGTGTTTTCGGCATAAAACGTTCCAAACTATTGAATAATTTAATATGACCGAAAATACTACAATACTATGGCAGTGTGTTAGAGTTGGCTTAAAATAAGTTTACGTCACGGAATGGTTTGGACGTCCTGAAAGAATACGTCGTTCGCAGTTAATGGTTGGTTTGAAAACAAATCTCGTTACAGAAGCATCGGCTGTGGCAGTTGATTCAAATGAGAAGAATGCACGGGAGCAAAGTTGGCGGTACAGCTCCTCGGATGTTGTCGTCGAATGAAAAACTGTGTCTCACGCCGCTGATATTTCGCCAGAGTTCGACCGTCGACGGCGACGTATGTTTGCTGACGGACAGTCCCTACAGGATTTTGAGGGTGAGTAATATATAGAACGCGTTTGTATAGTCTTAATCTTTGATTAAAATCGTATAAATCGTTATTAGCAGTGAGTCGAATTAAAAAGTAGTCGCGTACAAATAAAACACGCTGTTGTCGGTATTTGTTTTTACATTAAAAATGTTAATTCGTTATGAGGTACTCAAGTTTTATGCTATCGCGAATAATCTTTACTGCAAACAGGGACGAAAGTGTCGTTCAAAAGAAATTAAACTAAAATTAGCGTTTGTCTTTTATTAAAAAATTGTTTTGTAATAGTATATCTCAGGAATAAAGAAATGCGTCGTAGTTCTTTCAAGATTACTAAACGAAATTATATTCGTTTATTTCAACGTTATTATTTATTTATTTCACTATAAGTAACAAATAAACAAGTATATTGAATAACTGTATAATATCGTATTTATATTATTAATAAAACATACTTATACAGTGTATTCTTACAAGTGGTAATATTTGTTGTCTTGTTTAAGTGTACTATTAATTGGTTTCTATATATACTTAGAATATTGTTTCATTATCGTTATTATTATTATTATGTCAAATTTTGCCAATCAGTGTACATACATGATATTTAATAAAAAAAAATTATAAATTGTGTTTTGAAAAAAAACTTTAGCTAAACAAATTTTTTAAAAATCTTCAAAATTCTAACATTTTGATTTATGAAAAATAATTTTTTATATTTAGTTTTTGCTACAAATAAGGTCAGCAACGAATGTCTTACCAGATGGGTAGAATATTTAGTTTGGGATTTCAATAAAAAACATACATTTTATTATTTTAGGCATATTATTGGGTAGGTATCACTTTCATACTGATAAATTTATTTGGCAAGCGTTACGGATAATGGATTTAAAAACGATTTATTTGATAATTAATCGCTGTATTGTAAGTGGATACCGTTTTCAAGCAAAGCTCTTTTAAAAGCAATCTTTTTGAATTATAAATAAGCGTTCAATTAAAATGTCTTGTCTTTGTAATTATCATGTAATTATAATACGCGTAGAAAAATATTGTATGTTTTTAGTTTATGAATATTGTACCATAAATTGTTATTGCCTTTTTGGATTTTTCTTCGTAGATATCTGAAATACCTTTGCTCTGGAATTTACGTGGCCCAAAACTCGGGAAATTATGATTATTATTTAAAATTTTATTACCCTCAGCTTACACAGTCCCAGTACAAACGGTGCATCAATTGTGAGGTAAACAACTTTATTACAATTTTGAAACGTGAAATGCAATGTTTGCATGGATGAATTAATTTACAATTGTGTAATTACATAAAATCGACTTCACATTGAATTTTTAGAACATTTTTACTTCTTCTCTTTTGTAACATGCACTTATTCCGTTACTGTTCTATAGGTTAAAAATCGGAAATCAAGGTTTTATCAATTTAGTTATAACTTAAAATTTGTTTATTTTATTTTTAGTAGGTTATAAGTTTAAAAAAATATTGTGTCACGTTTGTTTCCACGTATTTATTTCCTAACCTTGTTATGTAACTTAATTAATGTTTTTCATTATTTTATAATTAAATATTAAAAGGTGGCTTTTAGACAGAACCTAACAAGTGCGTAGGTATATATATATGTGTGTGTGTGTACACAATAATGACGTTTAACATAGACTATTTATTTGTATAAACGTGGCTATTCCGTTATGAGCCGTGTACTTCGATCTGATAATAAACTATAAATAGTTAAACTACTAATTTATTACGTCGACTATTGAGCACAATTCATAAATTATTTTTTTACATTACATAATTTTCAAATAATCAACACAATAAAATATTTATTGCGCAAGTTATGATATAATTACATGTTATTAATATGGTTTAAGACTGCATATTTGAAAAATGACTTCACAGACATAATTGAAATTTGTAGTATATACGTAGATACTAAATTACGTATAATATTTGAATTGACGTAAACGTAAGAGTTTAAAACTTAACGCTTAACAAATAAATTGTAGTAAAACTTAGCAGATTTTCCTAGTGGATGGTACAATATGTATATTCATACAAGTTATAATTTTCAATTAAGTTAGGTTAGGTTAGTTTGGAAAAGTTTCATTCCATCTTTTAATTATTCCAGAGTAGCTATTTACATGTCCAAGACAAAATCTACGATTATAATATACTTTTTAAATATCCAAACAATAAAGTGAAGTTATCAAAGTTTTTAAAAATGTCTTAAGTTAAATTTTGTAAAACGTTTTAATATTCATTGTGCATTGTGGTAGTTTAAGCCTATGTAAGTTTTACGTTATTATTATAACACCCATTGGAAAGTTTTCAAATAAAAAGCACATAATTTGAGTATCATTTTTTTTTCTTATTGAGTAAAATGTAATTTTACTATGTAAAATTGTTTCATAGTTTTAAAATATAGTTAGGGTTTAGTTTCCAATTTATAATATTCATTAAAAAACACGTACTTTTAATTGAAGAATGGTTTTTAATATTTACAGTTAGAAATATTATTACAAATATAATTCTTAATACTTTAAGAATCATTGAAATTGATTTGAATTATTGTTTGGTTATTTTGTTTTGATATACTTAATATCTATACGTTACATTTAATTTTTCGGTGTAAGAAAATTATCATTAGATGTGTATGTACACTTCTGTTAAATTTGATTTACCGATTAGCTTTCATTTGAATCCACGTTTGAGATAAAAATGTTGTTAAAATAACAATAATTGTTCTAATTTCAACATTTCAATTAATAACAAAAATTAAAAACTAATTAATGAGCATAAAAGTTTTTCCATAAATAAATGTAGTTAATGAAATATAATCGAAACTTACAAATTTCGAGATTATGAGTGAAGCGATTTGTTTATGGGTTTGTTGTATAATAACGTTATTTAATGTATGCTATTATTATTTTTAGGTAGAATAAGGGTATTCGGCTAAGAAATTTGAGTCGTCTTATGTAGTCTTATATATCTAAAAATAAAAATAATGTTTTAACATAAATGTCTTAAATTATATTTTTTATCGGAAAATATAAAAAACGATTAAACATTTTCTAATATAATAATACAAGTTTTACAATCAGAAGGCCTAATATTACATTATAAGCATGAAGGCTTAATTCGGGAAATTCTTTAGATACACCACTCCCTTTAAGTCGTTTGAGTCTAGTCGTTATATTTTCATATTTTCTTTGACATTATTTTATTGATTTCTTGCGTATAAAATATATTAATTAATTAATTACAATTATATCGATATTTTTTAAATAGTCCAACCGCGATGATTATACGTACTAGTTTTTATTTAATTCCGTATAAAAGTTGTGTCATGGTTGTTTAAAATGCATTTTTTTTTCTATCGTCTGCGTGTCACATATTGACATCCGTTCGTTGTATTTCTTAGTTTCTTTATTATCATAAAAAATAATGATATACGTAATATTGTTTAGAGCCAACAACGAATAATGGCAATTTTAGTAATGGGATTTATTAATCAATTTACAAAATTATTCCGTTTATTTTTGTAATATTTTTATTGAAATATATAATATAATTTCTTCGAACATAATATAATTATATCCACATTCAATCATATAATTACATTGTCAAATAAAAAAAAAACAAAACAAAACAAAAAATGAACACGACGATACGAAATAGAAAACGGTCTCAGTACAATTCCAGGAGTGCATGAAGATTGAGCGGCGTTATATTGTAAGTATTACAAAACCGGTAAATAATAATCGTATTGTGCGATATTGGGTTTCAATGTGAATAATTACTTTCGTTTTCGATCCTTTACACTAAAATCAAGGAATCGCGCAGATCCTTCCCGAACATTTGATCACGTCCAGAGGTCGTTACAGCAACCGCGCCGTGTGCTATACGACTTATTGTGGTGTACGGCGTTTCAGTCTTAGCATACACCCGTGTCGGTACGGTCTCGTACGGTTTTTGTACGTCCGGCGATTTTTCGATAATACACACACTGACGGACACATTTGATAACGTTCGTATTTGTATAAGTGTTTCAGACCTCTTTCGAATTTTCAAATTCAAAACATTTCAGTCGTAAGCTTAAACATACGTTTAAATCGCTCGTTCATTATTTTATGCGGGGTAAACAACGTCGGCTAAAGGAAGATTTTATTCTTTAATTGTTCGTATTGAACGCCTGTTTAAATTTGTTGTCGCACGCTGTTCGACAAGTACCGTTTCAATAAATTGGTTTTAAAATAAAATGCAAATCTTTCGCGCAAAAGTTAATTTACACGCACGCAGTCGTTTATCATTTAAATCGTCATTTGATCGCCTATTGGTGTAATTCGATTGAAACTTCTCTTACATTGTTGTGTTGTACTCGTGTGATTTTTCGATTAGTGTTGATGCTTTTTGCACAAAACGTATCAACGTCCGTACTAACATGATGGCTTTATCACCTTTGAAGATTATCAGAAATTGGCGTAAAGTATTATACGGTTGTCAGACAATTAGGAAATTATCTTCAGAAGAATTAGTCAAGGTAAGAATATATATTTAGCTCGTATGGCCCTTATTAAAAGATGACGAAATAAAAATAAAAACAATTTGGTCGGATTAGTAGACTTTTTACTGTTAATTGAACATATGTATGTATTATAATCGTGTTGATTTATTAGGTACATTATTGATAGAACTAAATGTGATCATCTCTCCAAACATTTTAATCATAGTTAAAGTTCTTTTACGTGGTTTCAAAATTATAAGAAAAATTTCCAAGGACTAAAGACGAATTCTATAAAGTATAAGTGACCCATTGTTATAAAAAAAACGTATTTATATTCTAATATTTTAAAAGATTACGATTATTTGTATGAGTTGAACGTATAAAATATAAATTAAATTGTGCATCTAACAAAAAAAAAAAATAGGATGAAAGAAAATGACGAGTAGAATTCTTAAATAATAGTTTACTAAAAAATTAATTAAAAATAATAATCATATTTTTCTAGTGTGCAACCATCGTTTATATGCTATCAAATGAATACACGTTTATAAGTTATAAGTTTATATAAGCTATAAGTTAATATAAGTTTAGGTATTCTAAGGACATTAAAACTATAACGTAAATAAAGTAATTTAAAACGTCATAGTATCAGAATATAAGTCGATTATATTTATTATTTATTGATTATGCATAATAGTATTAAATTGTCTACATTTTACAAGTACCTATTTATTAACGTATTATTTATTTATTTTTTTGAATACCCGCACAGATATTATGTTATATTAATTCGCTCGTATTCACATCTACAGTCTGAAATAGTAACACTAGTGACGAATAAAAATAAGGATAAGGATTTTGTAGTATATTAAAAGTACACATTCAAATAATTGAATAGGTAGTGATTTCATTCTATTCCGCACACTGCCGATCAATTAAAAACTATTCGGTCACGTGAACAAATATCGAATGTATCCTAGTGTTGGTGTAGTCGACGCTTTCGTCGATCGGATTGTGGCGACGTTTTCAATAAAAATTATCATTAGGTACGTGTAGTGTTTTTTTCTTTTTTAAAAAATGCATTTTTATACAACGTAATTTATTCGTCAAATTGTTATAATTTGAGTGAAATATTATACCCGTTGACGTGAAAAATGTTATAATTATTATTATTATTTTTTCGTTAAAACAAAAGAAGATTTTTCATTGTTAATTACTAATTTAGAAAATACTATGTTTGATAACCCGTAAAAATGTACGTCGTAAGATCGTTCTCGTAACAACCGTTATTAAAACTCGAAACCAGTGCTGGGGGAAAAAAAATGACGTATTCATCGCGCGCGAATGTATCGCGTGGCCGTTATGCTTGTGAAACTATAATTTTCCGAAAAAAAAAAATGTGCGTTTCGAATTTTCACTTCCGCGCGGTCCTGCCCGGGTTCCCGACAATTGTTGTTGTCAAAAATCGAACGACGAACAGTTAAAACACGAGCGTTATCGTTATATTGGCGTGAAACAAACCGGACCGCGTTAGACTCGGCGCGGTGCGTGCTATTCGAAACGATCGCGCGTACACGTTTTATCGGAATACGAGCAAACTCTTTTCTCGATTTGAACGTGTGCGCCCCTAGACGAAAAATTTTTTTTTACACGTTTTGAAAACGTTCAACTATTCTGTCTATCGAGTTTTCAGACGTAAATTGTATCTGTTTTGAGATTTAACGTTACAGACATACAGAATACCAAAATTAAAAAAACGATTCGACTGCCGACCGTCCGTCAATAACATTCTCGAAACCGGTTAGCAACTTCGTGTTCGAAAAAAAAAAAAAACGTCCAGCGCCCCCGTCGCCCGAGGCGAACACGCGAACGGCCCCGCGTTTTATCCAGGCGTCCAGGACGACGGGTCCAGCACACGTCGTCCGGGAACAATCCGTAATCGGGAAACCGGGTATCCGCTCGGTCCGCATATATTACGCCCGCGTGCCCGCAGGGGCTTCGGATATTTACATCCGTTTGTTTATCACGCGCGCGTCGTCGTCGAATCGCGAATCCCGCGGTCTCGTACCCTCTTCGTCACCATATCGCCCGTCTGAATCACCGATTTTGTATTTCGGCGGACGTTCGACGGATACGCTTTATGAACGTATAACTAAGTCATTGCGTGTATTTCATATTGCAAACGCACAGTGTAACTTATTCTAGTCCATCAAGTGATTTAAATAATACACGAGTATTAACCAAAGTTATCAAAGTGAAACCACAACTTCAATACCGTAATCAAGATTGCAGTTACTCTCGGTTAGACGGTAACGACGATTGAAATCAATACGGTTGTTCACGCTGTTCTATTGTCAAACGACTTCAATGGGAAACCGAGCACGACTCGTTAGAAGCGAATTTGTTTATACTTATCGAGAACCAAGATATTAAGATACGTTCGTGTACGGCCAACAATTTTAAACAATGGTTCTTCGGCCACGTCATTTGAACACTATCCAAGTGCACGCACGCAGTTACAATGAAACTAACCGTTCCACGGGACGTGAACGTCGTGGAAATCTTTTTCTTCGTAAGCCTAAAACGACCGACGTCACTTTTATCGATTAGTATCAATTTGACGTGTTTGTGGTTTCCGAGGTAAATGCGGATTTGGGATCGAATTGTCGGCAATCCATATTGTATATATATATATATTGAGTCGCAATACAATTTAAAAATGCATCCTTTTGAAAAGAAAATATTATTTATTTTATTTTACATAAAATCAATTTTTATTTAAAAATTCGTCATGTAATAAAACGTGTTATTATGCGACTAGAAAAATACTTGAGTTTTTTCGAATTAATTACACCCTTAAATGGTTTAGCCGAACCTGAATTAAATTCCCGACTACATTTCAAACAACGTGTAAGTAATTTTTAAATTAAAAACGCCGAATAGCGGTTAGGATGGTTTTTTTACTGTTTGTGTTCAATGAACTGTTCAAACTATTTGATTTGGAAATTAAACGCTTGAATTCGAGATAATGTTGTACGTGTATTTTGGATAGTATAAATTAATCTCCCGGATTCCGCCGAGAATCGTTAATTGAGTAAATAAACCGTTCGTCGTTGCTTTGCAATTCGAAATAACGATGAAACTCACGACTGCCAAACCGTTTGTTGTTCCTTTTTGCGTAAGTGACGGTAAAGATTCGCAATTTTCGTTATTTAATGTAGTAATGCGCTTGTGAAAACACCGCGTATGTAATTATTTCGTGCAAGAACGAACGTATGTGACGTTCAAACACGTATAGACCAACTCGTTCACAAAACAACGTTGTGTTTGCAAATCAAAAAAAAAACCTATTTATAAGTGTAATTAACGCGTTGTTCGTGTTGTGTTCTTTATTTTAAGTTTTGATTTATAGATTTTTACAGAGACGACATGGATTATTATTATGTTTTTTTTTTCGCATAATAGAATCGCAACAAATGTCGTTAAAACCAATCTTACGAAAAAAACGTTTTTGAAATATATTTTACAGGCAGCCGAAAGTGGAAACTTGGACGATTTCAATCGTCTTTTCGTAGCGGAACCTGCTCGTCTTGAAGTGAGAGATTCAAAAGGCAGAGCAGCGGTACATCAAGCAGCCGCCAGAAATAAATTAAATATACTGCAATTCATAAGAAACCACGGAGGAGGTAATGTGCAAGTCGTACAACGACAATAATTTCATATTTCATAAAAGTTGAGATTACATTTTTCGCTCAAATACAGTCGTATTCATTTCCCGACAATTTGGTCTTCAAATATTACCGTGCCAAATTATGCGACTGTTTTGTCCAGATAAGATTTTACTACTGTCAATCGTTTTAACGATTTCTTCGTAAATTAAAAAAATAATTTGACAACGGTCAACAATATTTTCTTTTTCCAAACGGTTTAAAATATATATATATATAAATTATATTGTACATTTTTTTTCTGAAATTCATTAATTCAATTCACATCGATGAAAACGTCTTGATCTGGAACGTCATATAAAGTAAAAATAATTGAATTTCACCTTACGATTTAAACTTTTTTCGCTTTTATATAACTTGAAAAAGATGTCTAAAACGAATCGATAGTTTTCATCGTAGCCTGTCAATAAAATTTGATTTTAGTCAGTCAGTCAGAAACTGCAGACTTCACTAGTATTATTTTCATCACGTTTAATAAAATTGTTTTGTTTTACTGTTCACGCGGACGACATTTGCGCGTTAATGATTTCGCATGTTTCAAACTAAACATTGTTTTGCTTTTCTTGGACGGTCGAAATTCCGCTGAGCGAATCGGCCAAAGCTGTAATTGTGTTCGGTAGAAGGTCAGTTTCGAACGAAACGGTCACTGCCTCCGTTAGTCAATATTGTTTTTTCGACAAAAAACGTACGATATATATTTATATACATAACTTACCTCGTTTCAACGTACCGTCAGGACGAACATTCCTTCAAATCTAATTTGTTTTTGAAATAATACCATAGTGTATTTTGCTTATTCCAAACCAACCGTATCGTAACAATAATAATAATAATATTGTCATGTCACAGGAATAATATACTCTTCGTTTTTTGTTCGAAATAGTTTCGGTTGTTATAAGAATTTGAAATATAGTCGCGACGGGTAAAATATTTTACTTCACTTTTTTTTTTTTTTTTTATTCAATCGTTAGATAGATAAGTTCGTAGGCAACAGGTCATCTAGCATAACGGATTGATAATTTATTTCGATCGAAAATCATTGTTAAAAGAAAATGTTACGATTTACGTGCGCGATTTCAATTATTACGCGTTTGCTTTTGCGATTTTCAACATCGGTACTCGTGCATTCGAGTTCCACGGGGTAAAAACGTTAACGTTTTGTACGACGACGATCCGTTCAGAAAGAAAAAAAAACCACGTTATTCTCATTCATTGAGAGTCTTGTTGTTATCCGGATAAATGGTTATTATTGTGTCTTGCTAAGAATCTCAGACTTGAATAACAATAACGTACCCTTATATTTTATCATCTAATGCCTTCGAGCGTTCGTAATTACGCGTTCTATTCCCGGATCGACCTCGTCCATCACGCACGTGTGTAATAACAAAAATTGACGATGCGAATTATTTCCGAACAGATTTGAACATTAGAGACTCGTGTGGAAACACTCCACTGCACATCGCGATCGAACACAATTCACTGGACGCGGTGGAATATTTGCTTCAAAAGTGAGTAATATACGACACATATTTAGAACCTAGTTTATTGTGCGAGACGTGATAATATTCTCGTACCGTATTTGACGCTCGTTGTTTCGTACACGTAATGTTCATAACTGCCGGGCGCGGATTTCCGTGTTTGGTGGTCGCACGCGACGATATCTCGCTTCCAACACGTCATACGCGTCGTTTCGTTCTAAAAAAACGGTTTGGAGTTTCCATCTATTTTTACTATTATTATTATTACGTAAAAAACGAGCGGCGGTTCGTCATAAACAGTTCGTGGTCCGATCGGACCGGAAATCATTCGGTCGAAAAGTCGTATGATCGGACGTTATTTCATTTTCGCCTCTAGCGTCCACGCTGTTGCACCGTGTGTGTCGTACGGGGTTGCTACACGTTGCCAAGACACCCGGGTCGTTGTCACCCACTCAGGTCGAGTCCCCGTATTCTTCACGTGCGGTGTGACGGCTTTCCTCGTCGGTGATTCCGAGGGTCCGGCGAAAAACCGACAAATAAGCGAAATCATATTTGATCGACGGTACAATAAATAACAAACTACCACGTCGGACCATGAAACTACGCGACGCGCTTTGTGCAGTACGACGTTGTAAAGCTCGTCTTACACGATTTACTGTATTATTTAAATGGGTCTGAAATTGGATTATATGAATTTATAGTTTTCATTGATAACATCGTTTCACAAGGGAAATCGTTTTCGAAAAGGGAGCTGATGTAACGTTAACATACGCTCATATGTTTTTTTATTTAAATTCGTTGATTTCTATTATTCCACTCAGTCCGTAAACTACGCAGTACAAAAACCAATCAATTTTAGACTCCGTAATGAGTGAATCCTGAAAATTGTCACCGCGGCTGTTGACACAAACGTCTTTTCCCACAATTCCGTAATGTAGATAATGCTATTCATCAGAAAAACTCAATAGTAGCTTATTACCCATATTAAATATGAAAACAACTACGTATTACAAACTTAAAAGGACCTGTACTACAACGACATTATTGACGAATCTGTTACGGTCCTGCACGACACGAAGACAATTTTAAATAAAATAATTCTATAAGTGTATATCGACTCGTGTGTCGAGATATAAAAACTGACACTGATCTGTTCACGTTTTATCTGGCTGGTGGCTTATACAAATACACGGAACAAACATTGACCATTAATACCATTAACTTTTGTGCGATGAAAACGTTTTCGCCGTTCATTGAAAGCGTTCTCCCCTTTTTACTAAATTTACTAAAAACTTAACGTCGAAGAACAAGCGACAAGACAGGAACAATTTTTATATTTTTAGTATGACATAAAAATCAAAAAATGCACGACATGACATTGTGTGCGCGCACGTGGTCAGACGGTAAAATACGATTTTCGAGACGTGACGGTTTCTTTCTTTCGTTAACAAGTTTCACAAATTTTATCCACGTACTAACGCGTCAGTCTTGTCGGATCGGCGGGATCGGACGAGTAGACGACATATTTGACTGTTATCATTTTATTATTCCATAATATTCGACGAGTATTCCACTCGGAGACAGATCGTCGCGAAATCGTGTCGGGCGCGTGACGTCGACCGAGCACCGTGAACACGGTGAGTGTTTAATATTTTTTTTTCAGCTCGACACGCTCGACCAAATAACGTTTTCGAATATCGTTCGCGCGGCGCTTCGAACAGGCGATTTGTTTACACTCCGATTTCCGTGTCCGGGCGCACTCGGCCCGGCTCGACGAGAACCGCGACGCTAAGACCACTACGACTCGGCGTTTTCGTGTCCCGCGACGCGTCTGAGAACGGTCGACGACTGCTCGCCTTAGGTCGGGCCGCCGGGTCACCTGGCGCGCCGTTTGTGCGTTTGTTTTTCGCGCCGTCGGAAATTCGCAACGGTCTCTGTTCTCGCCCGTCCGTCCGTCGTACGCGAACAAATACCGTTCGTATTGTGCGTTGCGCGCATGCGCGGATCCAGAACTTACTTACGGGGGGTGGGGGGGGGTGGCCATCTTAACCGAAACGACTTTAATCCTCATTTCGTCGCATCGAATAATAAAATATTTTCCAAAACGTTTTATTGGAAATCCCATAGCTACGACTTCATTTTAAATTGTCTTTCTATAGTATCATAGATAAGAGTTAGAATTATAAAACGATAATAATAAAAAAATTTAACAAGAGTCTACGGGGGGGGGGGGTCGTGGATTGACGTCGAAGATAATTTCTAACGCTTTTCACGGTCGTTTTTTTTTTTGTCCTTCTCCTTAACACCCGAGCGGTTAGGATAACTCCGAAAGCGATTGAAAGTAACTGGAAAGCGGATTTTTTTCTTCTTTTGTACAATTTCTCGACTGTACGGTGATTGAATGGTCGGTAAGGCGCTCGGACAACTTAATGCATACGTAATTTCATTACGTCGTATACTGTATTGATTTTTTTTCTTTTTTTTTTTTCGTAATGGCAGACAAATGTCGCATGTAATTTAAATTTGTTAACATTTCAAAATTTGCAATGTAAACAAATTCAAATTCAATTTTGTTTTGAAACGTGTTAAACAACATGTCAATATATTTCATTGTCAAATTATTACTTACACCAGGAACAATAATTGCTACAATCACCAGCTATTTGGATTTTAATCATTTTAACGGTGCTTGTAAATGTAAACGGTTTATTAGAAAATGATTTCAACGGACTAAAAACATTCATATTTCTAGTAAATTTAATGAAATTCCGAACTTCTGCGAGGAAAACTTTACTAATTTTTTTTTTCTCCCATATAGTTGATCAACGGACGTTAGACAAATTAGAGAACGTTACTTTTAAACCGTTTAGTTCCTATGAATGGAATACGAATTATGTTTATTGCGCAACAAATAACGCGTTTACGTTCGATAACAAACACAGCTAGTTCGTCAATAAAATGAAACGAAATATGCAGTTAAATATTAACGTTAATTAATAAAGACGCGTTCCGGCGGTTTTTTCTTGACCGTCACGAATGAACCGTCTCGCCGGGAATCCCGTGTACTCAAAACGTACTCGCAGAAAACTTAACTAAAAACACGCGCACTGTGAAACGGCACGACCGGAACTGTCGGTTGCGGGACGATCGACTTTCTGTCGTTATTATTTCCCGAAAACCCAACTAAGGGTTCACGAACGTTTATCGTCTGTCCGCAGCGGTGCCGACCCGAGCGCGTTAAACGACAAGAAGCAAGCGGCCTTGCACCTGGCGGTCGAGCTGAACCGCGTGGCCGTCCTGCAAGTAATGTGCAAGTTCAAGGATCGCATCGACACCGGCCAGGGCGGCAAACACGGTCGGACCGCGCTGCATTTGGCCGCCATACACGACAACGACGAGTGCGCGCGCATACTGGTGAGTGGACCGGATCCCCTTTGTTTCGTTATTCAATTTGTCATCGACAATACCGTCCCGAAGTGCCCGAAAGCGCCGTGGAACAATGCTCGAGGCGGTGGAACGGACCGAAAACCCGACCGAACCTAATCTAAACGCGTCGCCTCGCGAACGTCGTCCCTCCTTTTCCCTTCTGGTGCGCAGGACGGCCGTACGCTGTCGTAGACTAACCTATTTAGGCTTCGTTCGTCGAATTACGCGACGACAAAATGAACACGCGTCTAATTCCAGTCGCAAGTTTTTTTTTTCTTTACTCGCCTTTGCTGCTACGCGTGTGCGCGCGATACGCATGTCATTTACCGGACACGTTTCAGGTCACGAGCCTAGCAGATTCAAAATTAATATTTTTCAATGACGGAGATACTATACCGAATCAAAAGTCGTATAACTTTATAACGTGAGCAAAATTATTTTGTATTAAATCTCGTAGTTACACTCAATATATATCTATATATATATATATGTATGTAACGTCGTGATTTGTTAACACACACACACGAGGGCTATCTCAAAATCAACCCTCGGTGTGTTATTACTCGCAACACGGGGACACCTAGTTAGCACGGTGCTGCGTGTCGCGACAAGTATAAATATTGTCGTGTAACATTCGTTTTCGTTCGGTATTGTTCTTGTATTTGTCGTATCAATATGGAAATTACGATATCGTCTCCGGCCGCCTATGGGATTTCGAGTGTAATTCGCTTTTTTTGCATAAATGCAGCGATTTACTGTGAAACGCTACGTAAGTCGAGAAGAGCAATCCGAAACCGAAATACGAGGAATGCTTACCAAAGTGCTTCTGCACGATAACTGGGATATTTTTTATCACCCCATACAGTCCAGATTTGGCACCGAGTGGTTCCGGGTTCCAGGGGATTTGAGCCGCGCCATTTCCTCGGACTTGCAAAAATAACGAATTACACTCCAAATTTCCATATCGATACGATAAATACAACAACAATACCGGACGAAAACGTCCTAAACTCGGCGTGTCATTGGACGACATCATACTCGTCGCGACACGCAGCACCGTGTTAACGAGATGTCCCTGTGTTGCGAGTAACACCGGATGTTGATTTTAAGATAGCCCTTGTGTATTATATACATACATATACTTATATAGTTAATAATTATTGTTATTATTAATCGATGACAACGTCAATATTGTAAACCCGTGGAATTGGTTTCAGTATATTACGTTCGATGTTCAAAATGTGCTTTACGTGGAAATACACTAAATATTATAAACAACGATGCAATATTTTCCCGATAAAGGTTTGACTATACATTTCTGTCAGATACTATAAAATATGAGCGTCCTTTACCTAACGAAAAAATGCTCGGACTGTTTATTATTTTATTTATTTTTTTTACAATCTCGTGCTTTTCCATACTACGTCCATCTCCTTTTTACTATATTGTCACGCGTTGAATACGTCGTCTACAATTGTATTTCAGATACATTTTTTTCTTGTCTAATTTGATCGACATAATATCGAATATTATTGTGTGCGCTATTTCGTGAGTCGCAACGCACAATTCGTTTTATTTTTACTTGAAGTATTAGATCTACAATGACTTGTATTTAAAAAAAAAAAAAATCAACACGGCGTAAACGTTCGACGTTTTGTACAACAACGACATAGTTTAACATCGTTCATGATGTTATATACGAAAAAATATATATATATATAAATAAATACAAAAACAAAAATCATAATAATAACGACAATAATGATTTCCGTCACACGGTATTATCATATTGTACGCGATCAGTGGTATCGCACGTCGTGAACGTTCAAGTTTTATAAAGGGCGCTTATTTTCTGTTTCGATGTAACGACCGTCTAATCGGTTTGATGCATGTTATTTTGTGACCGTAGATGCGCGATCTGGGCGCCGACAACAGACAACCGTGCCATAACGGATACTATCCGATTCACGAGGCGGCGAAAAATGCAGCGTCCAGGACGATGGAAGTGCTGTTGCAATGGGCCGAGAGCAGGGGCAATTCGAGACATCAAATGATATCGTTTTTCGACGCCGAAGGCAACGTACCGCTTCATTCTGCAGTGCACAGCGGAGATTTCAAGGTATAAATAAAATAAATGGAAAAAAAAACAATGATTGGAAAAACTACGGAATGGTGTGAAATATCAAATTGAAGGATTGAGATCAAATTTCACATCTTTCATTGTATAATATATATATATATATAGAGAGAGAGAGATAGAATGATAGTTTATACGATAGACAATGTCGCATCATATAAAAAAAAAATAAATAAATAACAAATGAAATACTACAGGTCGATTACTCGCTCATAGCTATTTTTTGTTTGAAAACTCAGATTACAGCGAAAAACTCGATAGTATCGATCGTTATAGAAATGTTAAGTCGAAGACGAATTGAACTTTAAACATAGAACTATGTAATCATAAATTCAATGTGTAAATTTTTTTAAAACTTTATTTCAATCTGTACTATTCAACGAAGGATGCATGCGTGCGCGATGTTCCGTTATCGAAATTTGAACACACAGACTCTACATTTAAACCCGGAGTACATCCCGGTTAAAGTATTATCTGTGGTGTTGTTATGATCGTGTTGGCACGCACCGCCGTGACAATCGCATTTGTTTATACTGGACGTGCGTCTGAAACCGGTCAAATAAACCGAGGCGTGGGGTGCAGCCGAAAGAACCAAAACGAACCATACCACCGCGAGAATCCTATTCGCACATTTGACCGGACACGCGAACTCGCGCGATGAACGCGACTGCCCCTCCTGCGGGCTAAAGTTTTCTTCCAAATATAGTTTTAAAAAAACATTATAATATAATTTTATATTTTTATATAATGAATAATATGTAAACATAGAGTGCGCGGTGCACGATGATTTTGTGTAGTCCAACTTTAAGCAAACCACAAGCGATACCGCGGTTATAACGAGTGTTTATAGATAAGCGGTAACACTTTTCTGCCCCCCCTGCCAGCAAGGTCTGCGCACGCCTATGGAAATAAATCTAGCGCGTTGTTTTGGATTTTTGCACTTCGCGTTATGTAACGTGTTGCCCGTGAACGCGGCAGGTCACAGTGTAACTCAAAAGCGAATGTGTGGTGGTTTTTTCTGCTAAACGAGGACGGTAAACGTACCGCGTAAAATCGATCGCGTCGCCTGTTCCGCGGACACGTTCGCTAACGTTTCGCCGCCGGATTTCCAGGCGGTGGAATTATGTCTGAAGTCCGGGGCGAAGATATCGACGCAACAATACGATCTGTCCACACCGGTCCATTTGGCGTGCGCCCAAGGGGCCATCGACATAGTCAGGCTGATGTTCGGCCTGCAGCCGGCGGAAAAGGCCCAGTGTCTGTGCTCGTGCGACGTGCAGAAGATGACGCCGCTCCATTGCGCCGCCATGTTCGACCGTTCCGAAATCGTGCAGTATCTCGTCGAAGAGGTAGGAGACCGTAGGAGGGCGGCGAACGACGGGCGCGTTTTGTTGTCTTTGTTGTCTTTGTTGTCTTCAGGGAGCCGACGTGAACGCATTGGACAAGGAGAGCCGGTCGCCGTTGCTGTTGGCCGCCAGCAGGTCGGGATGGCGCACGGTCGCGAGCCTGCTACGGCTGGGCGCGGACGTCCAAGTGAAAGACTCCAGCAAGAGGAACGTGCTGCATCTGATTGTCATGTACGGCGGAAGGCTGGACGAGTTCGCCCACGAGATCACCATGGTGACTATTGCGCCGCATTGCACCGTCGGCCGTTACGCGTTTAGTGCGCGCGAAAACAATCGTTCGTTCGCTTTTGACGTCCGTCCAGTTAGTCCCGTATCGACGCGTCGATTGCGTTACACGTGGTTATGAAACGATTTTTTTTTTTTTGTATATATAAATTGACAAGAAATCACAAAAAGTTATGACGATCGGCGAAATTTCGACTTATCACATACCGTTTAATTTGTTGAAATTCTGGAAACCTGTCCGATCTGCTATACGTTCGCAAGTCAAATATTGCAGTGAAGTTTCAATCGTATTATTGTTCCGAACAAAACGACAACAATACGTATTTCAGACTTTAATATTTATATAAGCTTTCTATAATATTTCGTATGTTTTCTTTTAATTATTTAAATTTTAAAAAATGTACCTAGACGAAGTATTTAACGGGGTTTCAAAAGAGGGGGGTGGGGATATTTATAAATAATGACGATTTCATGAAGGAAAAAATTGTCATCATTCACGTGTGATGATGATAATATCTATAAAGTAGATTATCCGAATACGTCATATTACGTAGGTTTGAAAAATAATTCGAACCAAGGCAATTTTCCAATGAAAATAAAACTTGTATGGTAATAACTTATTAACGACCTTTTAATACTATGTATTATATTTCAAGTTTAAACCTCCATTTGATCGATCCGACAATACAAAACGGTATGACGTAACTTCAAACGTGTTTACATTTCGATCTGTATAATTATTATCCGTGGCAGACTACTGCCACTTATTCAATATCTCTCATCAACGACCGATTTCTTAATGAATATTTGTTTTACAAGAATTATTAATTACGTGAAACAAGGTACAGAGGTACAGACTCGTCGTTATCTACTCAGTTTGACATGTTGTGTGTACGGTGTGTTTAATACGTATTATTATCATAAATCGTTATAATTACCGAAAACCAAAAAAAAAAAAAACCCGTGAACAATAATAATTTATTTTCTGTTTTGAAATCTTTTAGATTAAAAGATGATAAATAAATACAATCGAGTACGCACATATTTAATAAAATATTACGAAACAAATCAATATTGAGTTATGGGATTTAAATTTATTTCAGTACAATAAGTCATGTTATAAATATCATATAGGTAATTGCACGCATTCGAATTTTGTAAATATCACCATCGTTTATCATATTCTTGTGATGCCTACAACTTTGTTCTGTTTCGAAAATCTTTTTTACTGCTTATTTCACTTTGATTATTATTCTAATCGATTTGTTCCATACCAATTGCCGTGCCATAATATCGTTTCAAAAAAAACGAAAAAAAAAAACAATAAATAAATAAACACTATCGATTTTTTATTTAACGTTAATACATTTTTTTTTTTTTCGGATTATTGATTCGTATTCTTTTTTTGTTCATTTCAGGCGAACAATCAAGGCGCCCTGCAAATGTTGTTGAACGAAAGGGACAGCACCGGGTGTTCGCCTCTGCATTACGCCAGTAGAGGCGGTCACATCAGAAGCCTGGAGAGCCTGATACAGCTAGGCGCGTGCGTGAACATAAAGAACCATAACGGCGAGAGCCCGTTGCATTTCGGGGCCAGGTACGGACGGTACAACATCGTGAAAAGACTGCTGGACTCGGAGAAGGGCGCGTTCATCATCAACGAGTCGGACGGCGAAGGGCTGACGCCGTTGCACATCGCGTCCCAACAAGGTGACACACGGGACGGACGTCCGTCCGGGGTTTTTCATGCGACCCCGGGCGAAACGCGCGAAATATAAAGCGAAATATAATAGCGAACGTCATAACAATGCGTTGTGTTCCGACCGCAGGCCACACGAAAGTAGTGCAGTTGTTCCTGAACAGGGGCGCGTTGTTGCACCGCGACCACAAGGGCCGCAATCCCCTCCATCTGGCCGCGATGAGCGGCCACACGCAGACCGTAGAGATATTGCATTCCGTGCACTCGCACCTGCTCGACCAGTGCGACAAGGACAAGAACACCGCTTTGCACTTGGCCACCATGGAGAACAAGCCGAACGCCATCACGCTGCTGTTGCACATGAACTGCAAACTGTTGTTCAACTCGCTGGACCTGAGCGCGATCGACTACGCCATTTACTATAAGTTCCCCGAGGCGGCGCTGTCGATGGTCACCCACGATTCCAGGTAACCGCGGTTGGGTGGGTCAGGTGAGGTTAGAGCAACCCGACCTGGCCGTCCGCGCGTGCACGTGCCACCGGGCACGACGGCCGGACGGATCCCGAGTGTGTGTTTCCATTGTTGTCGTTAAAAAGGGCCAAGGAAATAATGACGCTGAAGTCGGACAGACATCCTTGTGTCACACTGGCGTTGATCGCGTCCATGCCGCGCGTCTTCGAGGCCGTGCAGGACAAATGCATCACAAAAGCCAACTGCAAAAAAGATTCCAAACAGTTTTACGTGGGTCTCGAAATCATATCGGTTGATGTTTGACGGTTTGTTAAAAAAAAAAAAAACGTCGTCCATGTCTTGTTTTCATTAGATCAAGTATTCGTTCGCGTGTCTACAATGTCCTGTTGTCCAGAAAAACGGAGCGACCGGCACTTTGAAACCAACACCGTTGCCCGCTTTAAATGTACGTTGTAATAATAATATACTTTTTAAAAAAAAAAAATCAATAACTTACTATAAAAAAAAATATGTTTTTCGAATTAGGCGATGGTCAACCACGGACGAGTCGAACTTTTGGCCCATCCGCTGAGTCAAAAGTACTTACAAATGAAATGGAATACGTACGGGAAATATTTCCACCTCGCGCATTTACTGTTCTACACGATATTCTTGATATTCGTCACTCTGTTTTCTTCTCAACTGATGTCCTACTCGTACAATCACAATTCGCTTAACGTCACCAACGAGACTATGTTAATCGTCGATAATAAGGTACAAGTTCTAACCTACAGTACACTTTTAATTTTTTTTTTCTTTTACGTTTTATTATAAAATGAAGCGTTCAAACAAATTATGTTTATCGCAAATTTTATGCAAACCGTGTAAAAATGTTGATAGCGTTATTCAAACAGCTTCCACGAGGCCAAACAATTTATTATATATTTTGTTGAGATAATATTAATATTTTCCTCAAATCTGCAGTATTATTATAATACCTTAAGTTTACTTACTGCAATATGGGTTTTACGTTAACAATGAATCATTTATTTATGATTTATTTTCATTAATAAAATAAGAAAAAGCTCTAAATTAATACTCGTTATTAATAATGAAAAAAACATTATATATATATAACAAATCCATGTTGTTACAAATAAATTGTATACAATTTGTTTATATCTACTACCGGTTTCCACTAAAAGTCATCTTCAGGTATAAAGTGAAAAAGAAAATAGATTACAACAAAAGTAAAAAATAAAAGGTTATTAATTACTATTCAATACATATTGATATAACAAATTATTTTTAACTTCTTTAAAAAATAAGTAATTCTTCAAAAACTGAATTTATATAGATTTCATTCCGCGTGTTTAAAATTTCTAAGTCATTATTTGTATAAAAAATAATAGAATTATTTTCTAAAACACTTAAATATTTTTATTGAATAGCATGCCAAAATGTAAATTAAATCAAACTCGCTACATGCATGAATTCTGGTACTTGTGTGTTTTGATAAATTGTATATTTTGTGATAACACTGTTGAACACTATTGTAATTGTGTTTTCTAGAAAAACGTGGCCACACTGAAGACTGTCGCGGTCATGATCATCATTTACGTGTTCATCAACAGCGTACGAGAAGGCATACAATTTTATCAACAGGGATGGCCGTACCTGTTGGATCCGACCAACGCGGTGGCGATATTACTATACTTTTCGGCCATGGCTATGATAGCTCCGGTGTTGACTAACTGTCTGTTCGAATATCAAATATCTTTCGCCAGCATAACCGTATTCCTTAGTTGGTTCACGTTGCTTCTTAACTTGCAAAGGTAATTTCTATGGATTTGGAGACGGGTAAGTGCCACCGGTATACGAATCCCGTTCAATTGAAACGAACATAATTAATATTCGCTGGTTGGACGAAACCAACCAGCCTATTTTAAATCGATATGTATAATTGTATCCGTCGTTTTTAGCGATTTAAGTGATAACTAAACGTATTGTTAAATGATTGTGTGGATGATTTTTTTTTTTTATTAGATTCGATCAGGTAGGCATATACGTCGTAATGTTTCTCGAAATCTTGCAAACGTTGATCAAAGTACTGCTTTTGTTTTCTATACTAATCGCTGCTTTCGGTTTATCGTTCTACATTTTACTGTCGAGGGTAAGTCACGATATTCAATTAATTGACTTTTCGCCGTGTTTAAATGCACGGTCAATGATAACAACGATAATATATATATAAATATATCGTTTTGTTTTTTATCCAAAACAAAACCAAATTTAAAACGAAACATGTGTTTTTTTCAGGGTCATCATCTGTCGTTCAGCACGATACCGATGTCTTTACTACGGACGTTTGCTATGATGTTGGGCGAAATAGATTTACTCGGTACTTACATACAGCCTTTGTACACCAACGACACGGAAAACGGCCAGTCCAGAACCATACCGTATCCAGTGCCCGTGTTTCTGATGCTCGGCGTGTTCATGGTCCTCATGCCCATTCTGCTGATGAACCTGCTCATCGGTTTGGCTGTTGGTGACATCGAGTCTGTTCGAAGGAACGCGCAACTTAAAAGACTGGCGATGCAGGTACACGATCTCGTCAAAATTATACCTTAGTGTGTATATCGTTAGTGTGATCCATAGTTTTTCCCTAATAACTATTATGTGTTTGAAAAACACTCATTTTGTTTAACACTTCTGCGTTGATCTCGTAAGAAACACAAATCTACATTCATCTTCGATATTATCATTTATTCTCATATTATGTAAATAATCCGACTACAAATACAGATATCTACTAATACGTCACATTTATTGTCCTGCCTTTCTTTTCGTACTGTTAAAGGCATACAGCGTGTGTTTAGGACTAAATCATGGACTTGACGTTAATTGAACGCGAATAATTCAAAGCGTTTTTGTCTATTGACCGAGATAATGAAATAATTTTTGATGTACTTTAACCGCGTGAAAGACATTAAAACGAATAATAATTTATCATGCCTAGGTACGGCTAATGAATTTCTAAACAGAACTCCTATCTAATTAAAACTGCATTAATATAAAGTGTTCACGTGATCAACTAATTTATAAACATTTAAACATTAAACTCTCAAAGAGTTTAATCGTGACGATTGTATCTACTTGTAGATAATATAAATGCAACTATTCAAGCCGACCCAGTTGTTCAAATTTTATGGATAGGTTAGAAAAATACTTTCAAATAAAATATGACCCGACTTGGAAATAGTTAGAAAACGCGTAAAGTTTGATGTCTGGGATATTCGCGTGGGTCAAAAAAAAAAAAAACACTAAATAATAGTTATGTATTTCATTCACTGTATTATATAGTTTGATCGTAATGAAAAAAATAAATAAATGTTTCAAAAACTAGTGTAAAACTACAATAGACTTGTTCGTCATGTTCTCAAGGTGGTGTTACACACGGAGTTGGAACGCAAGTTGCCGCACGTGTTGATGGAGAAGATTGACAAAGCGGAACAGATCGAGTACCCGAACGAAGGGAAAACGAAAATGGGCTTTTTGGACTTCATCTTGCGAAAATGGTTCTGTAACCCGTTCTCTGATGACGGTAAGTTATCAGGAAATCGTAATTTGAGCCTTCCCACTCGAGTTCACCGGAAAACCCGCTAAACTCGAGATGCACCCGTCTTCCAGAACGGTTGTTGTGTTTATTGGAATATTTTATTTAAAATAATTGCATCGCCGCATTTTTACAAAAAAAAAAAACTGTACTACTATTTTTAAACTTTTTTATTTCTATGCACATAATTTATTATAATTTAAAATTTAAAAGATCGGAGCAGTGAGAGCGACTAAAAAAGTCCCTTGTATACTAATTTAAAATGCGAATAAATACTAGCCTTTCGGATCGTTATTCGACATTTAAACATTTTCAAAAGAATATTCTGCGTCGAAAAATTGTAAAAACTCGTTTCTTGTCATTGGTAAAAATATAGTTCTACGTTAAATAGATCACCGAGCATATATATATATATTTTTAAGTGTACACAATATGAAACGCAGCTCAAATCGCGTCATCGACCATAAACTAATAAAAATTTTTTTCTGTTTGCTTTGTTCCGTTCTGCCGTCGCATCGACACCACAGCGATTGAAATGGTGTTGGAGAACAACGAAAATCATTTGGCGGATGAGATCGACAAAGTCAAAGACAGACTGAAAACGATTTCTAGTTCGCTGGAAAACCAACAGACGTTCCTCCGCCTGATCATACACGTGCGAAACGTTTTTTATCTTTACACACACACACACGTATATTTTTGGTATTTTTTCGAAGTATTATTTTTTTTTATTATTTCCTCAGAAAATGGAAATAAAAACCGAAGAAGACGAAGTGGACGAGGGCGTGTCACCGAAAGAGATAGCGTTCACGACCAACCTCAACGTAAGATGGTCGTCGCCGAGGGTCAGGTCCAAACTCAAATCGTCGTACAGTTTTTCAAAATGTTACACTAAGTAGATGTCGTCCACACGTCCCGTTAGTTTTAGACACGTCGTACGTCTACGCGCCTTGCAAATAGATTGCATTACATTGTATCGCCTAGTATTCGACATTTTTTTACGGCACTGTATTAAAATCGTTTTATTAAATATCAAATAATCAAAATGTTTACACTTGCCCGTTTCGAATTATAAAACGATTTTTGTTTTTTTGTTTGACACGCGTAAACGATCTACCGACGAATATCACGAACATAAAAAAGTACGTCTGTTCGACTTAACGACGACGAGTAGATGAATAAATCTAAACACGAAAAGAGTCTGTTCGGATCACACATTGCATTTGATCGCATACGAACGTTATACCTGTAACTATGTGTTCTGCCGTATTGTCAGCGACAAGACCAACGTGATATTGACTGGGCTGTGTGATGGTATCGTGTTTGTATTGACGTGGACGATGATTTCGGCATCCCGACGAGTCGTCGAAACGTTCTAATTCTCCTCCCCCATTGAAAAAATAAAATATATTTTCAACACGCCTTTGAAATAATCGTTCGTTTGTTGATCGTTTTCGAGTGAATTTTCTGCACGGAACGATGTTCACGTTGTGGTACTTATACATTCGATGTTAGTTATTAAAATTCGAAAAAAACCGAACGAATTGTACGCCTGGTCAGGTCAGGTCTTCGCACGACGCCGGACAAAACAAACGGAAACCGAATAACCGGCAAATAAAACAACGAAAACGCTTCGAACGAAGTTTGCTGGACATCGAATCGTCCGTTTTATTCTTTCTGTGTTTTCCGTCTCGGCGTCCGGTTTCGAAATTCCACGTTAGAACTTTCGCCGTACGCGCGCACATTTACGAATTGTTGAAAACGAATTATTTTATCGATTTTATAAAAATGATGACATTTATGATGTTAATGAACGTACATAAATTGCAACAAAAAAAAAAAAAATAGATTTTTTCAATTTTTCGTCGTACATTAATATGATTACGATCTCAAAAAATAATTTGAACGTGATCAATACGAACAAAGCGATTAATATCATCACATTTTTTTTTCCTGTTTTTTAGACGATATTATTTATTATTGTTCCATGATTTGAATACCGTTGTCCTACTGAGGACCGTTCACTTTGGTCATCTCGACTACCGTATTTTCCCAACTTCTTTTGCTCACGGAACCTTTTTCCTCTCCGGAACCGTAGTCACGCAGACGTATGTTTTGTATACGCTTAAATGAGTGGGCACTTTGCCGACACTAAAACGAGTGTCGTCAATATAATATTGAAAAAACAAAAAAAAACAGCGAGTACGGTTTTTAAAGTTGTATTCTGTTAACGACCGTTACAATATTATTAATGTCACAAATGTCATGATAGACCCGATCGGACGGTTTCCACGGCATTCCGCGTCGTTGTCGCCAAAAGCGGACCTTATTGCCGAAACGTGTTCATTTTGCTAGTTCGTGTAATGCTGTGAAACCCGGTCGCGCACCGGTAGGGAGTGGCGGACGGCAACAGTTCGGACGAGCCCGTCCCACTCTCCCTTTTTGTCTGTCCGGGTCCTTTTAGGACGCGTCCTTTTCGCCGGCGTGACGAAACGGAGACACGGACGATTGCCGCGTGCGTTTGCACGTCGTGCGAGGACCCGACCCGGCCGGCGATCGTCCGGAAACGTTCGCCACGGAAATCGCGCGAACCGTGAACACGAACCGGCAACGGAACGGGGACGAACGAATGACCGGTGACGACGCGACTCGGTGAGATTCGGTTTCGTTGTCAGCGGGACTCGCACGGACGGCCGACGAGTTCACGGCGCGCCACCGAAGAGAAAACCCCGCGACCTCGGTCCGGCCGGACAACCTCCGCGGACGACCGGCCGAGTGAGGCGCGATTTTCAGATACGATTCCCACTGGATTAGAAAACGCAAACGCAGGCGGAGGGAGTCCTGCAATCAGAAAGGAAAGGAAAGAATTTAAAAAAACACCGCCCGGACGCCCGTAACGTACCGTACCCTCGTCGCGAACCGCCGGGACGGGCCGCCGCCCCCTCAGAACAGCGCGTTTTGGAACCATCTCCACGGGCTGGTCTTGCACGGCGCCTTCCGCGTCGGACACCCGAAACGTCTCAGGCACACGGCCAGCTGCTGGTCGCACTCGCACAACCGTTGGCCGCATCCGCCGCCCAGCGCTGCAAACGGAAACGACACGGGGCCGTCGATTACGTCCGGAGGTTCGCGTTTTCCTTCCCGTTCAGACACCGTACGCGGCGGGACATTTGTCTACCCCCCCCACCCACAAAGAAGCTTTTTCATTTTAATATTTCGCGTATTTGTTTCCGATCGTGTCGCATTGTTTTCCACGGCGTGCGCGTTCGGTCACGGATTGTTTCGGACCGGATTCATACCCGAAGCAACGGTTGTTACCGATAACTGTTTTACCGACGTCCGTCTCGATCGTCCGGAATTGATATCTGTTTTCGTCATTCGTTCTATTGGACAACTACATTTCAACGATTTTAAAGTGAGCCCTCCTCCCCTCCAAAAACAAAAAAAACAAAAAAAAAAATGACGTGTGACGCATTTGCTTTCGCAAACAACCGACGTCGGGACCGAGTAGTATCGAGGAAACAAAACGAAACGTGATTGAACGGACGACGGGACGAGGACGTAAGCCGATTTCCGTCGTTCGCTCAACGTCAATCTCGTTTACACGCGACAAAGCTTCGTGTCGTTTTTGAATTCCGGGACCGCGCAATCCATCTCGTTCCCGTCTGTCGTCCGCCACGGTCGTCGGGCTCGTATTGAAGCGCGCCGGAACGTATTGGTCGTCACGCGGCCCCCAGAAACGCACGTAAAACGGTTTGGCCTCGGAGGACGGTATGAACACGTCCGGCCGGTCGCGTGTGCACGACGTCCCTTGGGGACAGACCGTCGTACGCACCGTATTTGTTTAACGAACGGGTGTCGAACATTTATGTTTATGACTCAAGAAAAGAATACTTTCGTTGTCGTCGAACGTCCCGCGGGGTCCGTTTCTCTCCTGTACGATAATTCCAATCGATTATTCGTCCACAACGTCCGTTCGACGATACGCGCGCGTGTTTTATCCAAAACGGTCGCCGGCACACGACAACGACAACGACGTGGTTTTCTTTTTAACCCCTCGATCGCTGTACGTGATATCGCGCGCGAGAAACTGTTGCAGGCACGACGACGCCGACGATCTATACCAGCGGTTCCCAACCCATGGTCCGCGGACCACCGGTGGTGGTCCGCGAGGCATACCCGTACAATTTTGAAATATTTTCAATTTTCCTTTCGGGCGTGTTACGAATATTACGTACCGACAATCGTCACCTAAATTCTAATATCTGTGAAAAAATTGTATTCTTATTTATGAGAAAAAAAACTGTCTAAAAACGATGGTGGTCCGTGACGTATTGAAGGTTATCCTGGTGTCAAAAAGGTCGGGGGGAACCACTGATCCGTACAGTCGACATTGTCGCGACCGGTGTTCGGCGGTCCGTCGGCCGCATACGGGATAACTTACAGCACAGCGGTTTTTTGTTGTAGCACGTCCAGACGTACGGCGTGAAGTACTCGAGGAACATCGGACAGTCGGCGTTGTCGTAGCACCAGTCGTGCGTCTTGCAGCAGCTGTTCGGACGTGATTTGTTTTGGGTTTTTTCGTGCGGGGGAGAACGGAAAAAAAAAAAATCATCGTATTAATTTTTATGACGCGCGCGGCACGAGAAATGTGCTGGCGTTTAACTTGTCGATGGGATCGACGGGCGACCCGGAGCCCAGAAAACCGCAATAACAGCCGTAGCCGAGGTACGACAACGGGCTGCAACCGGTCGCGCACACCACCATGTTGTACAGCTGGTACACGCTCCTCTTGGGCCTGAAACACAACGAAACCGCCGCGAACCGTCGTTACCGGCCCGGGAACGAACCGCGAACGAATCGTAAACGGTTTATTCGGCGGCACCACTCTTGTGGGTTCCTACTCCGCCGTCTTCCTACTCTTGCGGCCCGGTCACTATTCCCCGGACCCGACCGCGTCCCGCACGCACGTACGTACGTACCTGTACTGTTCGGTTTTGCCGCCGGGCCGGCCGGTTTCCTGCAACACGGCCGACGGTCCCCACGGATTGTTCGCGTAGCTCACGTAGATCTCTACGGGCGAGGCGGTACCGTTCTTGTGATGGATTTTCCGGGCCAGAGTGTTAATGTCTGCGAACGAAACGAACGGTTCGTGTTAAACGCGGCGTGAATGAAAAAACATGATTTTTATCATGTAAATCGCTAGTATCGTAGTAATAATAATAATAATAATATTTATTGTAAACTGCGGGGCGTCCCCACAACAAGAATTTCCCGATTTCACAGTACTATAGCGAGTGGTCGAAGTGTCGGCTGTAGGGGATGACGTCCATCCACTTATTTTGTCCAAAATAATACATCGCCTTGGAATTACACACGAAGATTATCGATTTGTAATTGGCGTTTTTTCATCGAAATCGTATCGACCGAAAGGGGAATAAAAGGGACGGAAGACAAAATAACAGTTAATATTATTTTCACACGGCGGTCGAAGAATACACGCAATTCATTCTAAAGTAAACTACGTTTCGCTACTCCGTCGGGATCAACGCCGATTTCGTTTTGAATCGAACGACGAGTTGTACGACCTCGTATCTGATACCATCAACTTTGTTTGCCTATTCGTTCAGGTCCCATTGCCGCGGTCCACAACGCGCCTCTCCGGGTATCTCCGCCCCGTTCTGGCCCCGTTGTTCGGTTTCCGTAACCCATCCTTAGTCCACGTGACGGAAAATTCTACTGCTCGGCTACACCGTCGCGCGACAATCGACAAACCGAAGTCGACCGTTCGCACGTCGAACGCCCCGGCGACTGTGACGAACGGGCAACGGAAACGACGCCGTGGCCGTCATTCCGTGGCGCCGCCGCAGCGCGCGCACACGCCGTCCCCGGCCGATCTAGTGGAAACCGAACGCATATTGCGTCAGACGGACGTGTTTAACGCACGAGGTTTTCTTGTCCATTGTCGTCGTACGTAGCTTACTTGGGTTTTTCGTTTATAATGGCACAAGGTCTCTTCGCTTCGGCCGCGATTATTTTATCGCCGTGACGGTACGTTGTCGGACGATGGCGCGGCCGTCGCGACAACGAATAATCGGATGCTTGTCGGGAACCCGCGTGCCGGCGCCAAAGAGGGGAAGGCCGCATGAAACACAACGTGCGAGCCACGACGTCACGGTCGTCATACGTACGCGCGCGCGAAACGATTGCTCAATGTGCAAAACCGTATTGTCGCCGACCGATTTCCACGGGGGGGCCCTTTTTGAAACTTACCAGACTCGCCGCGACGACGAACGCACATTTTATTTTGTACGAAACCATCATTATCATCAATACGCTGTATCGAAAAGCTGTCGGAGAAGAAAATATTAATTATGTTGTGGTCAAGTCGTCAAGACACTGATTCGCATTGAGTCGTTAAGATCTGTCGGCCGAGATCTAAAATTTTTATTTGTATAACGTTCGTTTCCCGAAAAAGTAGCCTCGCACACACACGTCGAACCAAAACGCTGTACGTAGTTTTGTTATTTCGTTCGACACATTTGACTTGGACAAACACGTTTCGTCCAGAACTTTTCGCACCGTAAAGCGTGCGGAACTTGAGAAACGTAAAAACTGTATAATATGATTACGCGGTCCGCCAGGGCGCGTAAAAAATGTGTCCGCCGGTTGGTGACCCCCGTAACCTAACCTATAGCTCTGTCGGCGATCGTTACGATTGATTTTACGTGTACGGCGTCCCGGATGAAACGACGGAACGTGCGCGTCGGTGGTCGCCGGCACGCTGTGTTCCCGGTTACCGTTCGAAGGAAGTTCGTCCGACCCTCCATGAAAACGGATGTCTTTGGCTCGGACACTGATACGTTTCGCGAATTCGGACCAAGTCAAGACGTTCAGTCGTCCTCGCCGCCCATACGTACAAATGCGACGCCCCCCCGGCGTGACTACTTGTCGGCATCGACACGCGCGTCGTCGTTAGTCGAATCGGCTAAAAAATTAGTAGAGGAGCTCAACCTAACGATTTGAAAACTGCGTTCCAAGTGCAAAATCATCCAAAACCATCCCGTGGGTTTGTACCACACCTTCCCCTCCCCCCTCGCACGACAAAACTAATTAAAAACAAAAATTCGTACGTATGAGTTCCAAATTACGATCCATGTAAGGAAATGCGAATTGATGTTCACCCGATTTTATCGAAAAATTCAGAAAACAACAATAAATGATAACCGAAACTGATGACATTGCGTTTGACTGCGAGCACACTAGACGACAGATACGTATAACAATTTATCGTACAGAACAAGCGTCATATGATATTATCATATAAACAGACTATAAAAAAAATTTTGATCTCATCATCAGCAGTATTACATCTTCTTATTCATCCCCAAACACTAATACGCTCAAAGATTGCACCCCTTCACCTATTATGGGGGTCGAAGATGGTTCTTGTATAAGTCAAAGATAGACGAGGGGGGCACGGGTAATTTTGGGCCGGTTTACACCAGTGACCTGACTCCACCAACGCGAAAAATCGCGTTGGCTTCTCTGGGGGATCGAACGGCAGACCTCGTGCGCCGAAACGTGTGTTTCTACCCACTCGATCACAGCCGATCCTTCGTTTAGGAAATATTTAAAAAATTGTAAAATCGACGACAATTCAAATCTACGTCATAAGACAAATTATGTTGGACGTAGTTTCTACCGAAAGCAAAAAAAAAAATAGTAGGAGGCACCCCCGAGCACTGATTACACCTGTGTGGAATCGGACGGTGTACGGCGTTTCGTTAACGTAGTTTCCCAAACAAATCGTTTTAAAATATTTGTTGACGGTTTTGCGAACGTTCAAATCGGACGTGCGCACAAGTAGTTTTCCCATAAAACACGCGTTTTCAAACATTCACAATATCGTGTGTACATATCACCTTTAAATTTAGCGGCGGGAAGGTGCGCACATCGTGAATCCGTGACGTGTTGTTTTCGCGAACGGCGAACTCGTTTCGGTAATGTCGACGTTTTCTTGAACAATAGGTGAATTAAAAGGCGTCCGAGAATAGAAAACAGGGCGTTGCGTTCATTTCGCCCGGTAATTTATGCCGACCGTTCGTTCGGAATGTTTAGAGACGTTAATTATTTTAGACGTTATGTAATGTAGCTATAATAATTGTACGCAATAAATAACGTTTTCGTTTGTTTTTATTTCCAAATGATTGTATTTATTTGTATCACACGGGCGTGATAATAATTAAGTGAATGCAAAATGTAATTTTAAATAAACCGTTATTGAATCACGACCGATGTTGGTAGAAAATTTTTAATTAAACGACGAAGCCAAATTATTTTAATTATAAAAACGAAACAAAAAAAAAAAAAAAAAATACGAAACGTATAACGAGATCGCCCGCGTAACGCAAACGAAATGTTGTTGTTCTACAGTAATCGCGTCGAACAAACGCGTGTTTCTAACGTCCGAACCGACGTAAACGATGTTGTTTTCGTTAAATAAAATAAACGTCGTTGCATTCTCTTTGATACCCACAGAGAATAAACATTTATAAATATCACGTCTTATCTTGTGGTGGGGGGGGGCTTATTCTTTCTTCCATAATCAAATTACTGTTTTTCCCATGCCTGAAACGCCGCACTATGATAATAATTATAATAATTGCGAGAAAGAGAACCGTTCCAATAGCGACTTCTCTCTTTTTTTTAAAATGGACCGTTACCCCATGCACTTTCAACGTAGGAATGGCCTATCCACATATTTCTTATCTATGCACATACCGGTTATCGTTGGTTCGGTTCCGTCGTGATCAGCCGGCGCGTCGTATTATTAAATAGATATGCTCGTAAGTCTCACGTGCATCTATGTGCGCGCAACGCGATCGTGTTTCGCTAGTCGAGAACGGATATTGTCACCCGGTCCCGTTCTGTTTTTTTCCGATTTTTACTCGTTTCGAGTTTTTCGTTTTACCTTTACATTTTGTTTCCAATTGAATATTTTGAAAATTATACACTTGTCTTGTACCAAACGACGGTTTAGCACGACGTTGTCATGAAATAACATTTTTACCAGCCAGTATTTGTCGACACGGATCGGTGTGATGGAGTTTTCAAAGGAAGAAAAGAATAATGGCAAGACGGACGGGGAGAGCAACGGCAAAACGGTGCGTTCGACGGGCCTACGGGTATACGTAATATTAAACAGTTATTAATTTTAATAAGGATAGTTTTAAACCGTGAACGTCAGTCGGGTTACCAAGCATTCGTTCGTTTCGTTCTAAAACGACCGTGTTCACGAACAGTCCGCGGGTATGACGTCGGCGAAAATCAATCCCGTTTCGCGAAAAACGAGAAAACAACAAAAAAAAAAATGACAAATTCACCCGTATTACGTTGTAACGTTGCATATTGGCTGTAGTGTTTTGCGCTTCGAACCGTTTCAACGGCGCGTATGACGAATGTCGATTGAACAATAGACATTATTATTATCAGTGTTAGATGTGGACGTTGTCGATAACTAACGTTGTATCGCTTTCGTCGCCATTTGTTTGCCGTGTGCTGGGCCGACGGAGATTTATCGCAAAAAGTATACTGAGCATATTCTCGTATCCCGGTGCCGCCTATTGTAAACCGTCCAAACCGTATAAATAGCCAAACGTAAACGATTTTTTTGGGGAGAGGAGGGCTGTTTAGAAACTGGACGACGCAACGTCATATATTTTAAAACTCTATTCATTTATCATGTCGAATGTTTTGTTAAATCGTTCATTTTATTCGTTTTGAAAACCCTCTCTCCGAAAAGAAACAATCAAACGTTTTTCTTTATTTATTTCTGTAAAAATACGTAATACACCGTGCTTTACTAATTACGGGTTCGAACGATTAAAATCGACCGTTGCGGTGGGCGTTCGTTCGGTTCGTTTCGTTTTCTGTTGAGCTCTCGTTCGGGGGTTTTTTTTTTTTTTTTATGGAAATTTTAACGATAAGTTATATAACCCTACAACTATAAATATAAGGTATACGACCACGTTGTTTTAGCGAGGTAAAAAAAACAACGGAAAACAAAACAATTCTATTATAGGAACGCGTGCACATGTATATATATACAAAAGTTCGATCCGAAGGCCGGTATTCAAAATCAAATCAACCACGGCTTTAATAACGACGGTATTATTTAGACAGTAACGGATTAGGATAAGTCAGCAGGTTAGGAGACGCGCAAATAGCCCGTAGTAACGTGTGCCATGCGTTCGTCGACAGCCAGGACGGCGGAAAAGAACGGAGTGGTCGAAGTCGCATGTCTCGCCAACACAATTGGACAGGACGCAGGCCGGACTGTCGGTCCACAGCCCCGTTTTAAATGCGCGCTCGGGCAGCTTAATGTCGTGACTCAAGTCGTAGTCGGCGTGGGAAAAACGGTCGCGCCCGTTATTTACCGGACGTATTTTCGTGGACCAATCGTCAAACCATCGGTTCTGCCTCGTTACCAAATGTTTTCGCATCCGGTACCGTTGCAAGACCACGTGACGTTCGCAGATCGGAAGTGCCGTCGCGTCCGTCGTTCGATTGTTTCGTGTGGCCCGAGAAAACAAAAATAAAACGATTGCGTTACCGGCGTTTACGTAACGAATGCGACGAGCATTTCGAGTGGTTTCGCGTTTGATAAAGTAATAATTATGTCATTTTTTTTTCTTTTCTGTGTGCGTATAATGCACACAACGTCGTAAACTGTTCGAGAGATTAAATGGGTAAAAACGTTTCGTTACAAACCCACAATGGAATATATTGTCAAACAAACAATGTATAACAATCAAACGTCACAACAAAATAAATAATGATTCGTCCCCGTGAATTCGTATAACTATATTTTTCTGTCACTAACAAGACAAACTTATAAGCGTAAATAAATATAACGTAAACGTACGAACGCCATTTAAAAAATAAAAACATAAAGGCTGTCTGGCTTTGAATTAAATGTGTATAAATAATGTCTGCGTACGCATCAAATTTGTCCGGTGTAAATTGTGCTTGTATATTTTTTTTTCGTTGTGATCAGTTGTTGTTGTTCTTTTTATCGCCGCGAGTGTGTACGTGGAAATCAAGTAGATGCGGTCCCCCAGTCGATCGCGAACGACTTTAAACGTCCATTCTCGGCTATTTCTTTTTGCGTATCGTACACCTGTGCAAATATTTTTTATTTTCGATTATTACTCTCAGATGTTCTTTTCATATCGCAATGCGGTGCTTCTTAAACCGGGGTCCGTGAAACATTTGGAGGCGTATTTATTTTAACTGTTTTCTTAAGGCCCTAAGCGTTTATGAAAAAAACCTAACTGAATTTTTGGTTAAGACGACAGCAAGAGTGTCCATTAATTTCAAAAGCGGCGGCTCTACTCATATTAATTTCTTTTGCATCGACATATCTCTGCGAAACCGCATTTTCACAACTTCAAATAAAAAACAAAACATACCTTTCACAACTGACTTTCGAAGCAAACTTGCGTATCGCTGTTTCAAATATCACACCGGACGTCAACGTATTGTGCAAAAACATACGAACCCACCCATCACATTAATATATATATAGTTTTATAGTTATTGCCGATTTTTTTTATTTACACATATTTCGAGTTTAATACTATTATACAGTTTTTTCAAAAGTATATTAAAAAACATTTATGTATTATTATATATTTTAATAATTTAATCTGTGTGAATCTGTATGTGTCCAACAATTTAATTTTAGTATATAGTTAAGAACAAATAATTCCCTATTAGTATTATACCCATTATATGCTTTGTTTGTTTAGTGTTAACAACTTTTTCTTCAACGAAGACCTTTTTTTTAGGTTATTAGTAACTTTTTGAGCAAAAAATTAATTCCAGAATTTATAGTGGGCCTTGACAGTTTTACATTAAATTTAGGGGGTTCCATGATAAAAAAGTTTGAAAAACACTGTCGTAATGCACAAAGTCTTAAACTTTAATACATTTAAATACTATAGAAAAACTGTTAGGTGGAAGCATACCGTGCTTATGCTTACATTAAAATAATATTTTCTTGCGATTGCTACAAAAAATGTATATATTCAGTAAAACTCTGCAGGTTTTCACAAAAAAAAATTTTTTGTTTTCACCTCTGGTGCATCATATAGTAAAATAATTTCAATATAAATAAAAAACACATTCACACACACAAAAGTGATTAGGGAAAACAGAATCGATTATATATTATATGTACAATACTTTTATATATTTTTTTTTTCGTAAATATTAAAAATGTTAAAAAGTAAATGGTATTAAAAAATCACGAATTCTCATACAAAAGATTATTTTTTTTCATCGATACTATTTCGTTATTAATTAATTAATCATTAAAAAACCACGATATTGCAGATTTCTACGTTTATAATATACTTATCGATATAACTTCTTGGTAGAGGAACTCTATTTTAATTTTTTTTATACAATCCACTCGGTTTTCCAACTAAAAATTAATCGATAATATTCAAAAACGTAATTATAATCGTTCTGTCTGGCAAAATTCAATTTATGCAATTATTTGAAAATACGGGTGTTGAGATAGTTCAAAGGAACGTAATAATAAGTACAGTGAAAATTCGCGAAATATTATCGAGGTAATCGCCGATCTTAGGTACCTGAAGTTTAAAATATAAATACTTATAAATAATATGTTAATATTGGTTCCGTGTTTGATATTCATTCATCGGATTACGGGAATATATTTTAATGAATGAGGTTAATATAAATTCAAAAGTTTCTGGGAATCCAAAGTCAAATCGTGTATGAATAGATACTAGGGCTCAGATCACATTTCAATGAATATTTTAGAAATTGCATATTTTATAGCCTAGACATAAAAAAAAATACAAGTGAAATTATTGTTTCATTTTTGATGAGTACAAAATAAAATTTACTTTAAAAATTCCCAAACAATAAAAATCAAAAAATTTTATAAAAAAAATTATTACTAAGTATAAAGATTATTTATAATTTGGATTTTGGACGATAATAGTGTTGTTTAAAAACGAATGTGATTAAAACCGTATAGATTTTTATTTTTAAATATGTTAAAGCGAACAACACGTTTTGTTTTTCACATTCCTAGAGATAGAATGGCCTGAAAATGAAAAAAATAAAATCGAAACATTTATGATTAACGTGATTCTAACGAGCTTATTACTCAACACTTCAAAATTAAATTTTTGTAGAAAAATCCTTTATTTTTGAAATGCGAATGTATGTTAAACCGCTCGTGTGAGGTAGGCGTCGTCGTTTAAAAGAAAGCCTATAACCTAAAATAATCATTAAATGATGTTTACGTAATTTGCATAAAAAGTGCGAGTAAAAATTAAAAACATGAAAATAAAAATATATGAAAACATTTGTGTTCAGGATTTCCTGTTGCGTGGAATTGAGATCGTTGACTATGAAATTTTATGACAAACGTTGACTATATAATTTTACAATCGACAAATCGCAAGATAGGAAAAGCGAATTTCATGTTCATCCGACACACTCCGGTGGTGTTTTGCGTGACGTCTGTATAATGTATAATGATTTATAAATGCAGGGAAGAGTAGGCATTGTTTTCTAATGCGCAAGCACAATATCATCACAAGTATACTTTTCGATTGCGACAAAAATCGAATCCATTGCGGTAAATTTTAATTTCAATGTCATTGTAAACCGCACACTATTACAATACACACTTTCTCGATTCCGACGGACCAATTCATTTGCTATATTCGATAATTACTAAAGGAACACGATATTTTCTTCGCGACCGCTTAAATCATTTATCAATATTGTTTATTAAATCGTTTACAAACTAGTTCTTTTTATTTTTTACGAAATCCGTTTCGTTTCCGTCATATCAGAAACATACCGTAGTATTTAAACAAATCATTTTTTTATTTAAATTAAAAACAAAAACCAAACAAAATCATAGATCCAAATGGAAACTATTTTCAATTTGACAAAAACAAATGTGTATGTACATATTATAACTTTTATTTTTATTTACATAAAATATATCGAAATATTAAAACGTATGGGCTTGCATTATCTTGCGTCCGTCGTGGTCATCGCATACGGTTCATTAATATTAATATATCGTATTATTTAACAAATATCTGCTTTGAGTTAATGACTTACAAGAAATAAAAAGAAATAAATCGAAACCTTCGCGTATGATTAAAAATATTCGATTTCAAATACAATCACTCTCAAAATTTGAACAAAAAACAAATTACATTTATAACCTTTTATATAACTGGCTGTTTATATTATTTATTTATTTTTTATTTGTATTTTATTGTTGTGGTATAAATTAAATGACATTAAACCTTCGACTTAGACAGGAAATACACTTTTTGTGCCTAATATACACCGAATAAATGTTTTTTTTTTTTTTTTGTTCCGTCGACACACTATATAATGTTGTACCGAATTATTATGAGTTAGTTTCCGCTTTTTACAATATTACGTGATCGCGATTTAATCTTTAAACAACACAAAACAGACCAATATTATTGTTAATGTTGTGCAATCTTCACTAACCGTTAAACGCTGCGTATAGACAAAGCATGAAGTTTGATCTTCCGGTTCTAAAGTTTTCGATGACCATGTTATTGAGTTTTCGTGGACGAGAAATCGAGTTGGCTCGAGATCGGGAAAACAAATAATTCACGTACATTTCTTTGTGCGTTCTTAATCGCGCTCATTTCAAAAAGTCTGAGGGGAAATCGCTTGTTTTCCGTCATCGATTTACGTAATGATTATTTAATTTTGTTGTTGTTTTTTTCGAAGTATCGGTTGCTCGATTAAAATGTCGTAAAAACCGTTCATAATCTTCGCCGTGATTCGTTTCCATTCGTTTCGTTCGTCGACAGAACGCGTCTGCTTGTTTGTCTTTTCATTTCGATTTCACCGTGGTAGATATCGAACGGCGAGTTGTTGAGCGCCGGTTGACGACGACGACGCGTTCAACTTCAAAATTCGTTTGGTCGAGTTATCGCGACACCGCACATCGTAAAAAAAAATAAAAACGTTTTATTTCGCACGGTCGGTTACGCGTAAGGAAATATAAAAATAACGACAACAATAATGATAACAACAATAACGGTAACGGGGCAATAATATATAAATTGGCAGACGTAATAACGCAACAAAACCCACAACGTCGTCCCGTGTTCGCTTTCATCGACGTTCGACTGCAATATAGCTACTATTGAATTAGTAAAAAGAACCCGCGCACAATGATGCACAATACAAGCCGTGTCTGTCTTAACGCGAACGCCATAAAACCGAAACAATTTGTCGCCGTACCGGAACAACAGCACATTCAATACCACGCGCACGGGCGCGCCGTTTTCTTTAAACAATAAAAATGAAAAATCGTTTTTACCGATTCCTTTCTGTACGTAGTTTTTCTTTCTACGTTCGATTTTCTAAACTTATTTCTGAACGGAACAATTATAATACCATACGCCCAATAATACGGACGGCGATTGCCGTCCGCCCTCGGACGGGATATCCCCGCGTTCGACCGAATACAAAGCTGAAACCGTCTCGGACACCGACCAATTCTCATTATTCTGTTCAAATGGATTTAGTCGAATAAACGTAAGATTTTCGGTAAAATAATAACAGCAGCCACTGTGTTTTTATCAGACGAATTGAACGCCACGACAATATTTTACTCGTGTTCGCCTTACACAATATATAATTATTATTCGAACGAAAGTGTACGTCCGTCGTCATCGTTTTGGTCTGCGATTTTTAAATGAAAAAAATAAAGAATAAAACCGAAAAGAAATCCTAATCCGACGCAGCAGCCTGTGAACACATGACGTGTAACGACACCGAGCATAAACCAACGACGACAAAATAGATATTATGATTTTCTCTCGTAATTGAATCGTATCATATTTTCTCTTGAGACTCGAATGTCCATCGATTCGTCTGATGATACGTGTGTAACCGCGACGAAGATAAACCCGTCAGATGCCCAAATTGTCGTGGAATAATAATAATCGAATGGCGGTTTCGACGCGTTTTTCGTAGACCGACGTCTCCGAGCTGTCGGAGTCCACGCGAGACTTACCGCGCGGGTACAAAAACGGCGTTCGTAATACCGGAAACGTTTGGCGGACTGTACGATCCGTCGACGCGTTCGAAATATTAAACGTATGATTGGCGATTATTGTGCGCGGAAAGAGCTGTGTACCAGAACCGAAAAAAACCGAAACCGAAAACAAAAAATTGGAAACCAACCCGCTTACCTTGCGAATGTACCGGCTGTTGCAGGATGGCCAGCATGGTGTATATCAGATCGACGGGTTTCAGCATGATAAACCCTGCGGGGGGTGGTGGTGGGGGGGGGACGGACGGACGAGAGAACACGCGTGCGATTCTGACCGAAATCACGGGAAACGGTCGCACGTCCTCCCCCGCGCGCGGAACGTCACTGCACGCGTTCTTCTCTCACCTGACCGGTCGCATCGCGTCGACGCGGTTGTGTTGTCCGTCGACTCGTACCTCTCGTCTCGGGCAAACGGCCGCGGCACCATTCACGTTCACGACTAAACCGCCGGAAAACCGTTAAGTTCCCTCGGCCGGCGGATCGGCCACCACGTCCACCACCACCGCTTTCACCTTCGCCGCGACAGAAAGCGAATACGGAACGGCGGTGGTTGGGTTCAATGTCGTCCGCCATCCCCTCCCCGCCCCCGTACTTAACGCGCGATTGTCGACGGATACGCTCCGTGTCGTTACGGTTCTGTACGGACGAACGCCATAATAATAATGATAATAATGATAATTCTTGTCGCGGACCAAGCACGCTGAAGTCTGAAGCGTTTCGACGACGATTGTCCGTAACTCCGCGGGACGGGGTGTCCGGTTTACCATTAGGCGTAATACGTTCGAACGTGCGTGTGTGTACCGCTGTGGAATAATTTTAACGTTATGTTTGTTTGTTTGACGAAATGGATGCGAAGCATTGACCCTAGATGGACAGGAGAGCAAACAGACTGCTTGCAGCGAGAAATGCGGTAACGTTCAGACACTAACAGAAGTAAACGAGAAGGGGGAAATCATAGAGAGCGTAAATGCTAGGAAAACAAAGTTTATTAGGACTACCCGATTCGACACAACGAACTTCTAAAGATACTTTTAGAAGGAAAGGTTCTAGGCAAAAGAACCAAAAGAAGACCTAGAATATCAATTCTCAAGAGTATTGTGTTACACACTAGTTGTACGAGTCACAAAACGTCAAAAGAAACTGTTCGATTTGAATAAAGGATCAGTAAAATTTCGGCAAATGAAAAGTCCATAACAACATTATACGTGAATAATATTTATTATCCTGTCTCCTGTTGTGAACACGTAATATCGTGCGTTTTACTACGCTGAAACGAACACGACGTAATGTTCTCATATCGTATTATCGCGATACGACTATCCGTTAAAGTCGTTTTTTGTCGTTTAAATAATTCATTCGATTTTCAAAAACTGTTATATCCACTAATGGTGGCGTCGTCATGTTTATTACTGTTCGGTGTGTAAGCACCGAACTACCGTATCTGCTGATAATAATAGTCGTTCAAACTAAAACAAATCTTATAGTGTACTACGTACGTTTAAAATGAATTCGAAAATCACTAGTGTTGGCGATAAAAAGTGCCCACCTCTCGTATGTAAATTTACTGTTATTTAAGTGGTCGAAGAAATGCATTTTCGTCGCTATTTCAGTATAAATGTTCTCGATATTGCTACACTTTTATTTTTCTCAAACCTTAATAACACTAATGATTATCATAATTATGTTCGCTAATAGAGCTATACATACACACCATGGATATTTAATAATAATTATCCGTGTGAATTTTTCGTTTGTTTGTAGATTTGGATTTCACGTTTTTATGACTTTCTATTAACTTTCAGTCGGTGTACGTACATGCTAATTGTTACGTAGTCTAATTGAATCGGCCATGCTCTAGTCAAAATTAAAATGTTTCACGTTAACGTTTTTTACTCAAATCGTTACTCGAAACACAAATCGATCCGTATCATATCGGACGTCCACGTTATACAGGGTGGTCCACGGAGATCTGTCACGCGTTATAATTTTCATTCTGTTCGGTTTTTTGTTTGTTTCATAATAGAAAGTCAAACTCGTAGAACTCCGCACATCGATTATTGTACATGTTATTGGAATTTTTTATTTTTGCGAAATTCAAAATAGCCAATTTTACGTATTTTTTTAACAAACGTTGGTTTTCTGTTTTCTACAGTTCGTTGAAGTTTACGAAAACGTATTAGTGGCAGACGCGACGGAACGCCCGGGTGGTTAGCGAAATTGCGCGGGTGACTCATATTTGTCGAAAGAAATTGACGTTCTCGTGAATTTCGAACAATCGTACAGATTCGTAGACCGGCTATTTTGGATTTTGTAGTTGTCAAAGAATCAAAAGGAAAAAACTTCAATATATCGAACGGAACAAACGTCGTTTGGTCGAACGCTTGCTTTTGATAATAATGCGTTAATGCTAACCAAATAAACGTTTAAACGTTGTAATTACTTCTTCATAGTACACGTTTTTCATTGAATATGTATTTTTTATCGAACACACGTAAACCGTCACAACGCGTGTTTCAGGCGGTCCGTCAAGACATTTATTCACGTCGACGCAATCGCGTTGTGCAGGCTAAATGTGAATTGATTTCGTTTGGAATTGTTGATTTTCGCACGATTCTCTACGTTCCTACTTGCAATATTTGTGCGCGTGATATTTTATTTGTTTGGTTTGGTCATACGCGAAGATGTGTGTGTGTGTGTGTGTGTGTGTGTGTGTGTGTGTGTGTGTGTGTGTGTGTGTGGTGTGTGTGGTGTGTGTGTGTGTGTGTGTGTGTGTATGTGTAGACAAGCATCTTGCCGAAATTCCGGGCCGACGGTCTTTTAATATTGATCGAGTGTCGAAGGATTATCGGTTTTACAAAATTGTCGCGTACCCGTCTAGGCTAGGTGAATCATTATATATATATCATATTATTATTATTATTATTGTTATTATATCTACCGACCCGTGCCGCGATCTCAAATATGACAACAACAAAACAAACAAAAAAAAAGTAAAAAATCATAACAATGTTACGTGACTGAAACTAATAAACCGCGCGAATAATATCATATAACCTTGTTGAGCGAAAAATAACCGTCCGCGCACGTTTCGCTCTTGACCGACAAAACGCATTGTCATAATACGATATACATTATAATTAACAATCGTTCGTACCACCCGATAGTAGATCGAAATAATCGACATAATGTTTTCAAAATTTTTCGTTCCCTCTTACCGACACGTCCGGACATTCAAACGCGCTTTCGTTTGGATTACTGTCTGTCGGTATATGCGCAGCGTGCTTAAAAAGTTCGGTGAATAGTTTAATAGAAACACGTAACTTTATTGGCCTTCAGAGTAGTCCCCATCAGACACGACGCACTTTCGACAACGTTCGTATAGCTTCTGGAGACTGTCGGAAAAGTCCTTTTTTTGGAACCGTCTTCTCGTCGACAGATGTTGCGTTTGTCCAAATCTTCACGGATGATGGCTCCCGCCGTGTGTTTGTTGCTAATTCTTCTGTTATAATTAATCGCAGAGCCGATCGCCGATCTTTTGCTAGCAACAATCGCACGCGTTCAACGTTGTTTTCCGCCGTCCTGCTTGTGGATTGTCTGTCCGGACGCGGTCCGTCCTCCGCCGATCCCTTCTGCTCACACGGCATCCTGCCCACACACTCGCACCGAAATTTCATGAGTTTCCGTCGCCGTTTTACCCGATTTCAAGCCGAGCCCAATGTTAAATCGTTGATCCGTGGCTTTTCGACGCACACGGCTCTTGAAACGAATGCAACGATTACTTCTTCAGGAGCCTCGCGAAAACCCGTTGAATACAAAGACAATCGACCGTTCGCCGAACTTCTTAGACGTAGATCAGCGCACCGATCGAACTTGCGTGTTCACCGACACACTAGGCAGTTGTACCGCCAACGTTGTAAAATATAATCCTTTTCACAACGCGTGTACGATTCTCAAACCGACAATACGAATATTATTATTTGTTTAAACAACAAGATTAAAATTAATGTATCCTCTGTTCGTGCGTTCTGAACGTTAATTGTGAAAGCGAATTGTTATATAAACCGTATGAATAAAATAAGTCTGAATTAGAAAACTAATCGAATCCGGATTAATATTCTACTGTAAACGTTTCAAATAAAAACAAACCCAGACCGTAATTGCCAATTCATTCGATACTATTATTAACAATTGATATGATTTATCGAAAATCGCCGATTACAGTTAGTTTAATATGTATATGTGTGTATATACGTTTACTTTTCTAGTTCCGACTCATAACATCTTTTCGATACAACACAATTTACAAGGTTTTATTTTTGTTAATCGAAATGTACGTACTATGATGGAATTAATACACAGTCACCAACAACACACGACAAAACAGTTAATTTTGAGTGACATAATTTCGTATCTCGTGAAACGGACAACAAGTTACGTAAATTACGCGTTTTCTTTGAAAACACTTTAGCCTTTAATTAATTGATAACAAGCTGTTGTTGTTGTTGTTATCATGCCGACTAATATACCGCGATGTATTGTGTTATGAAAATACGTCGAGAAAACGGTGCTTCCTTTTACGATTTGTCTCACAAAACGTATTAATAATAACAATATAATTTAAAACGATCCTCAGATCATATTTACTCTGTATTAATGTAAGATCGGACGTTCCTTTTGACACGCTTTTTGGAACGTCGGCACGTTTCAACGTACAGGCCGAAACGCATTGATAATCGAACGAAAAATGCGTCGAGACATTGTTTCGTTCGCCCGATGAAAACAAGTTTAATCGTTTTAATTTTTTTTGGGGGTTGGTGGGATGGAGGGTCTTCCAACGACGAATCAATTAAACGCATTATTTGTAAAACTCGAGATCAAAGAAGAAAACGGTATCGTGACGGATACGGGTTTTTCGAAAGCGATTCGATTATTAAACAGTTATTGTTCGTCGCGTGCAGGTGGTAGTGCGTCCGTCGGGCCAACGGTTAGCGATCGGCTGATGTCGTACGAAATTATTACGATATCCGATTGACGCGCGGGCGCACAGGTGTGCGGCGAATAACAAGCGATTTCGTCGTTTACATTTCAAAACCGCTCGTGCGAAACACACGCGCCGACGCTGGCCACGAAAAAACCGAACACCGCGAATCCGTCGTACGTACGTTTTCGCTGTTCGCTTTCGGTCTCGTGCCGACGCGACAACCAGTGGCGCCCGGGCGGGTAAGTTTTTGGGAGGCCTTGCAACACACGTTACGACGTTCAACGTCAAGTATAATTAATAACTTGATGATGTGTAACGTACAGGAAATTTTTGGGGAAAAACAAAACCGACTTCGTAAAAAATTGCACCAAAACGTGTGAAATAATTCGCTAAAAAATCTTGACGAGGTCGACACATAGTATCTTGCTTAAGTCACTACCGGATCAAATATTAAAGATACTTTATATTTGATTTTCGATTACGCGTCGCTTAAAAACAACGCCGCCGACTTGTATAAAAATTTTGTGAATTATTTCACACTTTTTAGTGCATTTTTTTCGACGGTTTTTGTTATTTACAAGTGTTTTCAGTTGTAACGGTTTGATTCAATTTTGCATGATAGTGTAATATAGCATTCGTTTGAAATATTAGGCGTTATACTATTTTGTGTGCGCCAATAGGCCATAATAAAAAAAAAAATAGCTTCAGGCCCAAGTACAAGATTTCTAGCGGGCCTGTGCGTGTATGACCTCCTACCCGGTCTGCCAGTCCGCCCTCTGGCGACAACGTACGTGCACGTCGCAACAAGTGTAATATTTTTCCTACGCCGAGTTTCGGTCGTTTTCGTTTCTGTATTGTGTTCTTGTATTTGTCGTACGTCAACGTGTGGAGACCTATGTCCGAGAAAACGGCGTGGCTCAAATCCCCCGGAACCCTGGAAACCACCATAAATGCATCGGTTTACCGGGAAACCCTACGTCGGTTGAGAAGAGCAGACCAAAACCAAACGACGAGGAACGCTTACCGTTACTAAAAACTTTAGTTGAGGAATTCAAACAGGAGTATTTTCGATCATCCCCAACAGTCCCGATTTGGTACCGAGTGGTTTCAGGTTCCGGGAGTTTGCACGGGGACACAGGTCTCGATATGTTGATATACGGCAAGTGACTAACAAGAACACAATACCGAACGAAAACGACCGAAACTCGGCATGTCGTGACACGGTATCATCAGACCTGTTGCGACGTGCGACGTCCCGGTGTACCGAACACGTTCGTCGTTATTGTTGTTGTTCGCGCGCGCGACACACGCAAGGACGGGGACAAATCTAACGCGTACGTAACGCCGGCGATTGTAACGAATAACAATAACGATAACCGATAATCTTTCACGAAAACACTGACGGAACGGCTGGTCTGGATAACGTACAGCGGCACCGGTGTACACTCCGAATATTGAACGGCTTCGATCGGATGATATCGGTGCGCGGTATTCGTCGTCCGTCGTCCAAACCGATTCGCTGTTCAATGTTAACATTCCGACCGGGCTTACACGTTTCGCGTTGTTTTTGCCCCTGCCGACCGCTCAGGTGAACGCGGAGGAGAAAACCACGTACACCGAAGCCGTGATGGACGGCGTTCCGATCGCGGTGATGGCCGAACACGTGGGCGCCGCGTTGCCGGAGACGGTGCGCTATCGGACAGCTCGCGACCGCCGCGCGGCCGACCGTCACGAACGGTCGTCGTTCGATCGGGAGAACCAGGTGACGTATTACGTCGAGCCGGACGACGGCAAAGAGTGGAAAACCGGCGGCCGGAAGGGCAGGCCGAGAGGGTCGAGGAACAGGTCGTCGTCGGTGAACGACGCGGCCGGTTCCCGGTACGAGTGCGCCAAGTGGTTCGCGTACGCGCCGTCCGCCGGTCCGAAAACGTGCGCGTCGTGCGGCCGCGCGTACGACGGCGACCCGCTGGCCCACTGTCTCGAGTGCCACGAGACGGCGTGTCCCGTGTGCGGCCGCACGCGCAAACCGCCGCTGGCCTCGCACGTCAGGTCGCACGGCGCCGCGCAGCCGGCCGCGTTGACGGTCACGTGCTACGCGTGCTACGGTTGCGACGAGAAGTTCGGCGACGCGGCGACCACGGCGCGGCACGTGCTGGACGAGCACGTCGGACGGGCGGCCGCGGCGGCGACGGCCGACGACGGCCTGGCGTGCGTGCGGTGCGACGTCCGGCTGGACGACCGCGCGGCCGTGGCCGACCATCTGGTCGCCGTGCACTGCGCGCGCAAAACGTTCAGCCGTCCGGCCGCGTACCGTTGCCGGGCGTGCCACGCGAACTTCAAGAGCCAGGTGAACGTGCTGCGGCACGCGTGCAACAGAATCGAATCGCCGCGGTGCGAACGGTGCGACAAGACGTTCCCGTCGAAAATGCGGTACGCGTTCCACCTGCAGTTCCACGACCAGCCGCCCGCGGCGCCCATGCACATGCGCTGCGACCTGTGCCTGGCCGAGTTCGACGACGAGTGCCGGATGTACGATCACATACGGTTCCGGCACGAGCAGCGCGACAAGGCGGTGTGCGAGGTGTGCGGCCGGACGTTCAAGTCGTCCATGGGCCTGCACATACACCGCCGGTACCACAGCGGGTCGCGCGACTACGCGTGCGCGTCGTGCGCCAAGTCGTTCCTGAACAGGTCCACGCTCCGGGAGCACGAGATCTCGCACATGGACGTGAAACCGTTCCGGTGCCACATATGCGGCCAGTACCTGAGCCGCGCGTCCCGGCTGCGGTCGCACGTGAAGACGCACAAGGCGGCCGAGTCGACCGAGCAGACGTGCTACTGTTGCGCCGCGTGCGGTTACGCGGCGCCCGGCCCGGCCGCGCTCGCCGAGCACGCGCACAAGGAACGGCACGGCGGCCGGGCGGCCGCGATCCGGCTCACGTCCGTGGTCAAGTGCGAGTACTGCGACGCCACGTACCTGGACGCGGAACACCTGGACGGGCACAGGAACGCGGCGCACCGCGCGGCCGACGAGACGGAGGCGTTCGTGTGCGTGGTGTGCTCGTCCACGTTCTGCTCGTACTCCAGGCTGACCACGCACAAGCTGACGCACGGCATAAACACCGAGTCGACGTTGGCCGACGGCCGCGCGGACCCCGGGCGCGACGGCACCGCGTTCCGCATACCGCAGTTCTTCTCGTGCCAGCACTGCGCGAAAATGTGCCTGCACTACACGTACTTCTGCCTGCACCGGCGGCTCAAGCACCCGCCGGCGGTCCGGTCGTACGGTTGCGACCGGTGCCCGTCGGACTTCAAAACGTCCTGGAGGCTGTCCTATCACAGGAAGACCGCGCACGACCGGCCGTCCGCGGGCGACGCGGCCGCCGGCGTGTACCAGTGCACCGCGTGCCCCCGGAAGTTCGTCAAGATCGGGGCGCTGAACCTGCACAAGACGCGCACGCACGTCGACGTGATCGGCGGGGCCGGGGCCGGGGACGCGTGCCGGCGCCTGTGCCACCGGTGCGGCAAGATATTCAGCTCGGCGTGTTCGCTGAGAAACCACGCGAGAAACCACGACGACGACGAGCCGCGGCGGCGGCGAAGGGACGGCGGCCGCCGGACGACGGTGGCCGGCGACGCGACCAGGCCCGCCGAGCCGTTGGCGGCGGCCGGCGGCGGCGGCGGCGGCGGCGTTTGCGCGCTGTGCGACGAGCTGCTGGAGAACGCGGCCATTCTGAAATACCACATGAACAATCACGAGATCTTCGACGAGGTCCTGTTGTGCCAGACGTGTTACGTCCCGTTCCTGTCGTCCGCCGCGCTCTACTCGCACCAGGCCGCGCGGTGTCCGGCGTACCTGACCTAAACATACGGCGACGAACGAGTACCGTTTCCGTTCCGATCCGCTTGTTGTTATTTATTTATTTTTTATTTTTTTTGCATATTTTTCGTACGTTTTATTATTGTCTTTTGTTTGTGTGTTACTATTTAAAAAAAAAACGTTTCCATCCAAAACAATGCGTTCCGTCCGTTAAAACAAACGTTATACTGTTGTTGATAATAATTACGATACGCGTGAAACAGTTGTCCCTAAGATATCAAATCTTACGACGAACGTGTCGTTTTCTCCGGGAGAGCATTTGAAAAAATTGCGCGGAGGTCATTTATATTACATCGAGAAAAATTATTGTACATGACGATTGTAGGTCATTGGTCGTGATATCAAAATTACATTTTTCTAATATTTGATATTTGTTTACCGAAAGAAACATTGGAGACACCTCCACCGTAATGACTTCACTACTGCGCGTTACAATCGTCGTTATACATATATATATAATTGTAATGCGATTTTGCGCGCGTTAACCCAAAGCACGTTCGTTCGCCTCGAGCCGTCGACATTACATACGAGGTACACACAGCGTTCGTGTTCCGTACGACTCACGAAATAGTGTAAGTTGATTACGTAAATAGTTTAGGAACGGGCTCGCGCGGAAGAACCTGACCTTATGCGAGACAAGGTTTCCCGACAACCCGTCCCGTTCATTTCGACGCTTCTCGCAATGTTGAGCGACGACAATAATAATCAATCCTCGGTTCGAAAACGTACGTACATTTCGATTCGAGTAGCTTTTTTTTGTTTTTTGACATTTATTCGCTACAATCTGTACGGTATTAAAAACGAAATCATCAAACGTAAAAATGTACTGAAACAAACCAAATACAAGCACGTTCGTATGGATCGTTTCGTCGTGACTCGTCGTAGTCTTCAGTACTGATCCCGCGGGCGAACGGAAGACATGCACGGGCCAGTGCATTTGAACTTTTGCTCATGTTATGTCGTTCTATCCTTTTTACGACGTGTAGTTTTGCTTTTTAATTTTAATTTTTTTTTCTCGCGTTCGTCTTCATTGTCAGTATGGTACCACGAGTACCTGCGTTTACACATATCCTTTTCCCAACATTTAGAACACGACGTTTACCTTTTCACGCACGACACGCATTCGTCATCGATTTCGAACTACACGACACTGTAACACGATGTTTATCGTATCCTCCACGCGTAGCCCATCCACGACATCGTTTCACAACACGCGAACCACGTGCAACACTCCCCCGTTTCTTTTTCAACGATGTCCGACCGTATAATTTTACGTGCACGCGCTGCCGGTACATGTAATTTAACCATTTGCAAAATTAATATTTTCCACGTGCGTGTCGAATTCATAATTAAAAAACAACAGAAACACCACGGTATGGCCGCGAAGGATTTCATCGGGACCTCCGCGCATACGCGCCACCTGAATGATTCGGAAAAAGCGCGGAACACGATTTGAAACTAATCGGTCACTAATCGTTACGCGCGATTCGTATTATAATCGAATTATAAACACGTATGTATATTAGTAAATGATTAATATATATATATTAACAGTATCAATAATCGATGAAACGACGAAAGCGTGTGATGGTCCTTTGTAACGAAAGAACGGCGGTTTCGACGCACGGGATTAAGTGCGATAAGACAATTCCAAATAAGGCCAAAAGGTAAGTTCTGTAAAGAGTGTAGTGAGACCAGCTGTGTCGGACAGGAAACCGGAGTGTAAGTGATAACGGACGAGATGATGATACGTCAACGCACGACACCCGGCACTACCGCCGGGAACCACGTCCCGTTTGATTTACCTTCCCGGTTCTGGTCACGGCCGAAGCGCCCGTCGTCTCGACGTATTTCTTCGTTGCGCAACCGTCCGTCGCGCCGAGAACAACCTAATCGTATCGCGGGACCGATGTAAATCCGCAACCGAACGCTGAACAATGCGATTTTATCTCTGAGGCCGCTTTCACGGTCACGCGCAAAACGTTTTATACCGTTACGTGGACCCGCGCAAGCAGATTAGGCGTGTGTGTAATCGTGGGTTTTTTGTTTTTTTCTAACGAAAATTCGTCGTAACGATTGGCAAACGCCGGGACGAGGTGAAATTCGAGAATCGACCCGCGGACCACGTATACGTCCAGTCGCGTGTTCTTTGCGTCCCGGATCTCGGGGGAGACTAGTGAAAAACTGTGTGGACACCGAGATTTCAAAAAAAAAACACCGTTTCGCGGTGCACGTCCCCCGACGGCCGTCCGAAAGGCAATGCGCCCACCCGGCGTTGTTAAATCCGACCCGGATTACGTTCACAACTCGTGCGTTCCCGGCGACTCGGATTTTAATTAATAGGTCCTTGTCGTGTTTCAACGAGGTCGCGAATGGCCGCGCGCGCTCTTCGCTGCAAAGCCGTCGTTGCCGACGGAAACGTTGTTTATTTATTTATTCGTTTGATGGATTCGGTCGCGCCGTTCGGTACGTCGCACGTAAACGTTGTGGTGCTACGGGCGGCGGAGGGGACGAAAAAAAAACCGACGTCGCGCTAAGCACGAGATAACGCGACCGTTTCGCGATCGTGATAATTTCGAATAAAAACGACAAAAAAACGCGCGTGGACCAGCGCGTTCGATCCGGAACGGCGACCCCGTCGCACGGGCAATGCCGGTAAATAGTGTTCGTTGGTTTTTCTCGTATTCCGTCATTACCGGCGCGAACCGTACCCAGACGCGTAGGTGAGAACGTCTCACATGTGTCGATTAGATTATCCACGGGCCGGCGGGTAGGAGGAGGTCGTAATCCGGACCGAATCGGAACGAAAGTGACAAAACGCGCCCGGACAGAGTGTACGTCGTCACGCGGACCCGATCGATTACGTCGTGTTTTGTATTTTATTTTAGACGGATTTTCCCGGGGGGGGGCGGGAAACGTAAACGCTCCGTTAGCAAAAAAACATACGGGGACCCGCGAAGACGGACGTCTGGGGCGACGTCGTGTGCGCGTGTGCGTTACAATCGAAAGTTCATGAGTCTACTCCGAACGTTGTTATCATGAATTCCGGTTTTTCAGTAGACACTTCGTCAACCGCGTTTCACGGACAATGACGTCCGTAACAAGCGTTACCCGTTTTGCCGACGTGCGCGTCTGAAAACGTCGTTTCGCCAAACAAATCGTCTCGCGCGGTCTTCGCGCAACATAACCGCTCCGTGCATCGGTTTTTTTCATACCGGTTCTCACCTCTCCGATGGCTTTCGCGTGTGCATCATGATTTATTATCGTTTCTTTCATTCTTTCGGTCCTGTCCTCGACCGTACGCGCGTACCGCCGTCTCCCGAAATCATAATCGTTTACTCACGTCGAACGTTGAAAGGCTATTGATAAATTTCATCCGATCTCGTCGTAATCTCATCCCGGCGAGTCGGGCTTTCGGTGTCGTGGACCAAAAAAAAAAAAAAACGGTTGAAAACCACTGACCACTGACGCCAGACAACACAGCAGTGGTCGTTTTCATTGTGCGAGTAAGTAATTTGAAGAACGTTCGACTCGTATCTGATTCGCACAAACGTTTTAACCAGAAAGTCAACAACAGATCGTTCGTCGTATCGATTTCCACAAAAATATTTATCGCCAATGCTGTTGTTATTGGGACGGCTGCGAAAACTATTTCAAGTTATTGAAAACGTAGAAACGTCATGTCACAAAATTAAATCGTTCGACTTTACAACACGCGATCGTGGAATGTAACTGTTATCTCACACCAGAAACTATGAATAATCAATTTGAAAATTTTTAGTTAGAGCGTAAAAAAAAAGTTTTAACATTTAAGATTACACGATTTAAATATATATATATGTTATAAAATAAATAATCGTTCCAAAAACTCAGGTTCTCAAGATAATTATTTTCTGAATTACAACAAAATAGCAACATATTTTCCGTCCAAAACGACTGTGCCATAACTTGTAATGTTTGTCCGCAGTTTTTGGTAGAAATTCCACAAATTAACCCTCCGAGTTCAATTTTTATTTTATGGTACGTACCGGGGTACAATAAGAAACTTTCACGATTATATAAAAATTCTATCGAAAGAATTACAAAACGAAACAAAAAATAAGTAAATTAATTTAAAAACGAGTTATTTAGTATTTAAAAATATGCTCCAAGTATTCGGAATGAAACGTTTTTCATTTTTTATTTTTATTTAGGTACCTGTTTTAAAAAAATTCGTATCGACGTAATCTCGTTTTTTTCGTCTCTATTAAAAAAATAATAATAATAATAATAATAGTATTTTTAGCGACAATTATTCGTTGTGCATTCCATTTCGCGCAACCGGGAAAATAATGATGATCGAGTCGTCTACAAACGATACGCACCGTGTTCGTCGTCAATTCAAACGCGATTGTTTTGTTCCTTCCGCGTTTCCATATCCGCATCCGAACGACCAACACACGGTCGACACGAACGTCTGGCGAAAAAAAACCTGTTCTTGTCAACGCATTATTGAAAAATAGTTTCGCGTAGAAAATCATAAACATCACATGAGGTATCCACGGGATCCGTCCGATACGAATAATATGAATGTACAATATCGTATACGAGCGCGCGCGCGTCCCAAAGTAAAAAAAACAAAAAACGGCACACACTTGTGCGTTTCAACAGTCTCCGACGGTCCGTTCACGTCGGCCGCCGGCGGACCGCGTCGACACGTCGTACGTTTAATACGGATCAATTGTAATAACTAGAAGACAATTGTTTTTTATTTTTATACTGTTATTTTATCAAACTGATAACCTCATTGACTTATTTGTTTTGATCTCGGCGAACGAATAACGTTTATTGGACAATATTTCCAAGCTCGTGCAAATCACGATTTGCCGGTTTCGTGTTATCGTCGTTATTAGATTCAGTACGCCGATATCGGTTTTATAATTGATGGTCTTGGGGACGTGACAATGCTGTTAAAAAAACCAAATAAAAAAATCGTACACCGGTACGCGAACTACCTGCAGGTTTCGATTTGGGACGCGAGCGCGGCATGCACGGATCGCTAGAAATAATTGAGAGCGATTCGTTTCGCTTACATTTCGAAAGGAAATTGAAAACCGATTCCAAACAAAACTCGGCTTATAATACCGCCGATTTTTTAACAATTAAGAACGGAGAAGCGTTCGCCCGTCTGAAGGGACACAAGTGAAAAAACACGGATTTTTCTCGTTTCGACCACCGCGAATTATCGTAACGGTATTCAAACTCGGTTCGTTTATAACGTTTTACCGTTTCTGATATTTGTACATTTATTTATTTTTTATTACGATCGTTAGTCACTGCGTTACGGTCTGACGAGTCGATAAATAATTTTATCTTTATTATTTACGATTAGTATTTCAAATAGACTCGGTCCAGTACAATATATTTGACTAATAGTCGAATTGAATAATATTTTAACGATACTACATAATACGGGACATGTTTTTATTTGGTAATTTTTTAATTTAATATCTCGTTAAATATTCTACTATACAAATCCATTTGATATGTTGCCTTGTGACCGGTATATTTATGATCTTTATTTTTATATTTACATGGTGAAATAATTTAAATCAAAACGAAATGTTTTCTTAATTGGTTTTTTCTTTTAATAAATATTTAATATACAAACATTATGTATGAAATTATTATAATATGAAAATAAAAAGTAAGTCACAATATATATATATATAGAACTAACGCAGGTTTTGTAATAATTCAAGAATAATCTATATTATGACCGTCTCGTTAAATAAATAAAAAGGCGTATCTGCAATCAGAAAAATAATAATAATATATATCTTTTTCTTTATTATTAAATTAAAAAAAAAAAAAGTCAAATTTAATCATACTACGCCTACGAGCATGATTATACAGCACATACACACACATGTGAACGGTACTATGGTTTTGAAAGTGTAAAAATTGTGTTTATCGATGGTTTCTTTGACTTTCATAAGAAGATTTACACGAGTAAAGACTATCAAAAATGTCGTATTGAAAAACTAAAACTTACGATGAATTCTAAAACGTTATGCCGAAACGTATCGAAAATAAAAATGTGTTGAAATAAAAAAAACAACGTTTTAAAATTACGCTGTCGATAAAACGCGTGGAAAGCACTGGGTTTACACGTAAAAACATTACGAACAAAGGAATCCGTCGGTATCGTTTAAACACGAGAATCCCCAAAAAATTCCTTATTTTATATTATCCGTGTGTTTCCGTTTTATTTTCGTTCTACCTGTAATATGAATGACGCGCAAACGACGAAGAGCGACAATTGTACAAACTAATAATCTACACATCGATTCCGAGATCATCGATAAAAATACAAAAAACGGATATTCGCTGTTTACAGATATAAATCGTTTGAAAGTATATATTATTATTTTAGTGTTCATTCGTTCATTCATCTTGTTATCGTTCTCGTTTATATTATGAACGTGTTTTTTAGAAAAAACGCAGCCCGACGTCAAGCGAATTACAATTGAACGTGTAAAATGAATTTCGAACAGAATGAAAATAAATATTATAAATGCGCACGATCGATGAAAAAAACTCTCCGTCAGGGTTCCGCAACGGTTTTTGAGAACCGCTGCTCTGTGGAATCGACGGGACCGTTTTCCAGTTCGTCCTGTCGACATTTCAAGAATATTTTAACAAAACCAAAAGTTCACGGGTTTGCTTGCGTTCTAACAGCGTATGCGTTTAGAAATTACGGTGTCGCCGCGCCGAGGTTAAATCGTTAAATAGCCGCGAACTTCGAAACAAGTAATTACCGTTGTAGCCACGTACGCCGTAGTAGTCGCTAAGTGGTGATACGCGTAGCTACGTTCGAGCTGGGAGTGATTACAAACTTCTCGCGTGTTTCGCGTCGCGAAAATTTCGAACAGTACTATGCTCTTATCGCATTACGGTTCCGCCGTCCCCGACGGGTTCTCGTAACGGAAAAACGGAACGGACCCGACGCGGTTTACGGCGGTGTCGGCAGTGAAGTGTCCGCGCTTCGTGCGACGTTCGGCCAGTGGCGTACGCGATCGTGAAAGTCTCGCGCGGACAAGACGTAAAGTGTCCGATGGTGTCGTTCGCGTTCGAGAACACGCACGGCGTACAAAACGATAACGCGGATTCGACAACACGACATTTTCTAATTGTCAAGTCCCGCCGCCGCCGTCCGTGAAAAAGGTCCGCCGCCGCCGCGCCGCCGCACGCGCACAACGAAAACGGGGTATAAAAGAGCCGCGTCCGTCCGCGTCGCCGTTCACTTTCGGGGCTCGTTTCGACGGACCGGACGCTTTTTTTCGTTGTTCTGTTTTGTTGTGTATTTTTTTTTCCCCCCCGATTCGTGCCGGAACACACTGTCGCCGGCGGTCGCAACAGAAGCAACAGCAGCAGAACGCGCCGCCATGTCTTGGAGACCGCGAGTCGCGTCCGCGTGCCGTTCGTGTATGGTCTTGTTGGCGATCGTCGTCATATTCGCTGCGGACAACGGAGCGGCCAAACGTGAGTTTCTGCGCCGGGTCGGTTTCCGGTTAGGTTAGGTTAGGTTGGGTTAGGTTTTTCGTTTCTTTTTGGACCGCGTTAGGTTAGAAAAATTATCTCATACGAACTAATGCGAGAATCGCGCGTGTTGTTTGAGCGACGTGAACGGAAACCCCGAGACAACCACCTAACCCGCGGCTGGTACAGACTGGTCACGACGGTTTCTCGCGCGCGTCATTTCGTCGGCGACCCCGTTGTCAGGTCGGGGACCGAGGACTTCGCGGCGGAAACTTCCGTGAAGCACCGAACGCGCCCCCCCCGCAGGTCGTCTGCGACAACATCGCCGGTTGATGGTTCGTGGTCCGTTTAACGCGACCACGCAATTCATTCGATTCGGTGAACGATCTCTGTACAACGTGTTATAGCGTGGATAGCACGCGAACACGGGTTAGAAATCCGAAACAACGGTCGAATTTGCTTAGTTTTGGTTTTCGAACGTTCCGTTTATACCGGTACCGTGGTCGAAAATCCCGTTCGGTCAAATACTGGTGTCCGTAAAAAGTAATCGATCTTAAAACAAACAAACAAAAAAAATGCGAAATACATTGCACGACCGACATGAAGCGGTAACGAAAATGTTCGACGAAAAAACACCAAAAATTCCGCCGGACAACGTTTGCGTTTGCTTACACTAATGAACGAAAAAAATTGTTGAAAACTTTTGTACATAACCATGATATATATTGCGTGTATTATATACGTAAAACTTTTATTAAAACCGGCGTAAACCATTTAAAACATTTTAAGTAGAGTATTTACTTTGGTCTTAAACAACGTCTATAGAACTTCATATAATTAACGTACTCTCGATGAAATTTGTTTTTAATTTCTGACGCAAAATATCACGCGGATGATGAGGTCGTTTTTTACGACGTACAACAAAATTGAAACTACGTTTTAAACGCTAATAATTTTGGATTCGTTCACACCGCGTTATCGACGAAACGTAGAGAAATAGTTGTTGTTGTGTTGTGTTTTTTTTTTTTTAATTGCTCACGTATTATTTTACCTTATAATTTTCATTTCGAACAAGTACAGTTTTATTTCGATTCCAAATCGTAAAACGTGTCCCAAACGGATAAGTCGGATCGCCAACACGAACATTGTACACACGTACGTTATATTTTTGGACGACGCGTTCTTTTCAAAACGTCGAAACGAGTGTCGTCCAGCTGTACGTACCGTTACTGTAACGTAAATCGTCTTTAGAAACGTACAGATGCGAACTGCACGATTCGTTTGAGTTGTCCAACCACAACGGGTGCGGGTGTAAGTGATGTAATTCTTTACTATATATATTTTAAAAAAAATGAATAAAAATATCTACGTCCGTGAATTGACCAATGTTGAAAGTGATTATAATGACGATAACAAAAAAAAAATTCAAAGAAAAATAGTGCCGTCAATAAACATTTATAATAACTGAATTCTAATATTCTTTTTGACGTACGACGTCATTGTTGTTTCCTTTTACGTAAAAGATAACTGAACACATATTTTATTATTTTTATTTTCTTTATCTTACGCGCAGCAAACAAATTCAATTAGCACATATTTAACCTGACATTTTTAAATATTATGTATATAGATAGATATGAATCAAATTAAAATTTAATTTAATGTTTTGTGTTTTACACAATGAAATTATTTCTTATTTCTCGTATCGAACGTGTATAATATCTCTAAACTTCAAAATTACCATTGCTCGATAACATTCATTTGTCACCTAACGTACGTTGTTACTAACGACAAATACTTACGATCGCGTTTATATTTTATTCGACGTTTTGATGTTTGACGTGAGTGAGTACGATCAATACGATTTTAATTTACCGAAATTTCTTATAACATTGTGCATATCGAATATTTCCAAAACAAATAATAATAATCACTGTCGTTGACACGCGCACTGAAAAACTGTGATCGGTTCGCTCAACAGAGTTTACATCGAATTACATTCGATTTATTGCGTTTTAACGATCGTTTAGCTCGTTCTTCCGGTTTGCCGTTATAACAGCGACGGTGAAAAGAATCACGGCCATATGGTCGTGGCACATTTAACCCTCGGAGTGTTATTCCAGTTAAGCGTGACGTATGAATGTGTTATATCATACGACCCGAAAGTTTCGGATTACCGCTGCAGTAGTAGGGGACGGGGGGGGGGGGGGGGGGTCCGACAAAACAAACCACCTTCATCTTAACTGTAGCGAATCAAGCACTACGCATTTTTTTTTTTTTTTTTGTAGATGTGAGCATAAAATTGTATTATACATATCGCGTGGAATTTTATTGTACCGAAAATATTGAGGAAAAAAAATTAATTGATAACCCGCGGACGTATAACCAGGACCATAGCTCAGAGCGTGCAAATTTCGAGTAAATTTATGGGGATTTTTTTTTTTTTTTTTAATAAAAACGAATAGGTTATCTGATTTTGTCGATCGTATTTTCATAACTTACACCGCAATAGACTCGGATTGTCGGGGAGGAGCCGGCAAAAATTATTAGCCCCGGGCCGCGGAATACATCTCTGCCGTGACCCCGTCGACAATGAAACGTTCGTCGTTGCGACACAGGATTATTTCGAATAACCATATTATCGTTATGCGCGGTGTTGGAATCGGGAGAAAATAAGTAGAGGAGCTCAACGTAACGATTTAAAAACTGCGTTCTACGCGCAAAACGAACCCGCGCGTTTGTACCACGCCACCCTCCCGCGACAAGACCAATTAATAACAAAAATTACATTTTAGCGGCGTACATATAAATTCCAAATATAATCCATGCGAGTGAATGTCAATTGATGTTCGCCCGATTTTCTCAACAAACTCAAAAAACAACGATAAATAATAATATGTGAAAACCCCCTAGCAATGATAACTGAAACTGATATCGTTGCGTCCGGCGAGTGAACTAGACCACCAGAATACGTACAACAATTTATTGTACATATCTGCGCACTACCGCACCAGGCACAGAACAAGCGCCATGGATGATGTTATCATATAAACAAACTATAAAAAAATTAAGAAATATTTAAAATTGTAAAACCGTCAAATGTACGTTTTAAGAGAAATTATGTCGGACGTAGTTTCTACCGTTCTTTCATCCTAGTAAAAGAAAAATAGTTGGGGTGCGCAAAAAAACTAAAAAAAAATAGTAGGAGCTCTTCCCTCCCCCCACAATTCGAGCACTGGTCATGCATATAAATGATTTTTTTTTTACGATCTCCAACTTATCCTTCCCCGCCACGAATTTCAGTCCTGACCGCTGCGCCGTTGCGTACTGTACGTATTTCGTTTTAACGATCACATTTGGACCAGCGGTTCTCGATTTTTTTAGGACCGCGACCCAAATCGTCCATCGAAAATCTATCGCGACCCACACGTGGTTTTACATTTACAGGATCAAAAAAAAATTTGAAAAAAAAATCGACTCGGTTAGGATAGACGCCGGTTCAGACGATATACTATGCGCGGACGCAACTAGGGCGGAATCGTGAAGGTGGACATTAGCTCGACAACGTTTCCCCGTCCGTTCCCGCGATTGCGTTGGAACGTTTCATCAAACGACCGGTATTGTTCACGTCGTTTTCGTCCGGACACATTCCCGCGTTATAAGGTTCCAAACATCGACGTCGACTTCGGTGGAATGCCGCGACCGCCGCAATCGGGAGGTTAAGTCCGCTGCGGATGAATGGAACGTTCGCGTGTAACACGTAACGCGCAAGTGTCCGACAAAAGGAAATAATGTTTTCATTCCGCGAAAGTATTGACGAAATCATGTAACCGTCGTTCCGCCGTGCTATTAATATAAGGTGCTCGAATTTGGGGGTGGGGTGGACTGGGGATGGAGGACGAAGTGAGTACGTGTTCTCGTTTTTTCTCCCGTATAATTTTACTTGACGAGACGCCATAATTTTTTCCCCCTTCCACTACGCGCGTCAGACATGGAATATAATTCATTTTTTTACGTTCAGCAAGAGATTTGGATTTTAATAGAAATTTTTTTTTCACTATTACGCGAGTCGATTTTGAAAAAAAAATTTTCTTACATTTCGCAAGAGATTCGGATTTTAAAAGAAATTTTTTTTTCACCTGAATTACGCGAGTAGGATATTGAAAAGAATATATTTTACATTCCACTAGAAATTCGGATTTTTAAAGAAATTTTTTTTTCACTATTACGTGAGTTGATTTTGAAAAAAAAATTTTCTTACATTTCGCAAGAGATTTGAATTTTAAAAGAAATTTTTTTTTCACCTGCATTACGCGAGTAGGATATTGAAAAGAATATATTTTACATTCCACTAAAAATTCGGATTTTTAAAGAAATTTTTTTTTCACTATTACGCGAGTCGTTTTTTCACTATTACGCGAGTCGATTTTGAAAAAAAAATTTTCTTACATTTCGCAAGAGATTTGGATTTTAAAAGATATTTTGTTTTCATCTACATTACGCGAGTCGATTTTGAAAAAAAAATTTTACATTTAGCAAGAGATTCGGATTTTAAAAGAAATTTTTTTTTCACCTACATTACGCGTGTCAAATTTTGAAAAAAAAATTTTTTTACATTTCTCTAGCGATTCGTTTTCAATTCGAAGTGCGGTTGTTTCTCGTTATCCGTGGTCGAGTCGGAAATACTCAAAAAATTATAATAACCCATACATTTTAGTAGAAGTATGATACAGTGTATTGAGTATGAGTTTGATGAAACGAGGAGTGTAATGAAAACGATCAGGGACGAGGTACGTAAGGTTAAAAATGTTAAGTATTCAGGCTCGTTTGTACGAATGAACGACGGTTTTGACGACGATGTGAAACTAAGGATTGAATGCGGGGGGGGGTCGGGCAAGCGGAGAGAAACGTCTGATGTTATGTGCGATAAGTCAACTCAAATGAGGCTGATAGGTAAGTTCTATAAATGTGTAGCGAGACCAACAAGATTATCATTTTGGTTAGGGGGGGTTAGGGGGTCCGACAAAATAAAACCACCTTCGTCGTAATTGTAGCGAATCAAGCATTACAAATGTGCTTGTGGGTGTGGGTAAGAATTATATATTGGAATCTTTGTCTTTTCACTATTATCCTACTACGCGTTTTAAAGTATTATTGCTGATCGGTGTTAACGAGTATTACACTACAGCATAAAATTGTATGACACGGTGTATTATTATACATCGGTCGGAATTTATTTACGGAATAAATTAGGGGCCTTGGCCCGTATAATTAAGTTTTCGTCTAACAAACTCTTTGGTCGATCGGGCAATCAAGTTACCCGAAAGAACCACGGTGTATAAATTCCCGATCGCGCTAAATAAATTCGGTACGAGTACGTCGAATTTGATCTCCGTACGTATATTGGTGACGGCGCTTGTTTCTCGGATAGGGCAAAATGAGTTAACGATTCGACCGAATAAAACTACAAACGAAACGTGTTGTTGTATCGATATTGTCGATACAATCGATTTAAAAATAATATATATATATCTTTAAACGCTTCCGTCTGACTGCGGAGAAATATCCCTTGCGCTTTTATAGTGAATTAATGGTAACAATACGATAACAATCATTAACCGAAAACGTTTTAAAGGACGTCTAATTTTTTTTTTTTTAAACTTTTGAATCACACGCTCACAACATTGACTTGTCGTCGTTGTCCGTAACAATATCCAGGCGTATACCGAATCACGTTCGACAACGTTCACTGAATTTCGCGTAAACGTTTATTCGTCACGACTGACGAGTGTTTTACGGCGTTTTAATTACGTGCCGTTTATAAAACGAATGTTTCGGATATGCATACGCGTCGGGTTAAGGTCAGGATTAAGACATCGTCCTTGTCTTAACTTTAACGAGCGTGTATCATGATCGACCCAACCCGTTTAATTCGAGACTGACGAGGTGTCGCGTTTTCACGGGAATCGCGCTTAGATTTGAAACGATTATCATTTTAACACGCCGGACGCGCGACGTTGCTTCTCGTAAATAATAATAATAACGTACCGTCGCCGTTTTAATAAATTTTCGGCACCCGTTCGCGTGCGTAATCAAAAACGCGCTGTCTTCCCGGGAAGCGTAAAGTATTTGTTTTGATACGTTTTAATACGTTTTTTTCTTTCTTTTCTTTGATAATTCGTCGCGATACAAACGTCCTTCGGAATACGAAACTCCATGTCGGATGATTGTTTTTTACCGTCGAAAATCGATTGACGTTACCGCAAACGAACAATGATAATAATAACGTCGACGATAATGACACCGTGTTGCATGTTGAACGACGCGAATACGGTACCAGTGGGCTCTGACTCGAACCACCTAAGGTTTTACAGAAAAAAAAGTTCGCCGGCTTATATATATAGACAGATATAAATGCAAAATCCATTTCTCTTGATTACGTTGTTACTGTGATCATATTATAGTGTTACTGTTAGACTTACGGTTATTACCGTTGAAAAATTGTGACGAACATTAACTTAAAAAAATTTAAAAACAAAATCGTGATTATTATTTTATTTTTGAGCTGCACCTGAGATTCGACACGTGTTCTTTTGTACCGGGCTGTCTGTATTTGCGCGAGAATTTCTGGACGCCAATTGTCGAACAGATTATTAAGTTAACATTTGATATTTGATTGCGACTTTTAGATTAATTGTTCAACTTGACGAGAGACCACTGCCCTATACCGATCGAACGACGTCGTATTTCGTAGGTTCGGAATCGACCGGCACTGGTGAGAGGGGAGGTAGGAGAAAGCGACAATAATAAATAAATAAATAAATTTTGTCCGTTTTTTTTTGTACGATGCTCGTTCGTTTAATACTGTTTGATTTGTTTATTATTGTTCCGTAACGTCTGTAAAAACACTGTTGAAAACAAATCCGAAAACCCGACAAATAAAAAGTTAATCGTTTTCAAAAACGGTTAATTTGGGAGGGGGGGGGGCGCACACGTTCGAACCGCCTCGGGCGCCATGCGAGCTCGTTCCCGTTCTGATAACACGGTACCTAACTACACGCGTATATTCGCCCCGTGCAACAGCTCATTGCGATCCGCTCGTTTATACGTTTGTTTTGTTCACAAAAACGTTCCGTCTTACGTCATTGTGACGGGGGGATTTCGATACGCGGGATTTGTATTGGTTCGCGCTCGTTTGTTCGTTGATCCGTTTTTGTCGTGGTCGTCGTCGTCGTCGTCGTTTTTTGTACCTGACGGGGCGGTAAGTCAGACCGGGAACGGGCAATCGGGACGCGCGTAAGCCGGAAGGGTGAAAATTTCCGACGGCGTGTTGGACGGATGTCGCGGAATTCGACTCCGGCCGAACGGTACACGCGGCGACTCGGACGGGAATACGCGCGCGCGGTCTTCTTACTTCCGGGCGCGCGGATTCGCGGATTTATTGTATTACCGTTTACGTCCATAGCACGTTCAAAAATAAAACGTGTGCGCGCGCAGAGCCGCAGCAACCGAATATCGCGCCCTTTTGGTTTCGACGTATGACTATATACATACATGTGAAATAATTTTTTGATTTCTAAAATTTTGCGCCAGGAGGGAGGGCGCAGGCACCTTAACTACCGCTCTGTGCGCGTGTGTGTTTTCGGAACGGTTATGTCATCGTGTAAAATGCAACGATTCGGTTTACAAGTGCCGAACGGTAAACTTAAAACACTAATAGAATAAGAAAAACATACATAACCGGTAAATCTAAATCGATAAAAATCCAGTCGTCTATCGGATTTCGCAAACACGTCGATCGCGTCCTCGGGGTTCATCATAATATCACGACGAGCACGTAATAAAGTCCAGTCGATCTTCCGATATCCGTGTTCTTTTATCCGCCGTAGAGACGAAACATTGCGTTCCGCTGATAATGTCACAAGTATATTTTACGGAATTTCTGTTGGGAATTTTTCCTCCTGGCGTGTACATGTATACAGTGGCGTAACCGTGAAACTTTTTTGTTTTTTTTAGCAATAGATAACTTGATATTGAACATGACCCGGAAAAATGAACGTGGAAATAGATGTCAATTTTAAATTGTAAACGATTTGAGATAGGTAACATCGGCTGTCGCCTGTCCGTTAAACTTTGAAAACGTCGATAACGTCCTAATGTAATCATAACCATTGATTCTAATATTAATTTTTATATACTGATGTCAAAAATCTATAACTGAATGTTCACACGAATGCATATAGTAACACATGGTTAGGTTCACAAGGGCAAATGCGTGGAGTAAACGTCTAATACCCGTTGCCAACGTTTTGTTAACTTTTTTTTTTTTTTTTTTTTAAGTTAAAATTTCAATCTACGTAAAGAATATCATTTTTTAATTTCACGAAAAAACAACCGGATTTCGGTACAGTGATAAATGAAAAGATTAAACGATTTGAATACAGTAAAAATAATTAAAATCCAAACGTTGTTCTTGATTTGTAAAATCGTTGTTTTTATTAATATTTTTATTTTCGGTGGTTTTTCTTTTCCGTCTCGCCTCGTCGTTTCAAGCCCATGTTTTAATTACATTTCGTTAGTTAAATAAATAAATAACTTTTTCCCTCCTGCCGCGGCCGGGCTTAAGCGTTCAGACGTCTAATGCGATGTCGTCGTTGTCCGTTTATTAAACGCGTTATGATACCGGCACGATGACTGCTACCTCTGCGGCTTCATAACCATCACAACAGTCTTGACTGATAAATTAAAATTTACTAATTGTGTAAAAATTATATTTTCATAATAACAAAGTTTTTTTTTTTCGATTAAAATTGTGTTATGAAAAAAAAACCCCAAGCCTTATCGCATCGTCGTGCGTTTAAATTAAATCATAATCTTTAATAATATTTCTAAAACCAAAACGCGTCACTTTTAATAACTGTCTTTGGGCGCTCTCCTTTGTGTAAAAAATAAAATAAATAAAAAAATCACACGTCGTGTGTGCAACGTAATAACATTTGATTAACGCGTGTGCTCATTATTATGCGGCCGACGAACTTTGGTTAGCGGCGGGACCGGAAAAATCGCCACTATAGAGAGAATGGTGTCGAAAATATATTCGGATAATGTTTGATTACCAAAAATATCACCAACACTGTGTTGTTCGAACGAGAACGTCGGTCGAATAAAAGTCACTTCAACAAATAATATAATCAGAACTATCAATGCACGTTGACAATTGTCAGTGGTTCAGAAAACGTTTTTTGTTCCGTCTAATTGAATTGATTCTATTTGTTTGAAACGAAGGTTGAACATAGTATACTCAATATAACGGACTCAGCATTTACGTTTCTTAGTGAGAATAAAAAATTAATTAGTCGGACATCTTCTAATGCGTGTTTACGTGTAAAAAACGTGAAAATACGCCTATGGGGGAAAAAACCATAAAAGAATAAACGTAAAAGGAAAGGTACATATATATATAAAAAAAACGTTATGGCCGATATATTAAACACGAGCACATACAACGTAGATTATTTCACGTTGTTGTGTCCTTAACACGGTCTTCTGCAGGGTCTAATGCGCACGCCTACGTATGTATAGACGTATATGCAATCAAAACGGAACGACGGATTGCAGACGATTTTCGATATGGACGGGGCAGAATCGGAATGAACGTCAGGTCAGTACTCGGATCGGGTACTCCAAATCGTGTAAAAATTGTACACTTGACGTACAATAATACGTAAAAAAATGCGATATTATCTATGTAATCGATTCGTACTCGAACGTCAATGGGTTTGTTGGTCGTTTGTTTCAACCGAACGCCGTAGAAATAACATTCCGTTGATGAAAACCGTACGGAGGAAGTTTGTTCAGTCGAAAAGAAAAGAATATAACGCGGCCGGCGTCAATTCGGCACGACGGAAAAACCACCCGATACGCAAACGTTGAACGCGCCGTTCCCGTGACGTCCGGATCGTCGGGGGGGCTGGGGGGGGGGGTTTCACTTTTTACGCCCGTCAATGCCGATTTAAAAAAAAAACCCGCGTGATTGTTAGTTTTTTGTCGGGGTCCGTAAAAAACCCAAGTCAATGCCGTCCGTCCCCCCGTCGCGATCCGAGAAACGGCAGTGCTGGATTCTTTCAATGACGATTTCACGAAAATAACGAATTTTTTGGTTATTTGCCTGTTGACTTTTTGGCGGCACCCTCGCCTCACCCGTCCGCCGTGACCTGGTTGATTGTGTTTCGGTCGGGCGCCTTTTCGCGCGGACGGGGTTTAAGTCCGGGACGCCGGGCGGATACCACAACCACCACCACCACCCCCGAGTCGGTATTTTATTCTACGTCTCCCCCTCCCCCCCCCCGGGGTACCGAAAACACAGTAAGCTCGTGTAATGAGACACGCGGCTCGTACGCGTCCCCCGGGTTGATCCGATTACAGAAGAACGATTGTTTTTGCTCGCGCGGTTATTATTATTATGTTTTTTTTTGTTTTACCTTTGTGCCGCGGCCACTGTGAGAACGGCCCGCCTCTGTAAAATACGCGCGCGCTCTCGACGACTTTGTGGGGGGCATATGGATGTCGCGGCGGACGACCGGACTCCACGAAGTGGCTCGATTGGAAATTTCCGAACGTAACATTCCGTAACGAAAACCGCGGGCCGTCATCCGTCAATTAATACATAATCCGATTTGTTTTCCGATCGAAACAAATTTCTCCACACGGTTTCCATTTGGACTGTGTACGGCAACATAAACCTTTTTGAACATTCGATTCGCCGAGAAAGGATTTTTGAAAAAGAGGAAAAAGAGAGAAAAAAATCGTCGACGCCACGTGCACGTAGTTCGGTCGGTAGTTTTGTTTTCGTAACGTTGAGACGCGCTAAGAACGGATTTTCAAAAACCCGTACCCCGAGCGAGTCAAAAAGGGGTGTTATAAGGGGTCGCCGTTTTCCGTAGTTCCAGCCGGGTTTCGAACACGGTCGACGATTTTCGGTGGCCATAATCAGCTATTTTCGCGCGACAGGTGGATGCGCCATGTTCGGCCATTCCTGTTACGGCGGGCACGGCAAACGATCCTATCAGGCGTCCGTGCAGCAGCAGCAGCAGCCGGCGAGAGGTTGGCCGGCCACGAGCGAAGAAGAGACGCAGATCGACGAGGCCATCAACAAGTATTTCCAAATGAAATCGTCGTCGCCGCATTACACGCCGTTTTGGCAAAAATGGGTGAGTTGTTCGCCCTCCCCTCCCCCCCGTACGCGAATAATGATCGTCGACAGTTCAAAAGTCGTCCGGTCCCGTGTGCGTCATTTGCAGAGACGAAAACCGGTCGGACGAGTCGCGTCGTGTCTATTCCGCGGCCGTCGGTATTCTTTCGATAATATTTCTGACGATACGAAATCGTGTTTACGACGTTTTTCGATTTCACAGGTACGGACGTACAACGACGACCGCAAAACGGACCGTGCTGGCGACGACGACGACGACGGCGCGTGAAGACGAGACGAGACGCCGCGACGCGGAGACCGAACGCGATGTTTGTTTTCCCGTCGAACGGCGAGCGCGCGCGCGCGCACCGTCGTCGCACATATCGTATCATAGAACTGCAACGCGTCACACCCATTTCCACGGACACAAAAAACGATCGCCTCCGTTTTGTCGTCCACGGGCCGGCGGTAACCGCGACGTACCGAACCGATGATAAACCGACAACGGCCAATTATCGGCACACGACTCTCGGGCCGTCGCGATCTCACCGTCATCGACAAAATCGGTCAATACCGCGCCGTCCCCAACCAAAACACAACAATCCGAACACAATCATCGTTTTACCGTACCGAGTATATTATACATATATAAAAAAGAAAACAAACCCATCTGTATTATTGTTCGCCAAACTCACAAGCACCCGTACAAATATTGAAATATAACGACGTATTAGCGAACCGTGTGTTTTATTCGTTCATAAATCGTGGTCAAACCGGATCACGTAGATTTTCCGGGCCCGTCCTTTTACTGTTTTTAACGGTGAGCGTTAGAGACATTTTTTACAATAAATCGCAGCCGTATTATAAAACGATATGAACCCGGACGGGCTACACAGCGTTTAAAGCTGTTCGGACGTTAACACGTGTCTGAACGATCGTTGCAACAATCATGGATCGTTAACAACACAAACGGCCTGATACGGTAGACGATAAACGGTCGAATAGTACGCGAGTTACACTTTACCGCGAACTTACACTATTACGATGGATCGCCGTCCCCCTCTAACGTCTACGAAATTGCCTACAAGAGGCATAAAACGATTAAAAACATGACGTACGTGCTTAATTCGCTGTTTTCTTTTCTTTCCTTTTTTATTAAAACAACTCATATCCATAGTAATGTTATGAGTCGTCGGTGACAAATCAAATAATAATTCATACTTAAAACTAATATCCTTATCTAATGTATTGAATATAATTCAAAAAAAAAAATATATATATATTAATATAATTGTATATCTAATGGGTAAATAATAGAAATAAACTTATAAAAATAATATTTTGGTTTAACTTGTAACAAAATGAAAATTATCTAAAAACGGTACGATTATACAATATTAAAGTAATGAATTGTAAAACGGATGAAAAAAAAATCAATACCTATGCAAATCAGTGTATAAATATACATCATATTGTATACATATTCACATTGATTAGTAATCAAGTTTTCGAAAATATTGGACCAATTTTGTCTTTAAGTAGAAAAATAATTGCATAAATTATGTATGTATGTAGTATGTATGTATGTATGTATGTATATATATATATTGCATTGGGTTAATTTTTTTTTTACACAAAAAACAAACAAATAAAATTAAAATATTAAAGAAATAAATATTTGAAGAATAAATAAAAAAATAATAATAACAACAGTAATAGGCTATCTCATGGAATTAACAAAAAAAAAAAAGAATTAAGGAATTGACTAAAATCGTGTGGGTCAACCAAAAACAAAGGTAAACAAAAGTTAAAAAAAACTCTCACCCGCTTTTTTTTTTCTCTACACCGACACCCAATTTATTGTTTTGTTTTCGATTTACGTTTTTTTTTTTTTTTTTGTTTTTTTACAAACACCAACAGAAACTTATGATATCAAGTCTTGTCTCATGCAATGAGATCATTATTATTTGTTGTTGTTGTTGTTGTTGTTGTCCTTTAACGATAATTTCCATTAAATATATAATAAATTTATAGTTTATACATAATACATGATAATATTTACTATAATTACAAAAATAGCATGTCCGATCTACTGTATAAGTTACTTATTTACATCGATTTTTATACTCGTTACACACATATAAATATATATATATATATATATATATCTGTGTTTGTAAAATTTGATCCTATCACAGAAATTGTGTACAGTATTATATGAGCACATTATCACATATGACAATTATTATTACTATAATTATTATGTCCACAATGTAGGCGAAAATGATTTAATGTCTAAAAAATACTTATTATAATATGGCTGCAACCGCATACTAGTTCATCCATTTGCGGCAGTTGGGTGCACCGCAGTTGCAAGGTATCTTGTGTTGGTCATCTTCAATGTCAAATTGATAGTCGTACGCGAGCTTAAACAATAAAAATTGAAACTAATTACGACCTATAGCATAAAGTTTAACTAAACTTTGGATGGGGGGGGGGGAGGGGAGAGAGTAGGAACAGGCATGTATAGAATCTGATTTTGTCTCTTTCAACTAACTTCTTCGCCCCTGGCGATCCTTTGCTTGGCGAATATTATAATTCGAAGCTCCCTGTCCACTTCCACTTTTTCCGTAACACAATTTGGATTGCACGAGTGATTGATATAACGAGCTAAACCTCCGCTAATAGTGGCGTCGACTACTCGATCGTCGTCCAGACGGAACATGTATATACCGCGGTTCTGTAACGAAACATCGTACCATGAATTATACACAATAAGATAATATAATAACACAAAACAAATGTATTATACCTTGGCCTCGTAGAGTTTTTCTCTGTAATCGCACAGCTGGGATCGAATGATCTCGCCGATGTATTCAATGACCATTGTGTGTTTTTCTAAGTCTCTGGCGGCATACAATCCTAACCCTTGGATTTTGGACCTATTAACATTTTACACGAATACTGGTCAGAACAGATTTATGAAAGAGATGGAAATAACTTACCTAGCTAAATAGACGTTGTTCCTCCATTCCTGTTTCATTTTTTTATACTGCGACGACTTTGAATGCACAAAATGTTTAGAATACGGGCAAGTAGGAGGGGCCGATAAGTCTAGTTGACTCAATAATGATGAGCCATGAGACGACGTAAATGATCTAGGTATATGTGATCGTAGCTTGCCGGGAAGAACAACTCGTCTACGGCCTTCACAACGAGCACATCCACTTGGATTGATAGCTAAAGGAAGTTCTAGAAGAGGATTACGGCCATAGCGAAAGCGGTAATCAGATAGTGTCTCAATACCTATATGAATTACAAAACAATTTGTGTAAGTAAAACAGATCTGAAATCAACGAAAAAAAAAACCTATTGTGCATGGTTTTTACATCTTTCAAATGTACAATCAAATGATTCAAATAAGAAACAAGACATGACTTGGTTGTTAGTTTTGAAACCAGACACAGGCGTAAAACTAAAAATATTGAAGAAATCATATATTTCTCAGACATCAAAGACACTCGTATAAAATATACGAATTAAACTTTAAATTGATCTATAGCCGGTTTAATTATGCCAGAAATTACAAATTACCAACAAAAACTAAGTGTAAGTATAATTTGTTTTTCTTTATGCCAAAAACAATTAACCAAGTAATTATACGTTGAATTAATTATGCATTAATTAAACTCTGAATTTCAAAAGTGACAATATTTATTTATAAATTATCAATGATTGTAGTTCAATTAAATCATAAAATTTTAATTTTACACATGGTACAATTATTTCAAATAAAACTTACGTTTGAAGCACTTTTTTATTTAAGTGTTATGAACATGTTTTTTATTATTATTATTTTTTAAATAAAAAGTAATTAACATAAATACACGGCAAAAGTATTACTATATAATAACAATAATAACATTTAATTGATAGTGTATAAAAAGTTTCAAAAATTAATGACTGAGGTACACAATAAATTACAGGTTTGGTCTAAATTACAATTAAAACTAAATTGGTTTTTAGATACAACTTTTTGTCTTTATTAAAATCACTGATATTTCAGACAGTTTTCAGTATCTACATGTACCTAAAGTCGATCATGCCACAGTTAGATTTTTGGACAATTCAGTGATAGATTTTTTTCTAACAATAAACACTGAAACATGTTGAGGCCATCAGCTTTTTTAATTAAGATAACAATGTGGACATTTATTAAATAATGTACTTGAATACAAGCGATTTTAAAATAAGACTTAAATTCAATTATACGAATAAAAAAAAAAAAAAAATTATTTCGCAATAAATTTAATTATCTGAATACATTCTATAAAAGTTTTCTGCATTAATATTAAATTTAAACAGTGCAGGATAGACGAAAAAAATAATTATTGGAAAAGTAAGTAGCCACTATAGTAAACTATATATATATATTATTTTACATATCATACATACCAGGCAGACTTTCCAAGACGCGGACAATTGCTGGTTCAGTAAGTCCAAATAAACTGTCGCCACTCACGTGTTGTGGATGCAGTTTTAACAAGTTATTTGCATTTCTCATACTAGCAATAGCGGACAAAACCTTCGACCAGACTGCTCTTGGGCTAGAATCTTTGATCTCTAGATCTTCGTTATCCATTTCCTGTACAATAATTCTAAATTCGGGCCGTGCGTTTACTTCGTGAATGGAACAAATGTATTTACATCGTTTATTCGGTACCCTCATACTCCAAAACAAACGAACCTAAACAAATTATTTACATTAACAAGACCTGTAGCATTTAAGAATTAAATTCAGCGGCTTACCACTTTGAAACCGATTGGATATATAGAAGTAGGTGTATGAAAAGCAGCCAATTGGTGAGGTAATAACTGGCCAATATTGAGAAGTGTTAAACTACCGACACGCAGCAGAAACTGATGAGAACTTGAATGATGCATAACAGCAGCGACTTGCCGATTCTCATCTCTATTAATATAGACACGTCTATGCACTGACAATGTTGTAAGCTCGTTGTCCTTGTCACTTTTTGGAGCATGACCACTGCAGTGTAGGGTCTTGTTTTTATAGAACACGGCATCGTCTTTGATGGCACAAGGTAAATGATAATTTGTGGAACACCTAAGTTTATAACACTTAAGTGTTGCACCTGACCGCTGACATACATTACATTCCACACTAAGAGATTGACGCAATGCAATGTCCACCTTCATCAAAGCTCCATTAACAGTTTCATAAACATCTTCTGACCATAAAGCACAGTTTAAATGTACCCACTTATCAACATCAAAGTTTAATAACCTAATAATAAACACACAATATATATATATATCAGTCAACCTCAAATAATTAAAAGGCGAAGGAATACAAGAAGATAGTCATAAATACAGAATTTAAAAATAGGTTATTATAAAAATATACCTAGATGGACCATCTGAAACACCATCTCCAAATTGATGGCAAAACAAACACAAACGTTTATCATCTGGTAATTTTGGTGATATAACAGTGATTCCCATACGAAACAACATCTTTTTAAAAAAAAGCAAACGTTTAAATACATTTTTAAAACACTAAAAACAAATAATATATTTATATACCTCCATTAGTTCTTTGTCAGTAGATTTTTTATGTTTTGTAAGTGGTGCTGGTACATTATTTGAATTCCAATGTCTATAAATACTACCCTTGTGTGCATTTTTAATTTCTTCAACAATTGGTTCAGGTTTTATTTCTTCTAGATTTTGTGACGTGTTCTCAATATCCTATTAACAAAATAGTACAATTTTACATATATATTGTTTTTAAAACCATTAAAAAAAAAAATTAAAAACAATTACCATTTTTTCTACAGTTTCAATTTTATTAGACATAAGACTAGTAGTATCAACATCTGTTTTCAAACGCTTAGGCGATGAACCATCAGATAAATGATTAACATTAGTCATCACCTTGTCTTTAGATTCAGCTGGAGGACGTAATAATGAAGCAAAAGTTTGAAAGCACATAGTACTACAGAAAAATATTTCATCTGCACACTCTTCAACAGTTAGGAATGGAATATCACTTGCTCTTTTCTTTATTAAATTATTCAATATTACTAAATCACAATGTCGACAAAATTTAGCAAGACCATTTAATATGGTTTGAATATCTATTGCTGCTCCTTCTTTGCCATCTTTGGTCTTAGACCTATACAATCCCAATTTGTGCGACATAGGTGTAATAGTTCTTTCAGTAACTTTATAATTAGGAATATCAGGTAAATTAAGTAAATTAGCTAAACCCTGAAGAACTCCCAAAATATCTTCTGCAGCTTCTGACGTTATAGTTAGTGTAACCGTCATTGTATTATTATCCCGTAATGGTAATGCAGGTGAACTTCGTGGAGGAGTTTTACCAACTTGAGATAACATGTTTTGTTGTCTTGCACCTTGGTTTTCTTTATCATCTTCTATATTGATTTTATAGTTCGGACGAGGTTTCAGAGCTAACGGTGCAACAAGTTGATGAACTGGAGACATATATCGAGTGAAATTTAACAATGTATCAGTGGAATCATTATCATCGTCGTAACTTTTAAGTGCTATAAAAAATTGTATTTGTATTAATTAATCAATTTACAATGGTAAAAAACAAAAAATAAAAACAAATACCTGGGAAATGTGTTGGAGTTTCAAATAGTGCCAATTCCGGTGATGATGAGCTCATTATAGTGTCAGGAGTATCATCACGATCACGTCCCATTTCAAACTTCTTTTCATCATCTAAAATATTAATTTTACACATGAATAAAAACAATAGATATATATTAGTATATTATAGTACATACTATCGGATTCAAATTTCAGAGGTTCAAATTCTTCATTATAAAAACCTCTTTGAGTGGATGGTTGAGGTAATGGTAAAACCGGTTCCAAATCACCAAAAGGTTTTGTATTGTAATAATCACTCTCACCTGGCATATTACATGATCCCACTTTACCTTTTAAGTCACCACATTTAAAGCTAGAAATAATTGTGTTCAATTTTAATTTTATATATGAAATAGGAAAATAAAAATATATATTTTTACAATTATTATAATAAAGAAGTATATTAAATTTTAATTTGTTGATAAATTTGCCAATTTTTTTTTCATACTTTTGTTGAGATATTACATCACCCATTCCAAATAATGGACAGGCTGTTAAATTTTGGTTTAAAGATGGCTCAATAACATTCATAGGTTGAAGCTGTCTTAATTGTAACATTAAAGCATCAATGAAAGAATCATAATCTTCTTCAGGTTTAGAACCCTATATAAAAAAAATAAAATAAAATACAGATACTAACTCAATTTGATAACATATTTAAAAATATACACATATTTTTTTAAATTACCTTTCGATGTCGTTTTTTTGGAATTACAGTAGAATTCACATCTTTACCTTGACTTTGCCTACGTTTAGCATAATATTGTCTGCGTTTAATTTTCTTTTGATCTAGAATAAAATTAATACATATAAAATTTTTTAAATACATATTTTAACCGGGTAAAATAAAAAATTACCTTGAATGTCTACACTCATCATGTCCATTGACATATTCATTGAATTATTCATATCTGTTGGATCTACTATTCTAGTGGAATTTTGGGGTGATACTAATTCATCAGATGACATAATTTCTCTTTTAACTTCTCTTTCAGGGCTAAATCCAGCTACAGGTACTTGTACCTCATTCTTGTATTCTTCTTCAATACGCTCTTGTTTAATTGCTGAGTTAATAGACTCCATTATTGAATCAGTCGTAGCAATTGGTCTAGATGATTGTGTTTGTGATTGAGTTTGAGATTGTGATTGTGGTTGTAATTGAACTAAAGACGACGATGGTAGTTGTGATGGTAGGGGTTGTGATGGTGGTGGTGGTGGTGGTGGTGGTGGTGGTGGTGGTGGTGGTGGTGGTGGTGGTGGCGGTGTTGGTGGGGGTGGTGGTGATGAAGTTTGTGTAACTGGCATTTGAATCTCATGCTGTTGAACAACTATAGGTTTAGGAGATTGTGGCTCAAGCTTTGTAACTTGAGGTTGAGGTTGCGTTTCAGATTTCTGTATCTGAACTTGAGGCTCAGGTTTTTGTAATACCTGAGATTGAACCTCAGATTTCTGTATCATTAATTCAGCTTCAGATTTAAGTAACTGTAATTGAGATTCAGATTTGTCTTCTTGTTTTGGTGAAAGTAGAGAAGGAAACAACAATGATGGTGTTGGTGAAATAGGTCTTGCAAGTTGAGCTTCAAGTGAAGGTATAATTGGCAAACTTATAGAAGATGGAGTGGTTGTAATTTGATTGGCACAAGCAGTATTTTGAAGAAGTTGTTTGAGCAATACATTCTGAGACTCCTCAACGACTTTAGGAGCACGTACTTCATGTTTCGATGCATTTACCATACATGATGATTGAGAATTCTTTTTAAACTCTTTTTCTTCAGGTTTTGATATAATTTGAATAGATTTAGCATATGTTGTTGAAGTCGAAGTTGTAAATGGTGTTATTGATTCCCAAGGAAAATTTTGAGAACTCTGCACAACTGAAGTAGTACGAGCTGGTAAAATTATAGTAGAATGTTTAATATTATCATCTGACTTTGTAGTTTCGATTTTAATGAAACCCTCTTTCTGTTTGGGAGACATAATATTACTTAAAATTTGAGCTAAATCAGAATGTTTGAGATTTTCTGACTTTGCCAATAGTAAATTTTGTTTAACTTGTTGATCTTTTAATGCTTCTGATGAAGAGTTCAAAAAAATAATATTTTTATTTTGAGTGGATGGGTGAGATCGAAGTAAATCAGTTACTTTTTTCAGATCATCTGGTTGTTCAGTTTTTAAAATGGATGCTAAGCGATTTTCTTTCTTTGGTGATGGTGCTGGTTTTGGAACTTTAGCATACGAATGAAATGAATAGTTTGGAATCACATTTTCAATTTTTTCTTCTTCACTCTCGTGGTTCAATTCTGTCAAATTATTTTTTTCTTGTTGAATTACTCCGACTTTAACCTCTTCTTTTTGTTCTTTACGTGGTTCTGGATCATTTAACAATTTGTCCAAATTAAAAACCAATTTCTCTGGCGACTCACTTTTTTCTTCTTGATCACACTTAATACCAAGTTCATCAAAAAACATCAATCTATCCATTTCTGAAGCTTCATCCTTTGGAAGACCACCAAGAATACTATCATCATTGTCATTTAACATTAAACCAGGTGAATTAATTTCTCTATCCATGTCCAATAATTCTTCACCAACCCTACTCGAGTTCAATGATATCTGACCAGGATCCATGTTCATGTGTATTGTTGACATCATTTGAATATCATCTAATTCAATGCTATCTTTCTTGCAATTTTCCGACAAATTTACATCTTTGTAAACTGGTAAAATTCTACTATCTTCGATTTTAGGAGATGCTGATATAATCATAGGATCCGTATTAATTCCTTCTGGAGCTTCTTTTTGTTTAGAAATTTGAGTAGGAGGAGGACGTGGTGATGTAACTGGAGGTGTTCTTGAACCCTCATCATCAGAATCGCCATACTCTAAGGATACTAATGATGAGACTTTAGATACTGGTATTGCACTTAACGGCATATCATTACTTTTAAATACACTTCTTGTAACCTCGTCCTGCGAGTCTTTACTTACAAACTGCCTTCCTGTACTCCACATAGGAGCACCACCCTTAAGACCTAACTTAGTATACTTATATCCTTTAGGAGGTATGTAGTTAACTCTACCTCCACGAAGTCCTAGTTTTGCATACTGGTATCCTTCTGGTGGAACATTACTTTCTTCTCTATGCTCTTGATGATCTGGCATCAATGGACTACTACCTACATTTGTCCGTCTAGTAGGCATAGGACTCGTGGTTGGTCTTATATAAGGGTTTTGTTGCATAGGACTCATTGGTGAACTAGGAGGACCTAAGCTGTTTCTTGGGCTCTGTGAAGGTCTAGGACTTGGGGAACTGGGCGGAGGTTGCCCAAATGGTGAAGTTGCCGGAGGATGAGTATATCCCTGAACCATAGGACTTTGAGGCATTAATGGTGATGTGGGTTGTATAAACTGTGTTTGCCGTGGGCTTTGAGAAGGCATTGGTGAATTAGGCGTAAACTGTACAGGATTAGGCGATTGTACTGGTTGTGAAAATTGTTGAGGACTCTGTGACAGCATTGGAGACTGAGCTGATATCATTGGACTATTTGGTTGACAATATTGCTGATTATTAGAAATAGGACTTTGTGGTGGCATAGGTGATAATGGTGGTTGATTCGGACTTTGAGGAGGAATTGGAGACTGTTGTTGTGGCTGAACCAATTGTCTGGTAACTTTGCCTTGTGATATAAGTTGTTGTTGATGTAGAAATCTTGTTTGTTGTTGACGCTGTATAAATATTTGTTGCTGCTGTGTTTGTTGTTGTTGTTGTTGTTGTTGCTGTTGTTGTTGTTGCTGCTGTTGCTGTTGCTGCTGTTGTTGTTGCTGTTGCTGCTGCTGTTGTTGTTGTTGTTGTTGTTGTTGATGTTGTTGTTGATGTTGATGTTGTTGTTGATGTTGGCGTATAATATTTGGATTAACAATTTCTCCTGGTTCTTGTTTGATAATTTGTTGTTGAGGTTGTTGCTGTAATAATACTGTTTGTTGCTGTTGCTGAGGAGACAATTGAGATTGAATTACATTTTGTTGCTGAGGAGAACGTTGAACCAACTTTTGCTGAATTTGAGCATTGTGTTGTGCCATGATATGCTTTTGCTTAGCTATTTGTAATTGCAGTTGTTGATGCTGAAATAACTTTTGCTGTTGAGTCATATTCTGTCCTGTATTCTGTTGTTGCTGCTGCTGTACTTGTAGTGGATTTTGATTGTTTTGTGGTTGCATTTGTAACTGGTTCTGATTATTCTGAGGCTGCAAATTTTGTTGTTGCTGTTGAGGAACATTTTGTTGTTGGAATTGTTGTTGCTGTTGTAGTATTATATTTTGTCTTTGTATGACAATCTGTTGTCTTTGTTGTGGTGACAATTCTGTTTTACCATCTTGATTCACAGGTACAGTTTGCTGAACAAGTATTTGCCGCTGTTGTTGGTTCTGCCCATCATTCATTTGTTTTTGAATTTGTTCAATTTGCTGTAATAACATTTGTCTATGCTGGGCTAACTGCATTTGTCGCTGCTGGACAGCTACCGAGTCCTGATTAACAGAATTGTTTAATTCTTGTTGTTGCTGAGATATAAGTATAGCCTTTTGTGTAAGCTTTCTCTGCAAGAGCAACTGTTGTTGTTGTGGAGTTAATTGTTGGAATGTTAATCGTTGTATTTGCTGAGGCTGTTGAATTTGGGATCCTTGGCTTATAGTGACATTTGTTACTTTTGAACTTTGATATGTATTTGAAGTACTACCAGATGGCACATGACCTTGAAGAGATACAAGGGTTGGGCGCGCTCTTAGTGTTAAGCCATCAGGTGAACGTACAAATCTTATAGGGGTCATTCCCGTATGTCTGTTAAAAACACAAAATAATTATATAAAACTATAATCATTTATAAACCAAATTTAAATTAATAATAAAGTAATATCACTAAGGATATTATAATAATTTGGAATATCATTGAAATAAACTTATAAAAGGTATTTCTTAAATTAATAAATTCAAGAATAATTTAAAGAAAAAGAAATATAATACTAAAATTGATTTATAAAAAATTTAAATCAGAATATTCCAAAAATTTAAGCAAGTATGTAAAAATGTACACAGGTATATTTATAATAATATATTTATTTATTAATTTAAATAATTGAATAAACAATTTTTTAAATATAATATGTAAATAATAAATATATATTGATAATATTTATATTATAATTTATTATGCAAAATCATTTTAATTATTGTACTAACCTTGATAATTGGTCTTGTGTATTTGGACTTGCAATTACTTGTCGAGGACTAGACTGCCCGGGATTACGTAGCTGAGGTGAAGGCAAGCCAGATCTTGGTGATGGCAAAGGTGACTGTTGGTTATTTGGACTAAATGGGTTTTCTTCAGTCTATAAAATAAATAAATATTTAAAAAAAGTATATTTTAATAAATACAATTTTAATGACATACTTGAGATAAAGGAGTAGAAATACTATTATGTGGTGACATGGAATTTTGTTGATGTTGAATAGATCCAACTGTCGAATTCGGAGACATCATCACACTTGGAGATTGTGGACTTTCAGCAGTTGTTGAACGATGTTTATTTTTGTACTCCTAAATATGTATTGTTTTTATAATTTAAACATAAATATCAAAGTAATATATTTATAATTTTACCTGTAAAATAGCCATATGTTGTTTGTTTTGTTTACGACTTGACTCCAATAGTTTTTGCAAGGCTTGTTGTTCCGCAGTAATACGTTGAAGTTCTATAGAGTCATGTTCCGATAGCTCATTACCTTGTTTTCTAGCTACTCGTTGCTTACTGTTCATACTCTTTCTCATCTTTCTTAATTTTTGAACCTCGCTCTCATAATATTTTAACTGTTTTGTAACAATGTTACTTTGTTCATTAAGCCATGCTTCATATGTATGTTGTATTTGACGATCTTGTTCTGTAGCTATTACTTCTGGTGGTTGTGCAGGAGGTGTTAATACCCGAGCGTTAAAGATCGGAACTTTCAAAGCTACAAATAAAATGAGTTTAATATAAACAAATATAAAAACAAACATTTAACTAACATTGATCGGTGAATTGCTGTCTAACTGGAGATTGACTAGGTAACTGCTGAGGTTGTGTCCAGTTTTGTACAGGTTGAGATGATGGTCTTTGCAAAAATGTAGATCTTTGAATATGCATTTGATCACTGACTTGTTGTACAACTCCAGTAGCACCTAAATAATTTTGAAGATTAATAACAAAATAACATTTTATATATAAAGTGTACAAATCTTATGTTATTATATGCAGGGTGTTTTTAATGATTATGGAATGATAAAATGGAATTGTCAACAAAAATAAAACATTTGTTTCTTTATTTTTTAGTACAATGTTAGTACAATCACCATTAAAAATGTTATAAACCTGCTGCAGTTGTAAAGACAAAACAATTAACATATTTAAAAATATATAAACAACTAGATTTTTGTAGTTAAATTTTCTGAGAATATTAGTGGTCAAAATACAAATATGAATTTTGGTTATAAATTATTATTATACTAATTATGACTCTTTAAATCAGAGGTTCCCAATCTTCTTTCCCATATCGCCCATTTACAAAAAAGAACCCTCCCTATCCCAAAATTTTACCTTAATCAATTAATAAGTTTAGAAAAAAAAATGCAACAACATATTTATTTATTTTTGGATGTATATTTTAGCAACTTATTGATAATAAAAATAAAAATAAATGTACATTTTAATAAAAATGATATATCTGGTGGATTTTCATCAATTTAATAAAAATCAGCTCTATTTGTGTGAGGAACATACTATATTTTTATTAAAAGTCACCAAAATTGCGCTTATAAAACTATTGCCTACTTGAATCATATTAGCGCCCCTTTAAACTGTAATATTGTCCACTTTGGAAACCACTGCTGCTTTAATGTTTATAATTTAGTAAATAAAATAATTGTTTTGATTAAAATAACAGGGATAAATCAACTTTACCAGAATTATTTTAATTTTATTTTTTTCTTGATTTTCTATCTATTAATATAATGTATATATATTTAATACATTGAAATCAATAAAATTAAAATTATTCTAGTTATTTTAATTAAAATAATTATTTTATTTACTACATTTTTAAACATTTAAAGGATTATCTAAAGTAAAAAAATTCATTAGTAAAGTAATGAATTAAAATTTATGTATGTATTTCAACCACTAAAATTTTCAAAAAATAAAAAAAAATTTGGTTAATATTAGAAAGTTTATATTCTTCTATTCACCTGCATGGTTTGAAAATACATAATAATTTAACCAATTTAATTATTATAACAAAATTACTTATCAAAAATAAAGGAAGACATGTTTTTTGTTATAATTCCATTATTACTAAGATACATATATGCATATGCATACAAAGACATAAGATATACAATGTATAATAATAAAATTGATTACTTTGAATTATAGGTGGTGATGCAATAGCAGTACCACTAGTAGAAGAATTCATAACATCAGCTCGCAAAAGTTCAAAGTCAGCATCACTCATTAGAGCAGGAAGTGATGAACCAGTAGATGAAACATTATTACTAACACCTGAAGAATCAACATGTTGTCTTTTCTCTTGCTCTCGTTTCTCTTGTTCTAAAAGATCTTCCAATAGTAAAGGCTGTTCCTAAGAAATTATTTTTTTTTAAATTTATTACATCATTAATGTTACAATAGTTTGATATTTTATAATGTTCAATAGATAATAATTGTTAAATTTTTTAAAATGTTATAGTTATAAACACTTATAAAAGAAACATAATTTAAGTACACATGCTAAATATCAATACAATTTAAATAAGAGGATAACAAGGCATGCTGCTACTTTTATGACAAATTACAAATACATTTTAACTTATTATTCATTGCAATAAAAACAAACAAAAATTAATAATTATCAATTCTTTTTTAAACGAAAAAAACAAATATATAAATATTATTTTTATATAAAATGAAAAATATTAAATACTTTAAAATAAAAAATTTAACATGAAATTACGAATCAAATTGAATTTTAAATCTAATTTCTCATTTAAAAGAAATATATATATAAAATATATAATTTTATAAAAAGAAGAGTATCTATAATTACTTATGTAAATATTATTTGTTACAAAAATTATAAACTAAGAAAATGTTAATTATGTTTTGATTACTCTATTTTTATTCATAGATATTTACTTTATATACTGTAATAGTTTTCTTTTCACAATTTTTAAGCTTTCAATACCAAAACTAATCATGACAACTAATCAATAAAATAAATAGTAATTTCTCATAATCAAATATTAATACCAATAAACATTCTACTCAAATGTGTTTTAATTTCTTAACTATAAAATATTTTCTTTAAAATAATGGCATTAATTAATTTATAGGAAAATTGCAATTTCAATTATTTTATGGGTATTCTTGGATTCTAAATATATTATTAATAAATATAAAACAAAATAACAGTGATTAAATAAGTTCTTCATCCTAGGGGCTAGAAAAATCAATTTAAATAAATGTATACATACTTTATTAAATATATTGTTATTTATTTTAGAAATTATATGTAATCATAAAAAATTAATTAATTTTTGCATTTTTTTTTTTATTTCTAATGACTTTATCAGAAACTATATATAATACTAATTAGTGTCAAATTTAGTGAACTTAATAGTGAAAATAGAACCAAATAAATAATTTTAATAAATAACTAAGTTTTGACTCAAAAAAAACGTATATATGATTAAGCCAAATATAAAATACCAAATAATATATATATAGAAAATTATACTTAACTTTATTCTAATAGGCAAGTAATAAAAATTGGAAACATACATGAAAATCACTTGTATTAGAATTATAAACCAATTTCCTTTTCAACAGTTTTTTAAGGTAACATAACTTAAATTTTAACAACTAATTTTTTACACCCATTTAAGTATAATTAAATTTATTTCATCTTATTTAAAATTAAAAATATCATATCAGCTATATCTTTTTATTTTAATATTAAGTTAGTATTTAAAATAAAAATGAATGCTAAAAATATTTCTTTTACATTAAATAGTTTTTAAATATTAGCATAAATTACATTATATATTTTTTTAATTGAGATATTCCAATTTAGAAATAAATGATATTGCAAATCTTTTGAAATGATCCAATTTAATACTATAAAATTAACTTAACTAAGCAGAATTCCTCAAATATATATAATATCAATACTTGAAATTAAATATGATTGTTTGTTACTATCTATTGAAATTTAATTTGTGTGTGTGTGTGTGTGTGTGTGTGTGTATAACAAGTGAAAAATAATTATTTAAAATTTTGGATTTTGAGTCAACACAAAGTTTAATTTATTTATGGTACTCAGTTTTAATTACTTAAAACACTTCTAAAAAAATGTGTGTAGTGCATGTGATCTTATTCTTAGTTTTAATTATTTTATATATAAATTCATGTTTATTTCATAGTATTTGAAGACATATCATCATCTCAATTCTTCTAATTACCTGAAGCAATAATGGTCTTCTCTGCATTTGAACGCCCATAAGACCGTGTGGTACCATGTCATTGTGTGGTAAAGGAGCCCTCATACGGACCTGAAGGGCCACATTTGTTAGTGAATCCCAAATTATTATGTATTATGCATATTATTAAACACATAAATTAGAAATACCTTACCCAAAAGTTAATTAATAAAATAAATATAAAATTTATTTTTCTTTCCTAATCTTTACTGATGACACATTAATCAGAAATTTATTGTTAAATAATATTTTAAAATTTAAATGTTTTGGCAAAATATTTGATTAAAAAATGCATGCTTTTTTCTCGAAGTCTACAAAAAAAAAAAATCTAAATGTAAAATAGGAGAAACCACTGAAGGGATTACATAGAGTAATTGAACTACTATTATACTATAAAAATGATAAATTACATAAAACACATCAATTTTACCTGATGTTGTCCGGGATATGGTGGTGGTGGCCCTGGATATGGTGGGGGAGGAATCAACTGTCGAGTTTGTTGAACTGTTCCTTGTTGAATTATCTGTTGAGGTGCACCCATCATTCGATTAGACACAACTGTACGTTGCATTTGTATTAGTCGTTGTTGCTGTATAGGAACTATAAAAAAAGTATTTAAATTTTATATAATTCACACATAAATTAAAAGTAAAAATATGAACATTTTACCTGATTCAATAGATGTCATTTTAGGTATTTGATTATCTCCAGAAAAGTTTGATATAAAATTCATATTATTTTCTCTATTCTGCATCACATTAACCATTTGGTTATCTTGAATAATCTAAAATAATAAATAAACCAAAATTAATAAATATATTTTTGCTATATATATATATATATATATATATATATTACTTGTGAACTAACATTTGACGAATTTTCAATTTTTGGTGAACGAATAATATCTTGTTCAAATTTTTCAATTCCCAAAACTTGAGTTACACTATTTTGTTCTTTACTATCATTTAAACTACCTAACCTCTGTAAATCATCTACTTCTTCTTTAGGTTTAATTTCAATATCTTCTGAAGACTTATCATTTGACACTGTTTTGTTGTGCGAACTTTTATTGGATTCTTCGTCATCAACAAGATCATATAAAATATTTGTTTTGTTACCACAATCTAAGTTATCAAGTTCTGGATCAGCATATTCCAGTATATTAAAATCAGCTCCCATTTCAGCTACATAAAACATTTGATTATTTATATAAGTTTATTTCATGCAGTAAAAATTTAATTTATTTGCAAAAAACTTACCCAAAAGTTCATCATCATCATCTAAATCACCCAAAAGTGCATTAACCCCATCAACTTCACCAATATTATTTGTATCTCCTTCTTGCTGAAGTTTTTCTAATTCATCTGTAACACTATCTGACATTTCTTCATTTCTGCCATCTACATTATCAGCACCTAAATCATATATTTAATTAAAATAGTACACATTATTCATTCAAATTGCTAAATTATACTACCATTAATAGAATTTTGTTGAGATTGGTGCTGTAATATATCACTATGTCTACCCACAGATATATTTTGACTGACTATAGATTGAGACATAGAACTAGGATCATTTATTATTGATGTAACTTCATTAATTGGAGCTTGATATTTTTGATCTAGACTTGTTTCAGATCTCTCTACTACTGAAAATAATTTAAAATTAAATATTTGCTAGTTTTATTAAATTTTATTACTTGTATATTATAGTTATACCATTGAATGGTTGTTGTTGTTGTTGCTGTTGCTGATGTTGATGTTGATGTTGTTGAAGCTGCTGTTGTTGCTGCTGGTGCTGCTTCTGTTGTTGCTGCTGCTGCTGCTGCTGCTGTTGTTGTTGTTGTTGTTGTTGTTGTTGCTGCTGTTGTTGTTGTTGCTGTGTTGTTGTTGTTGTTGTTGTTGTTGTTGTTGTTGCTGTTGCTGTACACTTTCATAAGATCTAGTATTTTGTTGGGTCAATGCTTGTTGTGTAATTGGATTTTTAATACCAGAAACACCAAATTGAGGAGCATTCATATTATTAATAACAGCACCAGTAGTATTAGTTCTTTGTTGTGGTATTAACAATCGAAACCGGGGATCTAATAGCTAAAAATTAAAATTTTAAAATTTAATTTATGAAACAATTAAATAATTTATAAAATATTCTACTTGGAATTTTGGATCTTGTACACGATGTCGAATGACCATTTGGCCACTTGGAGCACCCATTTGCTGGAAAGGCATACGTTGAGTTTTGACAGCACTTGGTGGTAACGGCTGACGAAATGTTGGTCCTGAAGGTGTTTCAAAATCTTGATTTTGTACAAAATTTTGTGAACTAATATCTTGATTTGATGTATCTTCCGAATTCCATATACGTTGATCAACAGGAGTTTCTTTTTTAAACTGTTGTCTTTGAAGTAATTCCCTCAAATGTCTTGTCATCTCTTGATTAGCTTGAGGTGATGAAAATACATCTTCTCGCCCTCGAGGTGATGTTGGATTAAAATGAATGTTTCTTTGTTGTTGGACAGCAGAAGTTGTAGATATTGGTGGACTAAACAAGTCTGTTGGCCCAGGTGTTGGCTGTGAACGTGTATATTGAGGTGGTGGTGCTGCTGATGCTGGACTTACAACTCTAGTTACTTTTAGCACAGGCGAAGGATACGGTGATCTAGATTGTTGTTGAGAACTCACACTACTAGGACTTTGTAGAGGAGTAAGAGAACCATCCTTAAATATTTAAATATTTAATTTAATTTATTTAAATTTAGAATTTTACATTTGAAAAAAGTGATTTTTAATTACCTGATTAGTAGAAACTTGTAATTGAGTAGCTAAATTTGATGAATGAACTAACACTTGTTGATCAGAATTAGTAAACTGATTGGTATCAATAGAAAGATTTCTTTGATGAACTGGTACTCTTTGATAAACTTAAAAATTATAAAACATAACATATTTATATAAACTAATATAAATATTAATTACATAATTGAAATTAAATAAATAATAATCTATATACCTTGACTACGTTGATCTTGCATGACTTGCTGCTGCTGAGCAGCTTGTGCCTGTTGTTGTCGCATTGCTTGTAGCTGTTTCCACTGACGTTCATTTTCTGCTTCGCGTGATCTTTGTTGAGATATCATTTTATCTTGATCCTATTACCATAAAATAGTAAACTTATGTTAAAAGTATTCCAATTTTTTTTTTTTTTTTGTAAAAATAAATATAAAACAAGTTTGAAAATATGAAGAATCAAATATTGGTATAAATAAAAGCTTATTTTTTTTATTATTAATGCATCTGACAAAACAGTAAAATATAAAAGATAATAAGACAAACTATATTTTATATATTTAGAAGAAAATTCACCAGAATCCAATTTGTTGTTGTATACACTTAACACTTTTTACTTAAATCTATTTTTTTATAGGACTCCCTATAAAATTACATCCACAAACTATGTTTTGTTAAATAATATATCACTTTTATTGATATAAAATATATTAACTATTATCCACACACCATTCAGATCAAATAACTACTTATAAATGTCCAAAAAAAAAAAAGCTTTTTAGTCTAAAAAATCTACCACACCACATGCTAATCTTTTAAACTAATGTCCACAATACTTATTATAATAAAAGTATAAAATACATGTGTCAGAAAACATAGGCCAAATATGCTAATTCAAAGTTAAGATTAAATTAATTAATAAACCGACATATGTAGAAAGAAGTAGAAACTTAATGATAATTGTATTTTCGTAAGTAATAAATTTAATTATATGATTTTTAATCACATAAATGTAGAAATGAAAAAAAAAAGATTGTATGTATGAAATATTAATTATTTTTCGAATATTATATCATTAAAAATATATTCAATATATTTTTAATTAATTTGTTCCTAAAATAAAAAAAGCAATAATATACAATTAAATAAACAAACTTCAAAAAATGCTAAAAAAATATATCATTTTAACAATTTTGTATTACTCAATATGCTCCAGTGGCTTACACTTTCTGAACACAAAATCAACTTAATTTTTAATTTAAATCCACTATCAACTGTTTACAAATGAAATGGTCAACATTGTTAAGATACCTAATGCAATTAAACCAATAACAGATATCGAGATAAAGGATAACTTAAGTAGGTAAATAGTAAATACTTTTATTATGGGTTTAGAAGCATATATGAGTAGCTGGGAATATACTAAAACTAAAAACAAATGTAAGATAATTAAAAAAACAAAGAAGAGGCTGCACAGACAAATATCCAAAAAGAATATCATTTCCCAGAACGTGCAAGTGAACGCTCACCACAGGGTCATAAGTCTCTTGACCAAGGGACGGGAGTGTGCGCATTATCTCAGACGGTGTTAGTACACGTATTTGTTGGTCAGACAGCGGAGGTGATGTGCTGACTGAATTGTTAGTACTGCTAGCGGTTATGTTAGTTTTAGCGCCCTCAGTGCCAGCTGATGATGATTCATTTCTTACCAACTGAACATTGCGTATTGTGCCAGTTGGTTGTGATGTGATTATATGTAATAGGTTGTTACGTGAATCAGTTTGATTCTTAGTATCTAATGTAGCTAATATTGAATTTGACATTATTAATGATGGAACTGTTTGTATTATATGAATACTATTTGGTGGATAATGTAAAGTTCCCCTATCAGATGACCCTGATGCCACATATTGATATTGAATGGGTTCAGAAGAATTCTTCTCAGCAGGTATGATATGAATAGTGCGTAAATTAACAGGATTAGGTGATGGAGGATTAGGTAAAACTGGTATATATTGTATTGTTGATGGATGAGTAGGAATAGTAGTAGGAAACGTTTGTTGAGGTGGGTTAGGTTCAGGCTCGGGATCAGAAGGCTGAGGCGATTGTGAGTTAGTATGACCATCACCAGCGGCAATTAGTATTGCGGGTTGCATCAGTTCTTTGGTGGGACACACCTCTCCATTGTTAATCGTCGGACTCTGAGTAGCGCTAGAAGTTGAACTGGTCCGGTTGTCGCCACTGGTACTGTCATCCTTCACGGCCTGTTTGTGTTGTTATAGAACGGGTGCCATTAAAGAAACAAATCCCAAAGCAATACAATGAGAACATATCAACTTAAGACACTAACACTCTAACGATGGTATTCAAATGTTGATTTTTGTGAAAATAAGATGTTGAAAATAAAATGTCTTCATAATCATATATTCATTAAAACAAATAAAAATTTTATTATAATTGTTTAAAATGTAATTACTAACTATGATATTAAAGACATAGAATTATTACTATTTATTTAAAACAAATAAAATAAAAATGTAGAGATGTATTTGAATTTTGCACAGAACTAAATGTAAAAAATGAACCAAACTATTGAGACTTTTGTTCGGTAAAATTTCAAATTTACAAATTATAGTTTTTTTTATTATACTTTATTCAGTTTAAGAATAGACTAAGTACACACACACCATCTATGTTTCAACTGAACAAGCATGGTGGTAGAACACACCTAATGGCCATGGGAAATACAACTTATTTTTAATTAACTAGCTATAAGTTCTTAAGATTTATATTCTATTTTTTTTTTATATATAAATTAAATAATTTTTTATCTATTTACTGTATTTAAATTCAATTTATATTAACTTTATCTATTTACTATATATACCTTTTTTCAATATAAATATTAGACATAAACAAATATTTTAAAGTCTATTGAATATTTTTGCTTATTTCAAAATTTTTAAGAGAATATAAAGAGATTATTTTGAAGAGTTTTAATGTATACTAGCTTTCAATAATCCAGACCCTCTTTATAACACCCCATTGTCAACATTATAAATATACCGCTGTATCATGTTGAAAATAATATTATAATGTATGTTTTACATAAATTGCTTGCGATGTATATAATACGAATAACAACAAAATATTTTATTATTATATTAATTTATATTAATAATTTATTAAAGTTTAAAATAAGTTATTCGATCAATTACACACTTAAATATTATTATCTTTACAAATATTTTTTTAATTTTATGTATGATTTGTACTTAGAATTCAAATTAAATTAAATATATCAATATTATCGGTTAGACTTCAAAAACCAGGATACAACTCCTTCTCTAATAAAAAATTGTTGATTTAAAATATATGAGTATTAAATCAATTTTGGTTTACCAAATAAATAAATATATATATATATATATAATATTAAACAAGTAATTACACATTTAATAAATAATCTATGTGCTTAATTCTAAAAAAAAAATGGTGGCAACTTAAATAGAATACTTTAACACTTTAACAAAAATATAACTTTAGGATCCTAATACTATATTTCTATTTATTAAATATATTTGGATTTGTGTAATTATTAAATCTAAAATTGCAAAGTGTAAAAATTACTAGTGCTTTAAAATGAATCAACAGCTAGACATAACCAATAAAATAAAACCAGTATTGTTTTAATTTATCTGTATTCAATGAATCCCAAAAATGTGCAAAACGCTGTAACTTGTGTTTGGCCTAAACACGAGTAATAATAATAATAATTTATTATAATTTTCAATTATCAAAAGCGCTTTGGCCAAGTCACATAAGCACACACAAATACATTTTTAACTTAAGCCCCATTAAAAAGCTTCAGATATAGGAACTTTTAAAATAACAAATATAAGTCTTCCAATGTACATGTATATTTTTTCCTATTAAAATTATGAATGTAAAGCTCCCAGTATGAATGCTAAAATTAATTCATGATTTTCATAAACCACTATGATATATGATTGCTTGATATAATTAAAATTCCTCAATATAAATTTAGCATAAATCTTAACGCTTACCTGCTGTGCTTTTTTCTGTCTTAAATTAGTTCTATTTTCTCTTGCTTTTAATAAAAATGGACTTTTTTGTTCTGGAGACAATGTTCTCCATTTTTTTAATATCTGTCTTGATCTTTCGGGCCAAGCTATACATCAATTGAAAAAATTTAATTAACAACTATTAGACAGTAAATTATCAAATTGTATAAAACATACAAGGAAATTCAGTTTTCCATTCAGGATGAGTAAGATTAGCATAAAGAACAGCTGATATTGAAGCTTTTGTTCCTAGTGCTTCATCTGCTTCCATTTTTTGAGAATTTCTTTGATTGTTATTTAATGATGACGACTGAGATCCCACGCCTTCTAAACTATCTTCACCGCCACTATTTTGAACCCATGGACTATGAGGTTCAGAAAATGCTGGACTAAATTGAGATGGACTACTATAAAGTTATAAACGTGAAAGTATTTAACATCTCAATAAAATAATATTATTTCTACATATCTTTAATTAATAAAATTTAATTTTCACTAACTTGCTATACTCAGAATGATATGGGGACATTGCTGGATAGATAGGAGAAGGCATATTGGTAACTACTGGTGGCAATGCTGGAGCTGGTACTTTTCCTCGAGACATACTAGTCGGTAGACCTAAAATTATTATAACTGATATTAATACCAAATATTAGAAAATTCAAATGAAAATGAAATTTACCTGTACGAGATGGAGACATTACTGGTGTGTGATTCTGATTTTGAACCATAACACTTCCATTTTGAACTTGAGGTATGGCACCCATATTATTATTATTTATCATTAACATATTAGAGTTATTTGGATCTTGAGATTCTTGTGAAGCATCATCTGTTAAAACTACTTTAAATATCTCTTCAACATCCTTACTATCCATATTTGGTAAACCTTAAACACAAAAAAGAAATTAATAAATTTTGAATTCAATAAGCTTTAAGTTTAAACTTATTGTTAAGTTCATAAAAACGAAACTTAAATTTCATTTTTATTATAATTAATGCCAAACATCTCATTAAAGATAATCTACAGATATTTCCACTATAAAATAACCAATGCTTCCAAGATAATAATTATTATATAATAAAAAATACAACTAAATATTATTAACAATTATCCAATAAAATAGATAATCAAAATATGGTGAAATACAACAAATTCCTGAACTCCAAAATCCCTGTTAAAAACCAAAATTAAAAATTTTCATTTTATACATCAATCGCATAGTTTTATTGTAGAAGTTTATTAGTTAGTTATTTAAATAATAGTCATTTAAAAACTATTTCAAATAAATATAAATAAACTCCTATGCAAACAATATAGGAAATATATAAAGCAGACACAATTAATATATATAATACATATTTTTTTCATTATCTTAGTTTTAATGAGTTATGTACCTAAATTATTATAATTTTTAAATACTTATATTATTAAATCTAAATATTTGCTTAAATATACAATCATAATTAATAAATGTAAAGTCAAAGTGATTTACCAGTCTCTCTAACCATAGAATCAAGGTTAAAATGGGAACCAAGGATTTCACTAAATTCATCCTTTTGAGCTGAAGAGCTGGTTTCACTCATGTCAGGTTCTTCAGCTACTAAACTAGTATCTAAAAATAATATATATTATATGTAAAGACAATAATTATTATACATATATCTTTTAATTTAATTTTGTTTTCTTACCTTCCATTTCTGTCTTAACATTACCACTTTGTTCATTCATAATTGAATCTAATAAATTATCAGATAATAAAATATCTTTGAGGGTGTCATTCTCATTCGTAGAAGAAATTTCTTTTTTCTAAAATTAAGTGAATATTAACAAATTATTATTATCATAATTGGCATTATGTATAGACATAGAGATACATTTTTTTCAAATAAGAATTATTTATCAAAAATATTTATTAAAACACAATGTTTTCTTTTAAACTTTGGAGTTACAACAAAATACAGACAATAATTTCTATCAAATAACATTTTCAAACATGCTAATGGTTAACTTTTTTATTTTAAAAATATTTATCTTACTTTTTCTACTGGTTTTGATTGTTCAATTTGTTCAATTATCTCTTCTTTAATATTCATACATTTTTTTGTTACCTCTTCTTTTGCTTGTTGTTTTGCTTTAATTTCATCCATAATTTTTAATTCAGCCTAACAAAAGTTAATATTAAATTATACTATATATTTTTTAAATTATTATAATTAAATTACTACAAAAATAAAAAACTATTTAATTTCAAACTTTAAATATTATATCTAACCTGAGAAAGTTCAATAGTTTTAATATCTCCTTTATTTTCAATTTCTTCAGACTCGCTATCTAATATTTGTGAAGCAACATTACATGCATCCAACAAATCTCTGCCAAAAAATGCATCTTGTATATAATTTGGATAATTTTCAGCAATTTTACTTTTTGGTTTTCTCCACCGATTTGGTTTTCGTCTAGGTTTATTGTCATCACCCTCTCCTTCTTGAGGGAGTTCATCATCTTTATCTTTAGCTCGTGGCATACGTCCTCTTACAACAAATCCTCCAATACCTAATTTCTGAAGATTTCTAACTCGTTTTCGACGTAAAACCATTACACCAGATTCTAATGTCAAAATACTAAAACCTTCTGGCGGTTCAGGAAGACGACCATCTTCACGTGGTGGAACTACCATTCCCTCTTTGTACACAGGTTCTGGTTCACTAGGTTCTTCCTTCATATCATCAAAATCAATTTTGTATGCATCATCATGTGTATCTATAGAATTAAGAATAGTATCTAAAATAAAAACATTTATTTTATTATAATTACTACTATTATTACTTAATAAAAAATATAATTAACAGTATTCATAGTATAAACACAAATAAATTCTTACTTCTACTATTACACACAACAGATTCAATGGCTGCCATTATTGCTGCTTCTTTTTCTAATTGTACTTTTTTCAAATCTTTTCTTTTTTTACGTTGATGAGATATTTCTATACCACTAGTAAGAACTTTCATATGTTGAATACCTAATTCAGATAAACAAATACCATCCATACAGTACTCATTTGTTCCACCCCTTGAACCATCTGGACTATTATCACGTGATGAATTTCTTAGTTTAATTTTAGGGCTATGAGATAAATGTGGTGGAGCTGTTCCACGAGGACGACATAATAAACAAGCATATCCTTCTTCAGCACACTTCTCTGCTTCATCCTCGTTCTCAATCTTATCACATTTTCCATGAAGCCATCTAAATAAAATTTAAAAAACATGTATATACCAATAAACAAAAATTTAATAATTTTTTAATAAAAATTTTTATTTACCTATCACATTGTGAACATTTAATAATCAATTGATTATCAGCATATGATTCTTGACAAGATGAACAAGTACTACGAGAAGCACATGGTCCACATTCGGTATAATTATTCAACCAGGAACAATTGAAACCTGGATCATTTGAACCACATGTCAAACATTGAGCACACCTATATAAAGACAATTTTGAATTTAATAAACAATATTTAAAAAGTAGTTAACTAATCATACTAACCACTTGCATTTCCAAGTTCCTCTAGGGACATAATCAAGTTTTGGGTCTGTACAATAAATATGATATGAAATATCACATTCATCACAAAGAATAAGTCTAGACTCATCATTACGTTGTCCACAGCCTTCACATACTGTACAATCTAAACATCTCCATCCTTTTTGAAGAATAACTTTAGTGATCTGCAAGATTAAATTATTAAAAAAATATGTACTTTTTATGTAATATTAAAAATAATAACTCACTTTGACATTAACGCAAAATGGATGATAACACTGACCACACTGAGAACAAGAAATAAGGCATGCTTCTTGATCAGTGCCTAAAGATCCACACATAACGCATATATCTTGGCCAAGTACAAATTTATCCTTAGCTGAGCATAAAACTATACGATTTTCATTATTAGGATCAATGTCATTTGAAGAGTTCTTGCAACTCACATCGGACAAAGGTCTCTGTAACGTAACAAAATTATTAAAAACATTAACCACAAAAAATCTTAATATACTGACTTGTAATCCAAGACCTGGTACACCAAATATTCCTCGCATTCTTCCTCGAGGTCTTTTTCTAGGAAACTCAACAAGACGTTGCCCTTTTTTCTGGTACATAGGTTTTAATGCAGCAGTTAATTTTCCTAATCCTTTAGCACGTCCAACATATCCAGAAAACAATAATCGTTTTTTGGCTACTTTACTTGCAGCATATGGTTTTCCTTTTCCTAAACCATAGCCACCCATTCGGTTATCATCAAAATCTTTATTACTCTGTAAAATAATTTAAAACATTTTATCCATTTCATGTAATCAATAATTTCATTATTATAACTATTACTATTTCTAAGTATATACTTTGTATTCTAAGTCATGTTCAGGTTGAAAAACATCCATTGAGCTGTTAGAGTCTCCTAATTCATCATAACCATCCCGGCGCTGCTGTACAACATTTTTACATATTGGACACATATACTCGGATGCTGAACTTTTACTGTGGCTAGTTATATACTCAGCCTCAGGATCACAAGCACCATGAATATATTTTCGACATGATATACACTGAACCATTTCTCGATGAGCAGCAGCTCGATAAGCTCGATGACAAAGTGGACATGAAGAACCTTTATTGCGTTGTTGGTAACAAGAATCACAAACAGTATAATGTGCATGCCATCGAGAAGATAATCCAGCACCTGGTGTACGAGACCCACAGTCCGTGCATACACGACAACACTGAAATTTTTTTACAATTTTTTATAAATATTAATTTATAACAATGGTAATATTAGTTTATTTTAATATTACTTTGCATTTCCATCCAATTTTAGGTATAGTTGTCACTTGAGGCCTCAAACATCCAGGATGATAAGCTTTATCACAACCTTCACATAACATTACTTTAGTTTGTTCGGCTGGTTGCCGACAAACTTGGCAGATCCGACAATTACCACATTGCCATCCTGCTCTAACTCCTTAAAATAAAAAGTATTTATATTAATGATCAACAGCAAAATAAACAATATAAATAATTGATTTATTCACTCATACCTGGGAGTAAAGCTATACCAATACACACACCATGATAGTGATTACCACATACTGTACACATCATTAAATTAGAAACATCTCCTAAAGTCGAGCAACTGCCACAAGCAACATTAGCTGATAATTCTAAAAACAAAATAATTCATATAATATTAATTTAAATAATATTTTATACATTACACTTACCCATTAAAGGAACATGATCAAGATGAGAATTGCATATTAAAGCTGGTACACTCATCTCTTGAAATGAAGCCGAAGCAAAAATACAAGGGTAATGAAAATATTTCAAACAATTAGTATATGTACATGGAGCACTGGCACCTAAATGGCCACAATAAGAACATCGTCGCATTAAGCTCTCTAGAATAAGTTCAGGCACATTTTCCAGTGAGTCAGCAGCATCACATTTTACACCTTGAGTCCAAGATGCACAAAACTGATGTACATAGACATAACCATTTGATTCAAATTGTTCAAATAACAAATTCAAGTCAGGAACATCTAGATGACCAATAACACTAAGCTCATCCACAGGTTCAAAACTACTAGTTGAAAATTGTTGTTGTCTAAAATTTAAATAACAAAAAAATAAATTAAAAAATATATATTATACCCTAAATACAATTCAATCAAATTAAGATATTGTAAAAAACCTACTAAAATTAATTATTATTTAATATAAATTAATAAGAAAATTAAAACTCACTTAAATTTAGCCGCAGATTTTTGTCTCCTATACTGAACAATAGGCGCCATTTCAGCAGTTGGTGATTGTAATGGCATTGGAGTTAGTTGTTTAGTAACTAATTGTTTTATGAATTCATCTAATGCTGACTTAAATTCTTTTTCCCAATCTAACCTTAAAAGAGAGCCCTGTCCAAGTTGACTTCGTTCACCTAAATTACAAAATGCACATACTTTTCCCGGCCTGAAAGTTAATATATTAGTAAGATAATCAAAATAAATAATCAGAAAATATTTAATATTTACCAATTTTCTTGATACATCAAACTTCTATCATCAACTGTAGGATCAATGGCTGATAAAGTAGGAGGAGTATTCTCATCTGTTCGGGAAACATTAGGGGATTTTCCTTCAACGTCCTCTCTATTTTAAATCAAAATAACATCAAGTAATTAAGTTTAACATTTAAAATGTATTTTAATATCTCAATATATTTAATATTTCTTCATTATTTAACATTACCTCCTCCATCTTTTTATTTTTAAGTTCAATTTTTTCATTTGTAAAGGACTATCATAAGATGTTATAGGTATAATAGCATTCCTAACAGGTGAACATGATGTTGTTTCTTCAAAATTCCCTTCTGAAAATAAATAATACATGCATGATAAAAAAATCTTTTAAAGCTTTATACACATAATTTACCTTCAGCCTTAACAGGAATATCAGGTATTTGATTAGAAGAGGTTTCGTCTACAGATATAGACGCTGCTTCTGTAGAAATACGTGAACCATCTTCTTCTTGGTAATCTGGGTCATCATCTATATCTTCATTATCATCATCATCTTCTTCATCATCGTCGTCGTCATCATCATCTAGCATGGGAGCACCATTGTCAACATCATCATCCGAACATGGATCTTCGTCTATATCCATTTCATCAGATTTATCTATAGATGTCTTTGACATTTTTGACTTGTCATTATTGTCCATATTCTAAAACAAATACAAAATTAAAATATTAAACTTAATCATATATATAATTATTAACTTAATAAAAACATAGTTGACTAATTTTCCACTACTAAATAATAACTATTTTAAACAATCAAATGATTGATCATATTTCAAACAATTTTATACAATTTTCTAATCAGAAATCTCTATATTTTCAAAGAAAAATTTAGTCTGGTAATACTTTTATATATCACATTATCCCATAAAAATAATGAATTTGAGTAACGGTTTAAATTACATGTAGTCAATATTACAAATTATAATACAAAATAAAAAACACTTTCAATGTAGAATCTAGATTAATGATACTCTATAAAAAGAAAAAACCTACCTATATATAACGAAAAAATCGAAAAAATAAAAGATAAAGGTGAAATGAATATCAATCAACAAATAAATGAAATGTCAAATGAATAATTTATATAGTATGATTTATTTATTATATTTAATAATAATAATAATAATAATAATAATTTGTTAGTACGATTTTTTTTTTTACAGTATGATTATCATATTAGTTATTGTTAATAGCATAGAATATCTATGATTTAATAACGACCTGTATAATGTGGTCTTTCATTTGGTTTGTTATAAAAGTAAAATTTAAAAAACAACTAATAGACCTAATTAATAACTAATAATACATCAAAATACAATACAAGTCATAAATGAACAAAATAGTTTAAAAATGTAATCAAAATATAAGTTAAAATCTTAAAAAACTCTTTGTACTTTAATTGAAATCAATTTTTTACATTTTAATTGTATAACAGATTCTTTATCCTCAACACAAATTGATCAGGTAAATAAAATAAGAAAATAACTATTGACCAACATATTACTATTATAAATTACAATTTTTAACACATAAACGTAATTTGATTATCACACAAATAAGTAAATAGTTTATAAGTAAGACAACATTTATGATAGTACACTGCTCAGATGATTAGTTTAGTCAACCTAAACTAGTGAATGTAGAAACTCTTGACTATTTGTCTCATACCCATGACAACTGAAAAGAAACGACAAGGTTATGTGAATCGTCATACGACAGTTTCCCTCTATCTGGGGTTGAATTACGAAAGTCTATCGAGCATTTTACACATCAGTCACCGTCACAGAGCAGACAGTCCGCCGTTCTCGGGTAAGCATGCATGCAACCACGACGAACAGAAACGTGAAATCAATCACAGCGAAAGACGGAAACATCGAGTAAAACGAAAACAAAAATACGTGAATAAATCGGTCCGGTTCACTTACTTTGTTTTCGGTTGACGACTACGGCCAATCCAAAGCTCATAATTAACAAAACAACCGAACCGTAATCGCCGCCGGGAAACTGGAAGGGAACGCGACGCTATTTGTTTCACGGAGCTTTTTTGGTCGAAGGTTCCTCACATGGCGAATGGGCGCGAAGCGGCTGGACCACGGTAACGGTTAGCACGGTCGGTCGACGAGTCGTCGTCGTCGTCGTCGTCGGCGATGGCGGCGGCGGCGGCGGCGGCGGCTTACGAACAACGGCGTTTGGCGCAAACAACAACGCGAATACAAAAACCAACGAAAACTACGGAGACGAAGGAAACATTTTTTACATTATCGGATAATCAAAACAAATCGACAACAGCCTGCTACCACCGCGGGCACGCAGGTTTGCCAACCCCACGACGCCGATCGCGCGCCTCCTTGTCTGACGATACGCGAAAAAACGACGCAGGTCGCGCAGCCATTAGCCAATACGCGTTTTAAAACACGGTATACCGGTATAAAAATGGTATCGGTTGTTGAACGTAATTAATAATGCACTCATTACCAGGCTTTTGAAGTTTTCGTTTTTCACTACAGCTTATTTGGAATTCACTGAGGGACGAGAAAGTTTATTCGGATAAACGCTCATTAGGACTTGTGTACGTATTATGCACGAGCATCAGTGTTCCAGTATCAGCAATGTGCATACATTGTTTCGTCCGCATAACATTCTGAAATCACATTATAATGATGAATACAGCCGGTACTATTACAGTATTGCATGTACCGTGACTCTTATCGTGTATTCGTATCGCAGAACACTAATTATTATTCATATAAATTAAAACGTACATTATATGGCCATAGCAAATAATAATCGTGTTTAAATGTCGTTTTCTCAGCCGAACAATTGCCTGGATTCGTATCAATTTCGCACGATAACAAATTTCTAAAAGGTCATGCTGACACGGGTCTTAAAAATCGACCAAAAACGTAATTGCCCAAAATCTCGCTTCGATAAATGTCGACAAATCGTCCTGAATGGCTTAAACAGATATATGCAATGATAACTTTTTAGCAAACGCCCGATACCAAAAATAAAAATCCCGTATACGTGTTGCATTAAAATCTCTCATACCAAATGTGTATATTATACTTATATACCTTGAGCTACTCGTGGTTTGTAGGAATTAGTAATATACTTAAATGTAAAAATATTAAAATAAATGTACATAATTAAATACGATTATGCAACAGAATTAATATAGTGACGACAAATGTTTCTTTTTAATAAACGAAATAACTGCGTTAAAAAAACTATATTGTTTTAATTTATCAAAAGTAAAATCAAACGAAAAATGTACAGGTACCTCAATAGACTTCATTTTAAAGCACAATTAAATTTTTGCGTTGTCAACAAAGGTAAAGTACTTCAAAATGATTTTTTTAGTTATTGAAATTGTTTTACGATAACGACAGCACTGGGTCATACTCATAACTAGGGGTTTTGATCTCTTAAATCAAAATTAATAACTAATAACTATATACACTGTTATTAATATTTTGAAGGTATTAAAATAAATATAAAAACTAATATATTATATAACATATTTTATAATAGATAAAAACTTAACTATAGACATTACTTAGGATCACTATTTTAAGTGATAAATATTTTATTATACAGTTATATGGTTATTTATTTATTGTATTATACGAAGTTTCGTATATTTTTAGAAAATGTATTTAAAATTACGAAGTCGTGGAAAAAAAATATATATATTCCTGCATAGACATAGTTCATTAATTATAATAATCGTTAGTAATATTTACTTAATTTCCAATTGTATTTAATCATACATTCATATAAAGTATGAAACATAGGTACACTCCCCGTGCAATCAAAAACATTTTGTTGTTGAATATTTAAGATATTAATGTAATCATATTATATTCACCTAATTACATACAATCCATACACATATTAGGTAAGTATATGCTATTCGGTAAGTTGTTAACTAATAAACAATTGTGCCTACTCTAATACCTAATTCTGTTAAAACTTCAATACCCTTTTCTGACTGCAGATGCAAATGGATTTTCGGGTGCTCCAAAATGCTTGACCAAAACTTTTTTACCGGCACGTTATTTAATTTCATGTCTTGTCTTATAATCGTCATCAAACACAACGTTGCAAGTTAAGCACTCGACTTTTATTCTTTTTGTTTTTCTTTTTTATCCAATTTTTAAGTATTAATTAATAATTAACACTTATTAAGAATTCAAAATACGAAGTCAACCAAATCAACATCGAGTATTAATACCGGTTATCACTACTACATATAATTTGTTGTAAATAATCAAGACTATGTAAATAATAAACGCGGTTGTAGATAATAAACGAAATACCATAGATTCTATGTATAAACTACTCTATACAAACTATACGACGAAAAATGGTTTTCGTTATCAAAACTTTGTGTCCATGAAGGTTATTGTTGATCAAAATTGTTATCAAAGTAATTAAATAAAATTTATTTTATTCTATGACCAAATGTCAATGTTTTATGCAATAATTGCTGACTTGATCATTTAGATATCAAAATTTCATAATTTGCCGACTGAAACGTGCTAAATATTTGTTGTAGGGGGTGCTACCTCCCCCCCCCAAATCTAGCCCTACCTACAGCTTGCTACAACTCACAAATATAGATATAATATCAACCCAATAAAAGATTTCTCCTGTAATACGATCAGTCAAGAATAAAATACGTTATAAATCGATAATACGAATTCTTCTAAAGTGCAATTTCAAAATTCAATAAAAAATATATTTTCTTTTTTGTGCTTTGAACTTTTTATTCATATAAATGTAAATTATACGTAAAATATTTAATAAATAGAAATACTTGATATTTTTTATTTATCAGAATAATAATAATCCATACGCAATTACTAATAAAACCCAAATTTTATTATATCCGTGTAAATATTATTCCAAAATTCGTTATAACGGTACCGTGTTACTCTGAATTTATATTTGAATTATTTATACTCGCGGAAAGCAAGAAAGGTCAACTTTCAACTATCGTTATATATATCATACATATACATACACATATCTATTTAATATATACTATATACATGCATTAATAAAAAAACATTATTTCGTCTATGTCATTGGTCATTACTTGAACATCATTCATCAATATACACATTAAATTAATAATTATTATACGTAGGTATATTATATGTATAGGTGTACCTACTTAATATGCATTAATTCATACATAGCATATATATCATGTATATTAACGTACGTATAATAATGTATACTGTATATAAAACGCACTAAGCATATATGTATATGTTAGGTATCTATGGGTACCTAAGTATCTATGTTTGTAGTTTATAATTTATCAATTTACATTATGCGATTATTATGTAGTGTTATTGTTATAAAATTAAATTATACCCATAGTATGTACAATTTGATGGTCATTCGATATAAGCATACATATTTTTATCTACTATAAATATAATATATGAACTATATGACACAAACGTTATAAATAATACTACCTGAGAACATGATTTCTTAAGGAAATGTTAATAGTACTTCAAATAATAAATATATCATCAGTTTACACCTTAGGTTCAAAATTTAAATCATAAAATAAGAAATAATATGTATAGTAATACCTATTCTACCTGTTTAGTAAGAATTATAAGATAGTTACAATTTTAATTATATAAGAGTTAGATCAGGTGTATTAAACACAATTCAGCAATAACCTTAGATCGTATATGAACTAAACAATATATTTTTTCTTTAGTGAATGATTAATTAGTAGTTACAATTAAATAAAATTCGCAATATTAAGTTTTATTTATTTTTTTAAATGAAATTTTGTTTTTAAAATACAAAAAAAATATTAATAATTAAATATTAAAGGTAACACTGATAATACGTTATTTATATACTCTTTGAAAAATAACCTCAACAGAAACTACAAGATATTTGATTACATATAATTTTGAATTTGATAAATGTGTTTGGAATACTTCTAAATTGGTTTTTAAATTCTAATTCTAATTTCTAGTTGACCTAATATTTCTTTAATGTTCTATCGTTTACCATTCGACATTCAATAATAAACATTTTGTAAACTTGTTTTTATAACGTAACTGTTTTTGTACTTGATACTTTCAAATCCTTTTAAAAATATTAATTATTAAAAAATATATAAATGTCTTATCCAAATTTAGCAGGTGAACATTTTTTACTGTAAAATATGTTAATACAATTTTAATTTAATATTAATTGTAGTTCGGAGACTCAAATGGTGTAACTCTATATCAAAGTGTACAGACATATGATGCCGTTTCTAATTTTCCATCCGACATTTCGCCAACATGCAAGTTTATGTTGTTCAGTCCAAATGGAAAATATTTCGCTTGGATTAGTACTTCTAAGTATGTTAAAGTTGTTAATTGAATTTAATTTTTTCTGTAAGTTATAAATTTATTTTCCCAATTTTCTATCAGGGTTATACTCGTTAAAACTGCTGATTGGAAACCTATTATTGAAGCAGACTATCCAAAAGCAGCACAGTTAGCTTATAGCAGTAAAGAAACCTATTTAATAGTTTATGAACCATTTATGAGTAAATATAAAATTTTATATTTATCTATTAAAAATAAATACTATTTTATGGCAAGATTAAAGAGTTTCTATTACTTTTCCATAAAATAGTAGGTATACTTACTAAATCACCCAATTTATATCAAAGTATATTTATTTAATATTTTTTAGCCACACCAAGTAATCCCAAGGGCAGTCCAAATATACATATTATAAAAACAGTTAATGGACAACTTGTGAAAAGTTTTGAATATAGGGATTATAAACACTGGTAAAATATATTACATTGACCTTATTAAAAAATTGTTCAATTATGATTTACTTTTTACTTTTTGATATTTTATCATGTATTAAAATTAGGTACTATGCATAAATTATGTCTTATTGTTAAGTATTGATAGTTACAATTTAGTATTTATTAATAATAGCTCTGGATTAAAAATAATTTTCAAACACTAAAAAATAATTATTGTTTAATGAAATAGCTACTAGTTATAATAATCTTAGGAATTAGTGATATTGTGTATCTATTTATCTGATAGTAGAAAAATTGTATACTAAAAGCAATTAATTTCGGAGCAATGATATTTAATCTTGTTCTTGAAAAATTATGAAAAATTAAAGTGATAAATTACAAAATATATTTATATACTCTTAAAATAAATAATTCCATAATTGTCTATACTATTTTTGTTCATATAGGATTCCACAGTGGTCTTCTGATGAGGAAATTTGTGCTCGGTTTTTAAATGGCGATGTATTATTTTATGAAAATTCTAATTTTGATAATATAGTACATAGAATTAAAGGACTTAAACTCAATAATTATTCAATATCTCCTGGCAATCAACCACTCAATGTTGTTTGTTTTTTACCCGGTATTAATTTATATATACTCTATACTAATTATAAAATGTAATTTTTTAATTTGTATAGTGTCATTAGAAAAATCATAATTAAAACTAAACACTTAAATGCTAAATACATTATATACTATTTATTCTGAATATGATAATATATAAGCAAACAAATTCTCATAAATTATTCATTTTTAAATTTTCCTATTAAAGAGATTTCAAAATCTCAATTAAAATTTATGTAGATTTAAAATATAATGAATTTCAATTCTAGCTAAAAGTGGCTCGTCAAATGGTCGTCTATTTCATTATCCAGATTTTAACAATATTATTGCGAATAAAAGTTTTTTCCAGGTACACTTAACAAAATTATTACATACTATTTTAAAAATTTACAATTAATAATTTTGAAATGTTTAGGCCGATAGAGTAGAAATATTTTGGAACCAAAAAGGAACAGCATCCTTAATGTTAACAAGTACTGATGTAGACAAAACTGGAGCATCGTATTATGGTAAACAAGGTCTACATTTGATTACTTCAAAAGGAGATACTTCTCATGTTATAGTAAGTAAGTAAGATAACATTATTTTTTAATATGAATTTAATTTAATATCAATATGTAAAATATAAATTTTAAACAAATTTTATTTTGATTCCATAATGTAGATAAAGAAGGACCCTTATATACTGCTGCCTGGAGTCCATCTTCAAATGAATTCTGTGTAGTTTATGGTTTTATGCCATCAAAGGCAACTTTATATAATTTAAAATGTGACTCAGTAATGGAATTTGGAACTGGAACTTTTAATGCAATCTACTACAATCCATTTGGGAATAATATCCTTTATATCCAATTATCAGATTAAAATTATATTTATTTTTATAAATTTCTTTAACTGTTCAAATACTTCTTATCTTAGCTGGATTTGGTAATGTACAAGGGAATGCAGAATTATGGGATGTAAATGGTAAAAAAAAGATTAAAAAAATAGAAATACCTGATACAACGTTCCTTCAGTGGTCTCCTGATGGTCAACATTTCGTAACAGCTACAACAGCACCACGACTGAAAGTAAGTAATGGTTATAAAATATGGCACTCAAGTGGTGCATTATTACATGAAAAGCCATGGGGAAAAGAATTATTTCAAGTTATGTGGCAAAATTATCCTCAAGGAACTTTTAAAACACCTACTATAGTTTACAAAGCAGTTGAAGGAATTACTTCAAATCAACCCATTGGTAAGTAACTACATTATGTCAACCTTATATTGTATTACTAAACTTATTTTGATTTTTATAATTTATAGCATCTAAACAAGTTTATCGACCACCACATGCAAGGAACACTGATTTTAAACCAACTAGTTTACATGAAGAAGAATCATCAGAAACAAGTATAGTTTAATTTTCAATTTTTTTTCATTTGAAAAATTATAAAAATAAATTATTAAATAATTAATAATAATAATACATTTCAAAAAAGTAATATTTTTTCTTGTCATATTAATTATTTATATTATGTATAAAACTTGTAATTTTTTTTTTAATTATGTTTTTCTTTAATGTATATTCAATATTAAATAAATTTAAAATCATTAGTTAATAAAATTTAGTTATGAATTTAATAAAATATGATAATCAAAAATGTATGAAAATATTTTTAGAGAATCCATCAAAAGCTTATTTAAAGATGAAGAAAAAACGTGAAGCAAAACGTCAGGCAAAACAACTTCAAGAAGTAGATGACTCGAATAATTCTGTTAAAAAAAATGAAGAACCCATTGTCAATGAAAAACAATTAAGAATTAAGAAAATTCAATCAGTATGTATTAAAGTTATTTTAGTTAATACCTGTGTTTCATAATGATTATTAAAAGATAATTTCTAAACTTCGTTTATTATAGGATTTAAAAAGTATCAACCGATTCAAGACTTTACAATCTTCTGGAAAAGAATTGGATAACAATCAATTGGCCAGATTAAAACTTGAAAATGGCTTGTTGGCTGAACTTAAAGAATTACAGCTGTAAAAAAAAACTATATTTTATTATAAACAATTACAATATTAAATTTATTAATTGTCAATGAATTTTCATTCTAATAGTATTAGTTATATTACAATATGACAAATTGTTTGGATAAACAGATGTAGACCTGCAATCATAAAACGCATAAACTTCCCAAAAAAATCTTTTCATTTATGACCATTTTTATTTGTCAATAGTTCTACACTGTACTCTGTCTAAAGAATATGAGTCAATCTCGAGTAAAAAAAAAATATTAAAAGCATGCTTCTTAGAAGTTTAGTTGTATAGATCATAGACATCATTATGTAAACATATCATTTATAGCTACTAATAGAATTCTTTCTATATTGATCCTATATAATATATTATTTATATTATATAAATTATATTATTTATATTATCCTAATAATAATTTCATAAGTGTTGGAAATTGGGTTTTACTTATCATTTTGTGATAAGAATATTGTTGAATATAGTTGATATCATTGATAAGCATATAGGATATAATTTGAAATTCATTTACTTGGTATTAAAATTAGATTCAAAATTACAATTAAACAGCTTTATTTAACTAAACAATAAATGGTACCTATCATGAAAAATATCATATGCGATATTTACAAACACTAAAATTATTATGAGTTTGAAAAATAATATTTTAATTTGGTCAAAGTCAATTTCCAAATGGACTTTGCACAAACGATGGTGTTCTTCAACAGCCACACTATTAAACATACAAAATATTGAGGAAAACTTAAGATCTTTAAAAAGACTCAAATACCCAGAGAGTATGTTTGTGCACAACAATGATGTAGCAAGTAAATATAAACATACAATTATAATTTATATATTGATTACTGAGTGTAATTGTTCATTACTTTTTCGATTTCGTAAAATCATCGTTTTAATTTATGTTGTTCATATCTAGAAGATATATCTAAAACCATATATACAAATTTGGTCAAAATTCATGGTAATAAACAAATCAACTTAATTGAAGTCAATCCTGGTCTTTGTTTGATAACACAAAATATTTTAAAAACAACTAATTACAATATGTGTTTATATGAAAATAATTATAATATGTTTCAAAAATATTATTCAGTAAGTACATTGTGAACATTAACAAAAATAGCTTGACGTAATCTATATTGAATTAAAAATACTTTTATTATAGGCAGTACAATCGATTTACAACGATAGAATTAGTATTAATCATGGGAATTTTCTTTTGCTTTGGAAAATTGGATTTCAAGATAGAATGGATAAAGGTGATAGAGTTTCCAAATTTCTGTCAAAAATTGGTACACCACAATCATGGAATCAAGAATGTATTAAATTCTAAATTATATCTTTAAACTAAATTATATCTTTACATTCTATATAAAAGTATTAATTAATTTATAAACAGGATATGTTTTTATTGTACATTTCCTATTTTCGTTTACGCTAATTTTTTAAAACATTACCATTTTGAATTGAATGTGATTATTATTTTTATAGGTCCATCACTTAGTATAATTGCTGCATTACCAAACAGAAAATTCTTAAATTATTTGATTTATAGTTTTATATTTCAAACAGGCTTAATGTCTTATGGAAGACCAGAATTTTATTTTTTACTAACACCATCAGTATTTACAGTAGGATAATCAAAATTAATGATATTTTACATTTTCTGAACAGTTTAATGTTTTGTTTACAATGTATTTATTGTTTTTATATTTAAATTGTTTAGAGGTTTTCTTGTAAGCCAGTTATAGATCAAAAATATTATAGAACACATACTATTCTATTTCAAACCATATTTGATATAGAATTATTGAAAACTTATCCAAGATCAGCATTTTTTCCACCTCACTCTACAAAATCTGCATCTAAAAATGTGAGATTTAAAGAAGTAAGTTCATATAATATTCAAATATTAATTTTTAATCATTGTGAATAAATCATTTTTTTTTCAGGTTAAAGAAGCAGATGACCAATTTATGATATTAGCAAAAATAGTTGGTCGCCGAGAACTCATGGAATCCGATGGTTTAACAGAAGATTTATTAAAACCATTTTGGTATTTTGTCAAACATCACACATTAAGTCGTAAAAATTTTGTAATTCCAATGTTGGAGTAAGTGTAATAAAAATATTTTATTTTCTTTTTTAATAATTTGTTCCCAAGTACTCATTTGTAATTTTATAGACAGTGGATTCCTGGTTGTGGACCCCATTTTATTGCCCAAGGATATACAATATTCACTCAATTTGGTGATCTTACACCGCCTCAGATTTTGCATATATTCTTAAAATTTATTAAATTACCAGAATATAATGATTCTCCATTTTTGAGTACAATGGAAAGTCGAATTTCAAAACTATTACCGTCATTACAAATAACTGACGATGCAATAATTGAACAATCTGAGAATAATTCTCTTTTAGATTATGAAGAGCCTAAATCACAAGTTGATTAATATGTAAATAAAAAGACTGAACTAAAAAGCAACATTATACTACTACTTATTATTATATTTGTCAGATTTGTATTCAATTAATAATTGTATTTAATTATTTTTAAAATAAAAATCATGATTACTAAATTAATTGTCATCGTTATCAATAGTTTTACATTCTCATATTTCCTAAACACTAATATGATCATAGATTGTACCCTTCACATATTAGGGGAGTCTAAGATGGTTCTTGGACAAGACAAAAATTAACGGTTTTGTATGGCACTATGTTTATTGTAAATTGTAAATTAAGATTTATGTAATTTGATATAAAAGCGTGTAGTATGTTTCAAATTATATATGACAAGAGTGTTATACTTGGTATAAAACCCTAAACCATTCATGTACACTATGTGTAATTACTAGTTTTACATTAAGAATTTCAATTATTTCAATGATTTTATTTTTAAAAACTAATTGAAAATATTGACCGTATAAAAACTTATTTAACAAACATAAATGATTTATGTTAATATTTCAATTAGTTTATGAACTGCTGCTTCATATCATTTAATGCTTTTGCAAACATTTGCACATTTTCTTTATTAATCATTGTAATGGTATTCAATCTTTCTCTTAGAGCAGCACACTCTTCTTCAGCTAGTTCTAATCTAAATGTTACAATTGTTCATGATTATTATTGACACATCTGTAAATTAATGAAGTAATGCATTTAAATTGTATCTACTTATTTTGTAATTCAATTAGCTTTTCGTTTGGATTTAATTCATGTTTCAAATGATATGATATGTTATTTGATCTTTGCTTGGATAATGTAGGCGAACTATAAAATCCTATTTTTGACTTGAGTTTTTTTAATTTTTGTTTTTCCATTAAGAATTTAGTCTTTAAAATCATATAACAATATTCATTTCATATAATATCATTAACTTTTACTATACCTACTTTAAATTCAACAACAATTTTAACTTGTTCACAAATTTTATTGTGAGCTACACATAGTAGGTCCACAAGTTGTTGATTTTTAAATCCATTTAAATTCTATTTAATAAAAAATTATTAAATTCCATATTATTATATTATATAATATTATATTATATTGGTATTATTATTATTATTATTATTATTATTATTACCTTTATAAAAACATCTTTCGGACTTGAAAAATCCATTTTATATATATCACGATTTCTGAAAAGTTAAATTATTCTGAGAAGACTGAAAAGTTGTAGTGTTAAAAAACCCATAAAGAATAATTATTATTTATCATTACTGTATTTATTATTGTTATTATTTTTTTTTTTTAGTAAAATAAAAAACAATGAAAATTAAATTTGAGTAATAAATTTACGTGATTGTTTCATTATGATTTAGTATTTTAGACTCTAAGTGAGCTATTTTCATATCTCTATCTGCTAAAGAAGACGCTTGCTGTTCAATAATTTGTTCTGCCTATAATCATTGTTGTTTATGTTTAAAATTATATTATATATATATATATTAGATACAAATAAGCAAACTTTTTCAATTTTTGATTGAAGTAACTTAATGGATTCTTCAAGTTTAATTATGGAATTTTTAGTTTTAAACTTTTGGATTTTATTATTATTACTTGAATCAGCCTATAAACATACAAAACAAATTTAATTATTCATATGATTTTTATATTAAATATTACTTTCAGCTTATCAATAAGTTGATTATCAACTTCAGACTTGGATAATAGTTTCTGAATTTGCACTCTTAATGCAGTAATTTCTACATCCAATGCTTTACTTCGATTTTTCCAAATTTCCAATGACTTAGTCAACTTGCTAACATTGAATTGAACATCTTTTAATGTTTGGTCAGTAATTGCTCTACGTGTTTTTTCCATTTGTCTCATAGATACTAAAAAATTATTTTTATTAGAACAGTCAATAGATTTATAACTGATGGCTAATATTAAACATTTTTTCTTTAAATTATATACACGTGTATTCTCTAAATAGTCAAGTTTTACCCTTAACAAATTACTTTTAATTTACTTAAAATTAAGTAATTTTTAAAATTACTTTTAAAAATAAATTGGTTTGTATTTTAATTTAATAATATAAAAAGAAATTATTTATAAATATATATATATATATATCAATGCTAATGAGTATTATCAAATAAAATTTAAAAAATATATATATAGTTGTTATATAAAATTTGTTTATTTACTGCCGGTAACAACTTATAATCGAAAAGTATAAAGTGAAACAGAAAATACAATAAAAATTAAAATGAATAAGAATACAGAAAAAAAAGATTATTATATATAGTTTTGTTGGCGTGTGTGTGTGTGTGTGGGTATTTATATATGTATATTTGTTAATAATAAGTATTAATTTATAGTTTTTTTTAAATTTAAATTTTAATTATAAAACAACTATAATCTATATAATTAAAATGTAATATACATTAAGATGTCTTGAATAAAACTACACAAATATTAAATATCATATTGTTCACATTTCACAAAAAAATTCTGTGCTATTAATTGTACTTTTCTCAATGTGAATAAGAGTTGATTAGTTATTACTAAAAATAATAATAACAGAAATACTACACAAATACTTCAATTTTAAATTATACAAATTAGTATTTCTTTAAAACATATTTAGATTAAACTAATTTTTGGATGAATTACAGATATATAATATTTCTATTTATTCTTTTAAATGTCTAATATCATACTCTTTTACTAGAAGGAATTTTTATTCTAAATAAAGTAGAATAAGTAAATATTGTAAACAAAAATAATAAAACTGACACTTTTAGATGCACAATATATTTGATTATACCGTTTGATTTAAGTGTGTCTTTGTTTCCTGAATTGTTTTGTATTGTTTCCAACTCATTCACTCTTTGTTGTAACATCAATATTTGTTGTGCTCGTCCTCTAGAATTTGAAGACCCTGTACTAGACAAAACTGCCTGCATCAATGAAGGATCTCCGATTTCATTAAACAATGCCTGTACTTGGTAAAAATGTTTACAATAACTTATGCTGTTTAAAATAATGTTCATACAGCCATATTCTTACATTTTGAGTAATTTGTAAATCATTTTTCAATTGCATTATTTGATCACGATAGTTACAAATCTTTTTGTTTGATAAATTCAGTTTGTCATTTAATTGTTTAATTTCTATTGAATCTTTATTTCCTTGAACATTAATTAATTAGTTAGAATATCATTTTGTATCATTCAATTGTGTGGTGTATTTTCATTATCACCAGATAATAATACGGATGATTTGATAGTTTGTAGCTCGTACATTAGATCTTGTACAGTTTTATTTAATTGTAATATTTTTGTACTTTCAACATCTAACATACTATTATTCTTAAATTTCAAACTTTCATTGATGGTAACATTTTTATTTTCAATTATTGATAACAAACGATCATTTTCCTCTTCTAAACTCTATAAGTATTTATAAACATATTTACACTTTATAATTACTTTACCTTACTTGTATTTTGCGTATGAAACAATAATTTGAGTCTTCAATATTTGTCATATGGGACATAAAACATGGTTGAGTGATCTCTATCTAATAAATATTAATAAATTTCAATTTGTAACACTAGACCTTTTTTTTTCATGTTATATTTAATAAAACTTACATTATCATATTCGGTTATATTGTGAACATCATTGTTAATATTGAGTTTATCATTTTGGTCTATTAATTGATCATCCAAATTGTCAACCAATGAATGAATAAAATCATTTTTGATATTATCCATAAATTCTGATATACACTTATATAAAATATATAAATATAAATTCATGAGTTATTTATTATTACTTTATAAATATTATTGTTTCTAGGTGATAGTAAATAATGATTTTTATTAACTGACATATTCCACATCATTAAATTTGAGTTGGTTACAATTTTTTGTACTAACTTTTATTTTTTCGGCAAAATTATGATATTTTTTTGTCACGAAATCTTCTGATTAAATTGGTTGAGTGAGAACTAACATTTTATTTTTCATAGAACACTAGAAAGCTGAAGAATGTTTAAACTACAGCGTCAATGAATGGAAAGTAGTTAATTTAATAGATAAAATTTTACAAAACCATGTATATACAATAAATATTTATTTATTGTATGGTTTTTAAATAAATATATTTAATTAAAATATTGCAAGTTACATTACACAAAAATGTTTGATCAGAATATTATTTTAATAAAAATAGTTTATCAAAAATTTTAAACATTAAAAATCATATTATTATAACACAGTTTGTACAATTTTTAGTTTCTTGAGTTGATGTTTACATGTAGGTAAAAGAATATTGATTTCGCGAATCGCTCAATTTATAAATTAAACTACCATCAAAATCAGCTGTTTCTTTAGTGGGCATACTTGACATAAAATCTTGACAAAATTCAAACACTAGAATAAATATATACCAGACGTTATAATAGGATTTTTTTGTTACAAAAATTAAAATTGTTCAATACATACAAATACTTGATGTATCATCCTTTGTTACAATATATGTATCCAAGCTACTGGCTAATTTCCAACAAGAATCTACATATTCTTGTTCAATTTTTTCCATTAATTCTACATCAATACTGTCTTCGGTTACACTTTTTGTCCATAACTTTGTAAATTGCTCACATGCATTCCATAACTAGTTGTAAACAAAAATTAAAAATTAAATTTTAAATTATAATTAAATACCTACTAGTGCCAATGATTCATAAGACAATTTTTCCATCAAACCATCCAACATGCATAATTTAATAGCTTGAAAAACATGATCTTTGAGTACTGTAAATTATAATTTTAATAGTAAATACAATAAAATAAAAATAAATATATATATACATGTCTGACAAAGATTTATTGTACAACAGTAAAATTAATAAAAGCATTATTAAGAATATGTTTTTCTTGTTATACATATTACTTGTTATAATATAGATTAGATTAATTTCTAATTATTTTAGTCAATATTTTTAACAAGCTTATTATACAACTACAATATAAGGAAATCATTTTCTCTACTTCTATATTAAAAAAATTCAACGATACAAATGAAAATTTACAATGTATAACTACAGATTTATCATATGCAATGAAATAGAATGAATCTTTAGAAATGCATGTTCGCATTATATGTAATAAGTTAAGTCATTTTTTAATTGAAGCTAGTCAAATATATTTTCAAACACAAAATATGTTTTTATAATGACTGTAATACTCAAGAAATTTTCTAATAAGAAAAAAAATGAAATAAAACATTTTAAATTCAAATTATAATTAGTTAGCATAGATACTGCCTCAAGTATCAAATGTCCTAATGGTAATTAGTATATTATCATATTAAGTATAAAATAATTAACGAGCAGCATTTTATCCCAGTGTCTAGTAGGCCTTAAGTTAGTATCACTCTTTCGAAGGAATCATCCACCCAATGATATTGAAAAATATCATGCATATTTATCAGCATATATCAGCACGTATTTACAATATTAAAACAATCAATGTCAAAATAGGTAAAAGCATAACAAATTACCTTTCTCAAAAGCTTCTAAACCATTTTTAACTTTTTCAATACTTTCAAATAATTTGGGGCCCAAATATTTTGAGGCAACACTAAAGAAATATGTTTGTAACTTATAAGTAGTTGACATAATCCATATCCTTATAAAATACATTCGTTTCACGTCTAATGAGTAGTTGTATTTATTTAAACCTGAAATTTTTTGATAATTATTAGTTAGTAAGTTTCTATTTAAAAATATTTTTACCTTTGGTTTGTAACTGAGAAATCATTTCAACAGCTTGCTTGGTAGTTATCAATAAACGAAAAATTTTGTTATATTTATATATTATATCATTAGTTAGAATTAAGCTTAATGGAAATTTTACCTATTAAAATATAAAAATTTATATGAAATTAATAAAAATATGTATTTAAAGACTTCAACTTACATCATAAGTAATTGTAATACATTCTAGTTCATTGGCGAAATTGTCATTAAATATACTATTTTCTCCATCAGTATTATGTTTACCAGTTTTATAGTTCATGGATAGATTGCATGAATGACTACTGGATAAAATTGAACTGTAATCATCATTAATAAGAGAGTAAAAATAATTGTTCAAAAACGAATTGCGTTCAATCTATAACAAATTTAAATTAATTGTTACAATAAAATATAGCAAAAAAATAGTTATTTTTAAAATTTGATATATAAAACAATAATTTGTATTACATTAGATATATATAAAGAAAAAAATATTTAGAAAAGAATATTAATTTTACCTTATATTCCATAACTTTATCAATTGAAACAAATTTATTCATATCTTCTAAAAATATTATATTGTACAAATTTTTCAAATGATCCACAAATTTATTTTCCTTAAGAATAATATTTGTAACTTCTAATCCAATGTTAGTTGTGGCTTTTTGAATAACCAATAAAAACATATCTTCCATTTTGTAACTTGAAGGTATTGTCAATTCAAATGTTGATTTATCAGTATATCTAATTCACCAAAAATAAACATTTATTAAATTTAAATTCAATTAATAAAAAAATAATTTATTATTGTATATTATTATTGTTTTTCTTTAAGAAAAATTTGTTGCTTCATAAAGGATGCTCGTAATATTATAATTAACATAAATCCATTAAAATAAAATAACATTCACATTGAATATATTTGTTAGCTGATTTCACTAAGTCTTTTATATATTTTGTTTTTTTTAGTGTAATATTAAAAAAAATATATGCATATTATAACATATAACATAGAACATTAGTTTTAGGTACTTACCTATAAATAACAAAAATTGAAGCCAACAATGGAGATTGGTTCCAATTGGATGGATTATATTCATTAGTTGAAGTAATGTAATTATTCCAGAAACTATTAGAATTTTTTATTTCCATTAAAAAATTATGAAATAATTTACCTGAAAAACATTGAAGTGTGACTTTTGAAATAAACAATACAAAATATGTCTACAAACCTCTAGGAACATCACATAAAGTAAAGGCAGTATTACTTATTTGTGATGCAACAAACACTTTCCAGTTACAGTTATTCAAGAAATGTATTAAATATTCAATGATTGGTGGCACATTCAAATTACAAATTTCTAAGTACTCATGAACATCTTTAAAATATATATTAAATACGGTACTACTGTCTCCTTCATAATTAGATATAATGAATTCATTGTTTTCATCAACTAGCTGTCCACCATGAATCCATAGTTCTGCCATATGTACATAAGGTTCAAATGTATGTAAGAATAATGTCATAACAATTAACTTTTGATAATCAATAATCGCTGTTTGAATGGACCAAAATAACACAGTTATTAATCTGAAATTTAGTCATAAATAATATTTTAGTTTTAATTTTTTAAAACAATTAAATATTTTCATTTACTTAATTGCTATTTTCCAGTTATCAGTAGTCTTCCAATTGTAAATTAAAGCTTTAGTATGTACGGAATAAACATAAGAAACAATTTGAAAATGCATGTACATTTCTTCTTCAAATGATAATATAGTGTCATGTCCAACTAAAAGTTATCAATTAAGTTATATATTATTTTTCATTTAATAAAGAATACTTTACATTTAATAAAGAATACTTTACATTTAATACTTTAATACTATAATTAAATTTACTTGAATTTTTAATTCTGTTTTCAACAGATACCATTTTATCAACTATTGGTTCTAAAATTTGTTCCAATCCTTTAGCATATGCTCTTAATGTATATGGAATTTTTATCTGGCCTTTTAAATCTTGTGTAAATTTCATAAGAACCGTAAATTTTTTAATAAAAGGAGAAATAAATGAAATCCATTTACTAAATACTTCCTAAAATTTTACAATACTAAATAATTTTTATACAGTTATCTGTTTAAAATTATAACATAGTTTTAAAAACATAACTTACAAGTGAAATAGATGATAAAATAGTCCTACATCCAAATAATTGCATTTGATCTTCTAAACTATACTGAATAATATAAGATGAAGTTATATGATTTTTTAAACACTGAAGTATTATGAAGTTATCATCTATAATTCTAAATATTTCATTTTTAGAATACCTAATGAAAAAAAATATAGTAAAAATCAATTTTTACAGATCATACTTGTTCATTTACCTTTTTAAAGCAAAATGTAAAGAATTTTTCCCACCATTAACAATTGTTTCAGATTTATTGAGCCACCAAAATCGAGAAGCCTGTTTAATCAACAAGCCTTTAGCCTCATTTTCATTAAAAAATACTAATTTAAGATACTCTCTACTAGTAAGAGGGTTATGATTATTTTTCAAATCATTTATTATTAATGTTGGTGATGATATTAGACTTAACGAGCTGTGATCAGTTTCGTTCTCACAATCTGTTTCATAATCAGACCCTATATATTTCTGTAAGCAAATTAAATATTTAATAAAAGCTCTTTAATTATCTGTTTATTAACTTACAGAAGTTTCTCTACCAATGTCCAGTAATTCTTGTATGAGATTAGATTTCCACGTATCACCAAGCACTGCAGCTTCGCCTTCAAGTTCAATTTTTACTGTGTCCAAGTTAGTCTTTCGAAATGCATTTCTTGAACCACAAGGATTATTGGCCATATGAATAATCATGTCTATAATTGACCATTTTACAACGTCAGATGTAACCTATAAAATATTTAATGACATTATTATGATTGAGTATAATAAACATAAATATATATGTATAATAAATTACTTCAGATTGATTATCAATATTTGAGTAATTAATAAATCGATAAACCCGCATCTCAAATTCTTTGGCTTCTAATGGAAACCCTTGAATATGATATTTTTCTATAAGTCGTTTTACAGAATTTTCAACATCCAACTGTTTTGTATATTCATAGTTAATATCTTGCAAGCTATTTATCATTTGAACATATTTCAAGTAAACTTCATTAAAATTCTAAAATAAAATGTATACAGATCAATATTTGTTTTTAACAAAGTAGGTAGTAGGTAGTAGAATGTGGATACAAACCTTCAATCCAGTCATCATTTTAATGAGTTCTAAAATGTTCGTAAGTGTCTTTGATGACAAAGAAATAATTGATGACATGTTATTCATTTTGTATTAAATCAAAGAAATATTTGTACGCCAGCCTCATAAGTATCAAACATATACGAAATTATTATTTTCAGTTTTTTGTATTAGTGAATAAAAAAACATATATATATATACCTACCTAAATTTATTAAATAAAACCCTAGAGATCAATTATGAATACAAAAACGAAATATTTTTGGCGGTAGAACAAATTGATAACGATAACATTGATAACAATTAAGACACCATAAACATGTATATTAAACTTACAATAACAAAATGTTTATGTACATCACGGTAGATTATATAATTAATAGATAATAAACATTATCCCTAAATCGTTATATGATTAAAATATTATAAAGACTTGATTTGTACCACATAAATACATCAATCTAAGATAATAAATTAAGGCTACGATTTGTAGATTTCATTACTGCGTTAAAGGCATGTTCGGTGTTAGATGAAAAAAACTAATTTTCTATATTTTTTTGATACTTTCGTATTTTCGATTTGTGCGTCTACATCATTCAATTTTTGTCTTTTTTTTGGGATAAAAAAAAATCCCAGTTTACCATCACCACCTACTAGTATGAATCATTCATCTAATCTGTGCTAGTACGGCGTCGGACGTATTCTTATCTATGGATGTTCGTGCGCCATCGTAACTGAAACGATTTCGGACGCTAATTGAGGTATACAGTGATACACGAACAAAGATGGTTACCATACAATCGACCAAAACATCGAAACTCGTAAACACTTTTGAAAATAATCTTCGATCGTTTTTATTTTCCCGTACATAATATGAATAAAAAAACTCCTAATAACAATCGCTTGACGTTAGAAATGGTTTTTTTTTTCGTGAAAAATTCGTTTGTTAAAACAAACGAAAATCAGATTTTCTCTCAATAGCGGACAACAATCGATTGCGATTTTAACGTTTTATTTCTTGTCCCGATAGGTACACGTACATTTATTTGTCCGTACTCCACATCACCACTTTACATTCACTTCGTCGATCTTTCCACGCACGTTTATGTGATTACTACCTTATTAAACAAGTCGGGTCGTCGTTACTATTAACGTTCTTACTTCGTCCTTATTGTAGTGTTTTCGTTGTTTTTGTGAAAACTGTATGCCATCTACCTATAAAGTCATGACATTGGTGAAATGGGCAATTTTGCCTTTGACGATTTTCACGATTTTTGTGGTGATGTACAGCCGTGCGGAAGAGGAACTGTCGAAGAATGGACCTAAGGTCACTGACATTGTAAGTTGAATTTCACACGTCTGACGTCATCGATTTTAAAACTAACCATTTAGTGTCAATAATAATAAAGAGATTATCGATTTTACAACAGGTATGGTTTGACATAAAAATACCTTCGGAAGACAAAGTTCAACGTGTTGAAATCGGAGTTTTTGGTGCGACTGTACCCAAAACTGCTTCAAACTTCATTAAGCTAGCAAAAGGTTGGGAAGGCAAAGGATACAAAGGCAGTAAATTCCACAGGGTTATCAAAGACTTCATGATCCAAGGAGGCGATTTTACTAATGGTGACGGTACTGGTGGTGTCAGCATCTACGGTGATAAGTTTGCTGATGAAAATTTTAAACTGAAACATTATGGTGCTGGTTGGTTGTCCATGGCCAATGCTGGAAAAGATACCAATGGATCTCAGTTTTTCATCACAACCAAACGAACTGAATGGTTGGATGGTCGCCATGTTGTTTTTGGAAAAGTTATCAAAGGAATGGTAAGTTATAATACAAATATATATTATTATTTATCAATAATACTTAATTATAATTTATTATGTTTTAGAATACTATCAAAAAAATAGAATCAGTTCATACAGATAATAGAGACAAACCAATCGATGATGTTATAATCTTTGATAGTGGACATAATGAAGTTCTAAATCCATATGCAGTAAGCAAAACTGATGCCATTGAATAATCTAACATCTTATTATGCTCTCTATATTTTTTTAATTCATTATATTGTTATTAATAAGACATTTAAAAGCAATTGCCTATTATTATTAGTTACTAAAATTGTATTTTGTCTGTTAAATTCCATTTTTGTAAACATAATAATTAATAGTATGAAATAGTGAAATTTTGTTTCATACCAACTTATTGGTTAACTGTTTAAATACTTTTTTTTTGAAATATATTTTTACAGATTTTGTATGGAAATTTTAAACTAATCACAATTATATGTATTAAAATTAAATAATAATAAAACTATATACTTCATTTTTATTAAATCATTTCAAAAAACAGTACATTTTTAATCTACACATTATACATAAATGCATTATAATAAATCACTAATGCCCGGACGTCTAAATTCTCGTTTTTTATATGGTCGGCCAGATTGATAACTTACTCCTACTATTGAATCTCTATTATTCGAATAATCTGTTCTTTCGACCATTTTGACTTCAGTGCACAGAAGGGAATCAAGTGTCTAAAAAAAAGAACCAATAATATAAGTCAATATTTGTCAACAATCGTAAAATATATAAGGTAAATATTCAATTAGAAAATGACTATTTATATTAAATAAATGAATAAAAAACATTGCATTCTCTGGAATTATTGTTAATTAAGAAATATAATTTCTTAGAACACTAATATCAATACAATAAAAAATAATATATTTTTAAAAATTACTTACAGTATCTGAAATAATGTTCAACTCTTCAAATTGTTTAATTATCCTCTCCAATTCCAATGAAATTTCTTTGTCATTTAGTTTTTCAGCAGCAGCATTTCACTATGTTAATCTAAAGGTATATATATGTTTTATTTCAAACATTCATTTAAATTTTAATATAATGATTATAACTTTTATATGTTAAGTCTTTTCAGATAAAAAAAAGATATAAATTAATCCACTGAGAAACCAAGTTAAATATAAAATTCATTTAAGTACATTGATAATTAATTATTATTGTATCACGTTGAAAATTTTTTATTACACAAAATAAATAACTCAGTAGAATACCCATATACATAAAAGGAGTTTTACAAAAATTGATCATGGATATTTCAATACATATACTTGGCTGGCTTAATTTTAAGTTTTTACAAATGAAAGCAAATCCCCTCTCCCATTAATGAAATCAAATCAAAAAAAATGTTATTATTGTTACATAGAATAAATTGGTATATTTAAATTGTTGCCCTAAATATATTTGTGTACATCAGTATACTCAAATAACTAATATTTCTAAAGAAATATAAATTAGGCTAATATAATATGAATGCATTCAATGTATGCCAATTTAAATTTTTTTTTACGTCAATTGGCCATTATAATACAATAAAGTTAATTCAAAAATATAACTGACGAATTAAATTAAATTTAACGAATAAGTAGTCATTTTGGAGGTGAAATATGTTTAAAACTACACTAACAATATAATACATTTGCCATATAATAAATACTATTATTTATAATTATGAAGTTTTGAACAAAAAATTAGTAATATTGTAATTCAGTTTGAATTAAATATAGGTTGACTTCATAATTCAATTTTTTTATATATACTTATTTGGGAAATTGTAAATATGTCATAGGTCTTTAAATATAAAAGAGAGGAGCTTGTATTTGTAATAGGTAACTTTGGCAATTTACCATAAAGACAAAAATATATTTTTATTTTGATTTTATATTTATTTTTAAACATATTTAAAATTATATATATAATTTTTTTGTTCAAATTTAATACATTTATAGCTAGGCCCTAAAATTACTTTTTACAATTTTAACAGTTTGAATTCAAATAACATATTACAACTTATAGCTTATTTTTAATATTGATTGTTTTATAGTTTTTTAAATTTAAATTAAATAACTTTTGTTTTATATTTTACAGTAATTTCAAAGGTTTATTTCTGAAAAGAAAAGAGAATTATTAAAAATCATGTTATTTGGTACTTCTTAATGACTATTCCATAATAAAATATTTTTATAGTTAAATATATATAAAACCAGGGCCGGATTTAGAGGAATTTGAGGGAGGTGTAGCACTTTCCATCCTGTCACTACAAGCACTTGATTCATTTTAATCATTAAGTTTAATATTTTGACACGAGTAAGCAATTATTAAATTAATAGATTATTTAGGTAATTTTGTTTAAACATGGTTTAATATCAATTTTTTGTTAATTGTTATCATAAGCATCATTATTATGTTTATACAAAACAGTATGGACATTATAAATATAAGGTCTATATTATTATTAGTTTACGATAGCTAAGATTACAGATAGTAATAATAATACTACCTATAATTGTTAAGATACCACTTAAAACTGAATATTGAGAATTGATGTTCCATCACACCGTAATTAAGATAATCCATTATTAAATATTATACAATTTAAATACGTAAAATAAATACTCGGTTTAATATACATATACTTACAACATCTTTACAAAAAGTTTGTTTTACCACTGGTGTACTTGACAATGGTTGATCTAATGACAGGACACTTCTAAGAATAGGTAAAGCATCAATAATTCTTCCCAGATCACACAATGCTAATACTTTTATATTACGAAGTGTCACATATGATTGATTCCGCACTGACATTATTACTTCTAGAGCAATATGAGGACTATTTTGATTGATTGCATTAGCAGCGAAAAATGTTATTGTTTTTCTTATTGGACTATGGCCAGCTTCTTGTTGTTCACTCCACAATTTGCATGCATATTCAAAACTTTCCGTTGTATTCTAAAATACAATAAACTATTATTATGTAGTAATGAAAATATAGTAAATTAAAATATATTTAATTATATACACAAATTTGTTGCGGCTATTATATATTTTTGAAAATATTCAATTTTTTTCAACGATTTTTGAAATATGGGAGACATGTTTTCAATCAAATAAAAATTTGTTACAGAATAACTCATATTAAAAAAATCCTAGTTGAGTTTGTGATTATATTAAAGCCAAAATAAATATTTTTATAAATAATAAAATTTGTTATGGTTAAATAAAAAATGTAATAAAATAAATAAATCTAAGATTAAAATAAAAACTGAAAACTACCTAAACTTATATATATATAAAGAGAGGAAGAGGGTTTATATCATGAAAAAATCTTACCAATTTATAACATGCAGCAAAAACTAACATCATTACTCCTTTAGGGAATTTCGCAATTTGCAGCTGTTTTTCTTGTATTGATTTATATACATCTAATATTTGATCAAAATTTCCATTTATAAACAATAAATCCATTAGAATTTGATAAGAACTTAAATGATTGAAAAACCCATCCATTTCAGGGTCATTGAACATCTGAATCATTTAAAATTAAATTGATTAAGTAACAATTTAAATACATATTGTAAAATATTATTCAAAAGTATTTTTGACATACTTGTAATGCAATATCAGGTTTATTGAGAAGGTAATACATTCGCATAACTACTGGGCCAAAAGTAAAATTTCCAAATCGTAATCCTTTGTTTTGTTTATTATATCTATAATAAATTTGATTAAAACATACTCAAATTAACAATATAAAAATTTTAATTGGCAACATTCACTTTTTCATCATTTTTTCTACAAGTGTTAAATCTGCTTCATTATCATCTACCATATGTATAATTTGCTTTAAATCATCAGTGAAAATTAAACTATTTGATTCTGGTTCAGCAAAAGAATTCATGCGATCTCGAAACAATTGTTTATCCGTATTAGAAAATTGAGTGTTCACTTTTTCTCGGTAGAATGCATATTTGTCTATGCCAATGGCTGCTTGTTCATACAAATTACGTTTACCTAAATATAGTTAGTTTCAGACTATAGTTCTTTTAACCATTATTAATATTAAAAACTCAAGTAACAATATTGTATTATATTAGTTATAAACTAATAATTAACTACTAATCTTTGTAAATATGTTAAAAAAAAATTGAAATAATTAACCTAATTTTATTGATCAAATAAAATAAGAAAATTATATAGTATATCACAAATCCCAGATATTTGATAATTTAGTAAAATATTTGACGTCTAATTTTCAATTATGTTTTTCTGAAAAAATAATACCATATTTAAAATAGAGTTTATGCCACAAATATAAATTTACTTGATTTTAATCAGATCGAAAAGTATTTTATAATTTAAATTTTACCAAAGTTTCAGAATGTGTACATAATAAAACAAAGTCAAATTTAGAATCTCTGGAACAATGCATTGTAAATTGTAGTGAATCAATATTAGTGTAAAACATAAATAAAATAAATTGTAAAACACATTAAAATATAGAATATGTTTTCAATGAAGTCCAATCTTTGTCATCAATGCATCATGATTATTGGAATAGGAAATGTAAACATTTTGTAATTAATGTACCTGTGATGCAATAATCTACTGATAAAATATTATTATAAAATATAAAATAATTACAACATTAATTTTATGATTATATTATAGTTTACAAAATACATTTTACATTAGTATTATTATTATTTTTCATTACTCTACAAAATTGTCAAATATAGTAGATATGATTGAATTACAGGACTATAATTGTTGTCCTGTTGACCTGTAGTTGTCATTTATTTAAAGAAGAAGCACCATCAACCCTGATATCTTATCTCATTTTAATAAGTCCCCATGTACATTCAATAATTTGAATATATGCTCCAATTTCTAGAGTATTATAATAGCTACTAATAGAGGTGACACTTAGTATGTTTGATATTATTATAGGAGAAACATTAAGATAATATAATAATTAATGCTTTATCATAACATTTTATTTTAATAAAATAAGGTAAGTTCTAAGAGTATAGTGAGACCAGCTGTTGTATGGTTTAGTGTTGGGTGGTTGACAAGAAAATAAAGCAGATAATGAGTGTAGCAGAAATGAGAATGCTTAGATGGATGAGTGAAGTGACAACAGAAGATAAGATAAGGTATGAATATGTAAGAGGAAGCATAAGAATAACGTTGATTGTGTATAAGAGAGACAATAGACTTAGATGGTTTGATCACGTTATGAGAAATGAAAATTTGAAAGCTGTAAGGACAGTTATAGAAATGGATGTTGAAGAAAGAAGAGGAAGAGGAAGACCAAGGAAGTGATTGAGTGTGATATGAGGATTGTTGGTGTGTGCATAGATGAAATGGGAGATCATATCATCTGGAGGTTTAGGACACTGGTAGCCAATCCCAAATACCTAGGATAGAAACGAAGGAAAAAAAGACGGAGAAGATTGTAATTTATAATAAGTAAAACTGTTTTAGAACACGTAGATCAGCGAATTAGGCAAATTAAGTTATTAACAAATATGCGATCAGTACAGCATATTATTTAAATATTAATGAACTTACACACTATAGTTTGTAGTAATTTTGTAGAAACTAATCCTTGCTTGCACAAATTGGCCAAAGATTTCGAAAACATAATTTAATTTTCAAAGATTAAACGGTAAAAACTATTTAATAATTCTTAAAATCTGTTTTAAAATTAATCAAATTTTACAACAAATTTATTATCATGAATAAAAAAATAATTAATGGCATGTATTATAAGCAAATAATAATTAATAAGTAATATATTATTTACTAAACGATTGCCTCAGCCCGGTGGAAAACAAAATGAAATTATGAATAACAAATACTCAATGCCAGTTTGAGGTTATGTAAGTTTTAGTTACCCACAGAATGGCTGTTATCACTTCTTATCATCACCAAATTAAAAATGGATTTGATATATATTCTATGATACTATAAATACAGTTGGGTTATTATTATAGGTGATATAACAGCAAGTTAAGTACTAAAAAATCCTCCAAGCGGACATTAAAAGAAACTATTTATTTTTTTCGATGACCATGAATAGTCTAAACATGGACTTATATTTTTTTAAACAATGACTAACAAATTATTGTTGATGGAATTCTTATATTTCTAAAATGTAAGCGCTAAGCAAACACTACATTAATGTTTGTTTTATATACATGTCACATGCATGATATTTTACTTGTAGTATTCATCAATCTTTTCATAAAACACTAATGCTTAACTTTTAAATCAATATTTTGTTCTTAAATGTTTGTGTTTTACTACATATTTCAATACAAAATTCTATTGATGAACTGGCATTCACCAAATGTATACTGAAAGTTCATATATATAAAATCAAACAAATTTTTTTATTAAACGAATTTTGTATTTTTAAAAATTATTTCTCTTTCTATACAGCATACAAAATAAAGAGACATAGCTTAAAATTATAATAATAATAATTTGCCTTAATATAAGGCCAGTCTACAGTACACAACATTCATGCTTACAAATTAGTTTACAACACAATAATATAAATGGCGAAAGAGATCAATAATTATTGCTTATGAAATTGTTAAGCAACTAACTTAAATCAGTACCAACATTAGACATGACTATGTCAATGTATTTGATAACCAGCTGTGCAATATTATTATTTAACCGTCCATTTTTTTTTACTAATGGTAGCTGGAGCAAATATGATTTTACAATAAGATGTTACATTCATAAATTATTATTATGTCAGATGTAATTGTTGTATAGATATTAAAGTAATATTCCAAGCTGTTATTATATAAGTGAGTTTCTTTGTTGCTTCATACTATGCAGTTATATTATTTGTAATTTTAAAAACATCAAAAAACATTGTTAAAATTTTGGAAAACTCAATTACTGAATATTTCATCAAAAAAACTATATACTAAATTTTTGGTGGTGGTGGGAAGGAAAAATGTTAGATTACTGTATACTGTAAATTCAAAATTTAGAATTAAAAAAAATTTGTAGTTTTATATACAGCATTGGAATTAAATCTGAGATTATTACAAGAAAATATGAATGTTTGTATGCTGACATTAACAAATAATAATAAAATAATTAACTAAAAATCAATTAGATTTTATACATAGTATTAAACTGGAAATTGATTAGATACATTATAAAATTTTGAATCTAAATCAACGTCTTTCATGTCTGAGTCTGATGTTGAAGTTTCAGCTTCTAAAAAATCATGTTTCTGTATAGAAAAAAAAACCACTTTAATTACAGTAATTAAGTATATATAAATATATTTTATATTTATTTATAAAATTGATGACAAAAAAATCATGATATTTACTTCTGTCGATGAACTTAATGAAAGAGAATTTCCATTTGGCTCTTGAAAATATTGATTCATCTTACATCGACGTACTCGTAAACCAGGACCAATTGGTCGTCGACCAGCACTAAAAATAAACACACATATTTATATTTAACAACACTATATACAAAATAAAAATAAAAAAATACTTTACCTTTTTCTCCTAAGATTAAAATTACTGGAATTAGGTTCAACATCCTGATGATAATCAGATAAATTGTTCATATTTGCTGGTCTATTATTGTTCAGTATTTCATTGACTTGTCTGCCCAATCTATCCAAATGCTCATCATCACTTAGCCTTACTCCACTGCTGCAAGAACTATCTTCACCCTAAAAAGGTTTAACAGACACGTTATAGTAAAAACTTAAATCATATTTAATGATTATTACATGTTGATAATTACTTGTGAATGAGCAGAATCAGACATGTTACCATTAAGTATGTCTTGTTGAAGTCTCGAATCAATGGTTTCAGTCTGTGTTTCACTATTAACTTTATTGCTATTGACTTCATTACAAATTTTCCAGTCAATTTCTTTTAAATTATTGCACTAAAAATTATTGTAAACTTAAGTATATTATAATTTTAGTATTTTCTATAAAAGTACCTTTTTATTTTTAACAATTGAGCATATAATTTGAGCTTTTCTAGGACGGGTTTTTCTTTGAATTTGTTTTGGTACCACAGCAACTGACTCTGGTTTATTTGAATTGTTACTCACTTGTGCATAAAGTGTAGCTTTGCTTAAATGCTTAAAAATAAAAATAGAAAAATATAACATTTGGACTTTATAAAGTATTTAACTCAAATATACATACAGCTTCATATTTTTGACAAAGTCTTTCTGGCGATGATGGTGATGTGGTAGTGGTGGAATCGGATTTATCTTGTTTGTTCAATTTTTCTTGAGCTTTTAATAAAGGTCTTATGAGTCGTTTTTTGTATACTTTAGACATTTGTTTTTCTCTTCTATATAATACAATATACTTATAATTATATTATAACAGAATTTATAACTATATATAACTTACCTAATTAAATCCCTTTCTCTCTGTTCCAATTGTAATAACACATCACTCAGTTCCTTGTAAAGATTATTCGCTCTTTCTAATTTTCTCTCATAGTGTTCTCTAATATCTTGTGCATGTTTTAATTCATTTTTTCTTTTTTTAATTAGATCTTCTTCAAATTTAGAAATATGACTTCCATTGGTCTGCATTTGTAGCATATGTATTTGTATTTCTTTTTTCCATTGTGCCTAGAAAATAACTATTATATTAATATTTTTGCTTGATAAATTAGTAGTAAATAATTTTTTAAAAACTTATAAAAATAGTTAAATGTAAAAAATTATATTTTTTTTCACCTGTGTTTTAAAGTATTCATCCGGTGTATTCACTAAGACTTGAGAACTAGCAATATCTAAATGCATCATAATGTGTTTAAAAGATGGCCTGTTACGTGGTTTTGCAGCCCAACATTGCTTAATTAACAATCGAAAGCCATCTGGACATGATGAGGGAATTGGCAAGTGTAATGAATTACTTCCTACACCCCATATAATAGCTGATGAATCTACATCTTTGTATGGTGTTTCACATGTCATAAGTTCCCATAAAACTATACCATATGACCTATAACACATTAAAATGGATAAGATTAACAATATTAAAATAAGATAAGAAACATTTATTAAAAAAACAAAAAAAAAAAACTTAAAAAATGACTTACCAAATATCTACTTTTTCTGAACATGGCTCATTTCTAATTATTTCAGGAGCCATCCAGGCTACAGTGCCAGCAAAACTCATTTTAGTGCTTATCTCATTCCATTCTCGACTTGTACCAAAATCACTGATTTTCACCATTTCATGGCGTCCAATTAAGACACTTTTGAAAAAAATAAAAATTAAATACAATTGCATGTCAAATTAACATTAATAAAAATAAAAATACATGTAAAATACAATTTCAACATACTTAGGACTTTTAAGATCTCTATGAATTATTTTGTTCACATGTAAATAATGCATGCCAGATGCAATTTGTTTAGCCCAAGATACTAATCGTATTGGAGGTATTTCTTCGCCATCTCTAAGCAGATTATATAGTGGCCCATATGGACAGTATTCCATTACTATGCAATAACAAGGAGCTTGAGTACATACGCCCCTAAAATATAAATAACAATACATTTATTACAAAAAAACTGATAAAAATTATCATTTCAATGAAATGTCACCTAAATTGAACTATGTTGGGATGATTTAGTTTTCTCAGGTGTTTTATGTCAGTTTCTTTTTGTTCACGCACCTTCTTCACTGCTACAATTTCGTTTTTTAATTTGCCACTGAATACAGCACCTTGAGCTCCCGAACCTAACCATTGCAAATCACTAATTGACTCAAATGGAATATCCCAGTGATCTATAAAAAAAATAAATAAAAATTTAGTTACACAATTTTAATACAAAAGACCATAGAAAAAAAATTATCGCAATGAACTACTTAAGTTATATCTTCAAAATATTATTTGAATAATATTACAAATGTTGATAGATATTTATACTTTATAAGTGAATGAAGTTAGCTAATTAAAAATAAAACAACTTTTAACATGTAATTATTAATAAATAATATATTCTGTATGATAATACAAATATAATATAATATTATAAATATTAATATATTACAAATATAAATGGATATGTTATATTTCATATTTAATATTGAAAAGATGAAATTTAAATTATTTATAATTTGGTTTAACTAGTAAACAAATATTCTAATTTTGTATGTACAGATACAAATGTTTCAGTTGTATAAATACCAAATTTAATAAAATATATATTTTTAATGAATAATTCAAAAGTTAATTTCACTTTGAACAAATTATTAATTTTAACAAATTTATTTTAAAATACAACATATGTTATAAAACTTTTTATATTATATTAACTAATTAAGACTTAGTATCATTAAATTATTTATTACCTTGATAAGACTTAAGATCATGACCATTTCCTTTTCCCATAATTCCTAACATTGGTTTTAAGCATCCTAACAATCCATCAAACCAGCCACTTGGTTTTAAAACATCGGATTCCAATTTATTATTCCCCACAGCATTGTCTTTGAGTGACTCCTTGTTTTTTACACTTAAGTTTCCAAGTTCTTCTTGAATACATAGCATACTAAATAAAAAAATACAATTATGTTAATGAGAAAAAATATTATATATATTTTTAGATATTTCATTAAGTAGAATTAACATTTACAACATAACATAGCATTTAAAATAATTAACCCATATATAATATCATTGGTATTATCAGTAAAATGCTGTAATCTAAACCCATTAAAGTGTATATTTAATCAATTGTTTGATCATAAACATTTTTCAAATTTTTTTTTAAAATTAATTAGTTACAAATATAATTAGAATATAATAATATAATTAGAAATTCCAGATAAATAGAATAAAGAAAAAATGCATAAAAAAAGGAAAAAGAATGCAATACAGCAAAAACATACAGGTTAATGTTAACATACAGTTTACTAATTTTAAAATTATATTTTATTTATATTATAAATATAATAATATAATTAATAAATATACATTTGTATGTATTGCTTATTATTATTATTAATCATCAAAATATAATATCAACTTAAATTTTGTATAAATCTTTTACAAGTTACTATGTGACACACTTTAAAATATGCTATATTTTGTAATCAACGTTTGTTTTTAAAATATGTAACATAATTTATGTCAATAAACCAATAAATCCTAAATTAATATCTGCTTAAACACCTGCTTGTGGTATTCAAAAAAAGGGAACAAGACATGCTTAGGTAATTTTTATTTCAGAAAGACAGTTAAATATTTCAATATTTATTTAACTGCATGGGTCTAATCCAATGAATCCCAAACTTTTTCAGCCATGGAGCATTTTGTTAAGTAGTAGTTTCTCATGGAGCTCCAACAAATATTTAATGTTAAGTTTTATCTGTCTGTGTTCTATGAAACATGTGATACATAATATGTATACATGAGTAAGAATAATAAGATATTTATTAGTAAAGGAAACTAGTATTAAAAGAACTGGGAAAAATATTATTAATTATTAAAATCTACAAAATGAGAATAAAACTAGATAATATTATTGAAAAATAATACAACGTTACATGAATACATCTTGAAGTTTTAATGTAAGCAATGTTCCTACTTTTTGCAAATAAGTTTATCAATGTCCGGTGTCACAGAAGTCAATTGAAAACGCATATCATCTACTGCATCCAAACATGCTCGATATTTGGTTTTTGTAACTGTGTACCTTGAAAAAGCCGTTTCATAAAGATATATACTACTAAAAGGCAGTAAAAGCAGTTTAGCTTTTGAACTTAATATCAAAATATCTTCCCCTAATTGAGCCCAAAATTAAGAAATTTGTTTGCTTTTAAATGATACCTGATAATGGCTATCCAAAACCATATTAATAAGAACCTCGTATTCTGCCACATTGAGGGCTGCTAGTTTTGACCTCACTGAAAATAGATCTATAATCTACTTATAGTTCCTTCGAATCAATTCTTGAGCATTCTTTGGAATGTATGAATTTAAATTTTGATGCAAATTATTGAGGTGTTCTTTAATTATCATTAATAATGATTCATTCATTGCTAATTTGTTTTCTTGTAAAAAGTTTGAAGTAAATGAAAAACATGTCAGGTCCTTATTGCCAACGCTTTCCATGTAGACCGTTACTTTTTTCTTAGAGCTAAAATTATTTTTTCTTATCAGAATTTCGATATTGTTTGTACATGTATTGATGAATTATCACATTCGAGTTGACGGAATATTGTTAAAATAGATATGTTCGTTGTTTTAAATAATGAACAATTATTAAATTATTACATTTTTATGGTGAAACAAACGGAACCCTTAAGAAACAATTGTGGAACCATAAGTGCTCCGCAGAACATAGTTTGGGAACCGCAGGTCTAATCAATGCTTATCAATTATGGATAATTATATTATAATTTGTCTTATCCAGGTTTAAACATTTTTATTTTTACCTATAGACAAACTTCAAATATTATTAAACGATTAAGCCCCCATTTCAAAAATAAAAATAAAACGTAAGTACAGTGTTCAATCTATCGTAAACAATGATATTTACCTAAACAGTAATGTCCGTTTATTTACCTAGGTACTATAACTTACTTTATCTCGTTATGTTTCAGATTCGATATGGTCTTGACGAGAATATCGCTAAAACAGTGTCTCATGTTTGCCGAAGATTATGTGTAAACAAAACAAGAAATAATAATTTTGGACAAATATACGGTTCGACGAGAGGAAATCGTTATACCAAGTATTCGAGAGAGAAGCTAAGGAAAACAAATAGAAAAAATAATACATCAAACCGAACACGTGATCAAAACACCGCTGAAGAGGAAAACACCATTAACGAGCGATACGGTTGACGACAATGAGGGGGCTCGTGCGTATCTCCAGCCGATACGAGATACGAAATATATTATTATGACAACCGACGACGGAAGAACGTGGTGGGTATTTGATTTTCGATCGTTTTGGTCGTCTCGTAATACGTCCCGGCGGTGAAAATGCGGAATGACCAAAAACAATAATCGGTTTTATCGGAAAACGTATTCATAACGTAATACACGATGACGACGAAATAACAAAACAACGTCGTCACATCTCGCACGTGTAATAATTATTAATGATAATTGTTGATAACATAACAAAACTAATAATGAAATAAACAAGACGATAACGACGCGTGATTATATCAAACTCATACAGAAATGACATATGGTGTCGTATTCGTATTATAATCCCTAGCCTCCTTCCACTGGGTTTTCTGTCCCTCGTGTATGTTATTATCAAGTCCTACAATCTATGTATTATTATTATTATTATTATTATTATTATTATTATTACGAGTAATTAATAACACGTTTATAACTATGTTATTATTTGTATTGTCTTTTTTAAACACTGTCGTCGAAGAATATTTTAGTATCTACTACATTGCAAAATACGAAAAATAACGAAATGTATTATATTTTGTTAATATTGTACTATATATATGATTTTTTTTAAGGATGTGCATAAAAACCAAATATAGTTGATTTTGTTAGAACACGGTTACAATGAAACATTGAAACGTATTTCATTCGTTTAATACACTCGCGTTTATTATGATCGAAATTCGTTAATTCCCGAGCCTTGTGTATGTGTGTGTATTGATATATAAATATATCATGAGTTATATACTACCGTACATTATCTCTTTTTACACGATGGTTTACAACGGGAAACAATAACATGCGCGGTCCGTGTGTAGTAACAATAAAAAAATTGGCAAGTGCGCGTATATCGCAAGGTAAATACACACGTACATAATGGCGGGGCGTGCTCGCGTGACTGGCGTACGTCTATACCCCACGTCTCACGAGTATCGACGACTTACATTTACTACAGTGCGGTTGTTATTCCAATGCCTCCGACGTATCTCGGACATTGTCGATCACCTTACATGTTTTCACAGGTGGTGGTCCTGTTTTTTTCTCAATTATTTTAGAACATCCATTTCGCCATGAAGTAGATTGTCGTTTATTTTTAATAAAGATTTTCAACTGTCATTTGAAATCTAATATTCGTCCGTCGAATACATTACAATATCCCACCGTGTTATAAAATAAAAATAATTTGGGAAAATGAAAACACTTGGCGGGGAAATATTTTCGAGTAAATCTCGTTTTTAACCCTAGCAGTTGGTAATAAAGATGTTTTAATGTCTGTAAAAGCTATTATCTATATTATTTTACAACGATATTTGAATGTTTTTCAAATAACAACCTGAAGTGTAATTTTTTGTACATAAAGCTGTTTTAATGTCTATAAATATATAAAAACATATATATATATTTTTTTAAATAAACAATCTAAAACATTACAAAAAATGTGTACAAGTGTAGTTTGAAAACAGTTTTGATCATAGGAAATGGATGACTTACGAGAGAGGTAAAATTTTTCGATTACCAGGGGGCCCACCGACGCAACAAATCGGCCGGACACTGCGTGACCATATAACACAAAAAACCCGACCGTTTTAATTTTTGAATAATTGATGGCGATTCGGAAGGATTGCGAGTTTTTTTTCGGGAGAGATTTTCTTAATAAAAATTTGTTTGTTTTACAATAATATAGAAAAACAGATTTTTTTTTGCGAAAAGTGTGAATATGAGTACAATGTTACAATCGGAATACCGATTATTAGGTAACAGAAATATATACGCCGAATGTAGATAATATAAAGAAAATTCGTCGATTTGCATATAAACGAAGCGATTTCATACACTACACTCCAACCCATTGATCTGCACCACTATAAAACACAGATTGATTACGGTCCATACAGTTTTTCGTTTTTTGTTTTTAAATCACTGTCCATTGGACCTGTTATTATAAGAAAACGATCATATAGTTTTTCAACAGTAAATCGTCGTTATCGGCGTCGCGTTTCTGATGTAATAGTAATCCGTCTGGGTCTGATACGCGTAAAACGTCATATGCCAAACGGGTATCACATAAATAATAATACCAAGTTAACTTAAAGGTCTTACTCAGTGCAAACACCCTTAACACAAATGAGTTTCGGCCAAATATAGTCAGTCTGACGTAATATGTGTGTATTATGACCTGTGGGTCGCTACAACTACCTACAGACTATAGAGTAATGACATTTTATTGGAAAATCACGTTAACACACTTCTACTTGTTATAGAAAATTTTTTTTTATGAACATTTCAAATGTGATTATAAAATATAGGGCGTATAAATCTAACACCAAACAATAAGTATTTCCAAGTCAATATTGAGATTTGAAACTCAGCACACTATTGGAAATATAAAAACACGTTTATATTTCACAATGTGGTATCAGACGCGTACACAAAAGGGAGATGTTGACACCTCCCTTTTCAGCAAAATTAATAAAAACAATTTATAGGTTAACTAAAAATAATTGATTTCTGCAATTATGGAAAATAAATAAAATTTTGTTTGTGTTATTACTATTGTTATTATCATCATAATTTCTAGCATTTTATGATTATTGTGCAATCGTCATATTAAAACAACGCACAAAATATTTGTCTAAATGCCTATGTGATATATTATATTCGTCACGATAATAGTTCTACGGGAGTTGTAAAATCGAATAAATGCAAAACAACAATGCGGTACCATTTTTTTTCGAAATTGAAGCCAGTCACGACAGGTTCCGACCAGATCGTGGCACGTTATCCTGCGAACCTCAAGTATCCAAAAAAATATACATTTCATTGTTCGTGTTAGCGGAATATCCGATTTGGTCGAGACTTAAGACGGCCGGCAGAAATCAATGAAAATATAACTACAACTGATCGTCTAACCATAAACAGAGAGACATTTTTCAGATAAATCTACGCAGAAACATGTACATTTTAGTTTTTGATTTTTAGTAATAATATATTTAATGTTTATGAAAGAATGTTGGTCTACACCAGTGGTTCCCAACCTTTTTGACACTACGGACCACTTAGATAACTTTCAATACGTCACGGACCACCATCATTTTTAGACATTATTTTTTCTCATAAATAAGAATCAATTTTTTCACAGATATTAGAATTTAGGTAACGATTGTCGGTACGTAATATTTGTAACACGCCCAAAGGAAAATTGAAATATTTTAAAATTTTATAGGTATGCCTCGCGGACCATAGGTTGGGAACCGCTGGTCTACACCAAAACGTATTTATGGACGAAAATTGCGATTGGACGTAATCTCCCGTGACAATGTATACATTTATAGACGCAGAAATGCTATAAATCATAATCATTATTTTTGTTAGAAATGTAAAGGTGCATTGCTGCGTACGGCTTTTTATTTTTTTGTAGAAAACCCTTTTTTACATTAAATGAATGTGGTACCATTTAAAAACACCAACGAATAAAAATTAAAAATATTACATAAAAATAATTGTTATAACGAACATCTAGGCCTCGCCAAAGCCAATCCTATAATTTTATATATTATCAACTAAAATACGTGTTAATAAACGTATATAACACGTCTTTGAAAATGTACAGTATTCCTTTGTTTTACACGTAATCAAATTAAATTAATTAATTTTGATATATGCATATGAATTTCGCATAAAAATAATAAATTCGATAACAATTAATCTTACCAAATTAGCCAAAAAGTAAGTTTCTTGAACACCCACTAATCATATATTCACATAATTATACACATATATAATTATTTCTAAGCCGTAATGTTTTACCTAAATATACCTACTTTATGCATATATAAGCTTCAAAATTTCCAAATAACAGATTTCATATATAATATACATCATTTATTAATGTCACTTTTAAGTGCATATGGGAGTAATGATATCAATAAACAGTTGCGCGACTATACATGTATTTTAAATACACATATATACATACATAAATGTATAGTATAAATACTATTATAACTTAATAGAAATTGAGGTAAGTACCTTATAGTAGGTAAATATAGATCGATCTATATTTTATAAATCATGTGATTTTAAAAAGATGTATTCTTCAAAATGGTCGTTTTTGAAAATGCAGATAGTATTGTATCTTAAAAATCATATTTAAACACAATAACTATGCGTATTTACACACATTATTTTTGTTTTTATTTTTCTTTTTGGAAACACATAATTGGACCAAATATGTGTTAAAAAAATTGTATACTGAAATGAAAAAACATTTTCAATATTTGAAAAAGTTTTGTTATTTACACGTAACTCCGGATGTATTATTTTTACCTGTAATTGTCTATGACAAACGAAATTATAATAAGTTTACACACCGTGAAAATTTAATAGCCTTCCAATATTTTAAAAGTTACTTTTATGTAATTCTCCTTAAATGTTGTGTGATCCTGCTTACATACAATACGCATGTAAAATACGCACGCAATTAAAAATTCTGTGGCCTTTCACATGAGTTTTTCGGTTGTCATTTAATCCGCCAGTGGTATACTCAAACCCAGTATAATAAATAATGTTTACTTTTATTAAATACGAGTTATTTAATCTAATTGATTATAAATACTATACTTTCGACAAAAATATGGACACATAATAAATAATATTACAATAATGTTTATACACTACAACACTGTTTTTTTATAATAAAACAAATATTACAAAAAAATTTCAATGGTACTTGGTTTTATTTTTTGTTGTATGAATTTATTACGAAAGTTAAAACATTAATATGAGGATGATTTAATAATATTTTAGGGAAACTCTTATGTTATTTTTTATTGGTTTTGATAATATTCATATCGTACTTCATGCTATGTGTTTTCAATTTTTAAAGAGATTTTTACAAGTTGTGGGCATATTATATAAATTCGAATATCGAGTTAAATTCATACGAAAACATTTTCATTACTACCTATGGATTACATGTTGAATTTCTTTTAGACGTTTTTAAAATATTATAGAATTTGGTCTAATCAATACTAAGTTTATTGTTCCAAACTACCAACAAGTATAAAAAGTAAAACTCGATTGATGAAAATATATTACAGAATATGTAGTCGTCATGTTTGCATTATATATATTTTTTTCTAGAAAACAAAGCACGTCACCGACTACATAGAAACGATGTATAGAGCGTATTATAAATGCGTGCATAGTGTATAAACGGATGTAGACGACCGTGATAAATGTATTTGTGATCGCGCGTTCGCATTATCGACCATTTTGCAATAAAACGTAAACTATTATAAACTATCATATTAGGAACACGCACGCGCTTATAGGTATAACCAACTCGCCTATTGGTGAAATACTCGCTGTTGGATGACTCGCTGACCGTGCAGACGGTGCTGCCGCAGCCGTCCTCGTTCGAAACCACTTGCTGTTGCGGTTTGGCCCGCCTGCGCACGAAAAGTTTCCTGATGAGCATTGTTGGATCAGGACGGGCTTGGGCGGCGTCTTCGAGCGATCTCTCTCTCTCTCTTTTTCTCTCGGACACTTTGACGGCACGAAAAAAAACAACGAAAAACGAAAAAAAACCCGAATAGAAAAAGAACACGGCGACGAGCTGCGCGCGTTTTAAATATACACGCGGCGACGGACGGACGTGCGCAGTGATCGGACGCGAACGATGATATGTGTTCGACGGGTAAAAAAAAAAAAAAATACTGCGCGGAGTTTAACTGCATTCGCCATACAGTATACATAAACGGCGAATGGGGCAATTACGAACGTGAAAACGGTTGCGGCGACGTCACATTGTATACGTTGTGTGTGTGTGTGTGTGTGTGTGTGTGTGTGTGTGTATGTTAATAAACACGTATGTGTGTACATAATATTATACACAAAAATTTACGAAAAAATTCTCAAAGGCAAACAAATGACGACAATGGTGTACACGTGATCGGAGCAGACGCGTATATGCAATTATATAACCAGTATACGAATGTACATAGGTATATGTTTCGTTTTATATATATATAAATACATTAAAATTTTTTTAACCTACTATCGATGAAAGTGTACCATTACAATACATAAGAATGCATATATATACATATAACATATTCTATATGTAACATAAATTATTAAAATGACAATTCGGTTTAAATTTTAATTAAGTAACGGTTACAAGACTATACGTGAATTTCACCATAAATAACAAGCAAGAAATTATACGGTATTTGAGTGAATTTATTTGTATTTATAATAAATGGGTAATTATTACGATATGTACACGATTTAATTCTATTATAACACATAAATTGTGTGAAAAAATGAGAAAATATTAAAATTATATTATCATTAAAAAGTTGATATGCGCTTATGTTTTAAACGTTCATTGAATTTTATATTATATTTTATAACAAAATGTAATACAATTGTAATAGATAATATAATGGTTATTTTCTTGAAAAAAATATCCATAAAACTGTTATCTGTTAACAATTAAATCGATTTCAAATTATTAATTATTAATAAATATGCATATATAAACGTTACACCATATAGTTTCTTGATTTATTAACAACTATTAAAGACACAGTTGTTATGGTGTAAAAAAAAGATTTCAAATTGAATTAGTTGAAATTCCTTATATGGATAATTTATATAAAATTCTTTATTTTATACATTTAAAATTACCTTTTCTATTATGTAGTTAAAAGATAATGGGTACGCGTATATTCTAACATATATGACAATATACTAAATGTTTGATTTATTACTAACAATTAATAGACTACCTATAAAATGAATAAGAGACTTCAAAAAATATATTTAATATTAAAAAAAATCATGTTGAGTTACATATCATAAAATTGATTGACCGAATTTTAGTACGTATATAAAATTAATTTTTTTATGGACCATAATTATCTTGACAATTATTTTAAAACGTCCACGAAAAGATTATTTTTGATTGGTGTAAACAGAAGAAAACATATAATATAGTGATAAGTAAATGTATTAAAAATTACAGGATTTATATTAGTCGTAATACAAATTAATTGCAAAAATTGTTAAAAGTTATGACACAGATTGCATGTAATGAATCAATAGGAAAAACTTACTAATCTTTTAAAAAATTATCTATTTTCTTTACAAAGTTCATGAAGATCAAAATTAAAAATCATACCGTTTAAAATGCAGCCAGAAATCTAAATAATCTAAGGAACAACAAATGAAAATTATTTAATATTTAATTGCTAACTGAATAATTAACGATTAGTAAATAATTAATTTTGATAATTAATTTCTATCTGTATTTGTTAATTGCTGCAGTGTAACAATATAATATTGACAAACTAAAGGTTTATATATATATAGTTTGCAGTTTTATACATGGACTAGAGAAAATCACTATATTAATTTTGAATAAATCATTCCACATTTGTGCAACCACTGCACATGGTTAGGTGTGACAGAGTGATGCTCTCATTGTTAATTTATTGTTTTTATTAAATATCTAAAAATAATTCATTCAAAAAAGAAAAAAGTAGTACTATTTTATATTGTGTACCTCAGCTTATATGGTAATCAAATACCAAACTTTGAACAATAATATCAAAAAAAAAAAAAAAGATTTAATTTTATGAGTATATATATGTATGTATGTATGTATGTATGTATGTACATATTATATGTGTAAGACACGTGTTAATTAATTTTCAAGTAGTTTTTACTATTAAAAATAAATATACAAACATTCTACCATTGAATCCAATAAATCAACTGGTTAAATTAAAACAATTAGAAAAAAGTAAGACTTTAAAATTGATACTATCTATATGATGAGATGAATAACTATTTAATTTTATAAAATACGTTTTTAATAAATAATCATAATTATGTAATTTATTTCATTACATTTCATTCTATTGCTACTCCAATCATTGATATAATGGAGTATTTGATAATATAGTATAGAGCATTCAAATTATTAATAACAATAATTATTATTATTGGTTTTAATAAGTAAACAAATTAATAATTATGTATCTAAAGGTGAAATTTCAATCATAGAATTTCCACGATATTTTACGAATATCATGACAGTTTCCTAAATAATGAGTAAATTTTGTTGATTAAAAAAACGTAATATTTTAAAGCAAGTACCTAGGTACTCCATTTTTAAGAATAGAAAATTTATCTGTGCACTCATAAATATTTATTCTCAAGTTTTAATATACTTTATGAGTCAAAATGAATAGAATGCATAGTAAGTATTGTACATCAATTTTTATATTTTTGAACATTTTCAATTTTTCTAGGCATATTTTACGATTTCAATATTATATTTGACCAAACATGTATTTTGATAAATATCAAGTACAGATGCAGTATTTGATATAAACTTATATTACCTATATATATATATATAATTGAATGTATATATATTTATATATTGGAAATTAAGATATGATCATGAAGTAATTGGATTAAGACAATTTTATATTGGTATATGTCTTGAACCATTATCTTGGCCTCGCATGAAAAACTAGATCTTCTAATCATTTTAATGAAATTTAATTTTACGGATGGTGTACGTAAACCGAAATCATAATTCCTCGTAAATATATAACATTACAGTCAAACATATATTAACATAGGCCGTTTATCACACAAAAGTATACGTAGTACTAACATAACAATACTAAATTACCACGGCATGTGCGTACAGAATAATTTAAACCCCTCACAGCACTTTTAGAACATTTTTCCTAACACGCAAATCGAAATCTTTCGTCGTGTCGACGACTTGAAATTAAAATGTACACATACACACAATGCGTGCTTGTATGAAAACAAAAACCACGCGGTCGGACTCACCTCTGAGTGAGTTTTTCGCCGGCTTTCACTGTCCCGCCGCCGATCCGGTCCATTTCGATGTGGGCGGTCAGATTCGGCGCACTCCCGGCCCGCACCGTGTCCATCATTTGGTAGCCGGTAAAACTCGTCCGCGCACCGAACGCACTCGTACTAGTCGTCACCGGCGGAGTTCGGACACAATTTTCACGGTGTAGGCGCGTAAAAACGCTCGTCCGCCCTCGTGATCGGGTGAGTTGTTGAAGTCTTTTCGTTTCTTGAAAAACACTGTCCGCGCGCGGTGCCGGCGGGACTGCACGTGTACGGTCGTACACGTAAACGGAGAATGGTCTGTTTACGCCGTGCGTCTATACCTGACACGCATTTCTCGTCCCGGCGGCAGGTGTATACGCCGGCGATCGCGTACAATGATATTGTTACTATTATACGTGCGCGCGAACACGTTCAGCGTGCGCACATACGGACGTGCCCGGCCACCTTCACGCAGGCAAAAACCGGTATTGCCGTCGCGCGCGTAGCCAACCCGCGCACAGAAACCTTGATGACTAATCTTCGTCGCGGTCACCGTGCGGCCAAGAACCACATTTCTTCTCTCTTGCACCGCTACGTTACTCGCCCGTCTCGCTCTGTGTCTATCCCCGTCTCCTCGTTTCCGTCCGCGCCGCCACGACCGTATTACAGGTAGTAAGAATAATATATCTTCTCGTATGGGTTTCTCACCTTTCCTTTCAAGACGAAGACGACGCCGTCGGTTACTACCACCACCACCACCGCCACGGCCGAAATCGTCTTGCGCTACCGCCAACGACAACAACATCGACAACGCGCATACATATTTAAAACGCTACCTGTACGTTGTGTCGTCGTCGAACCGGTCGACTACGCACACCCACCCACTCTATTCTACAGAATATTTACCATTGCCGTCGGAAACCGCACGTACGACGAAAATCGAACGCGGACGTTGACCGGTGTTGTTCTATTCGCTCGTGTGAAGACAATGCGCTTACACACGAGTCGCGCCGCCGACTGTTCTCTCGGGTTTTCACAGGGGTGAGGGTCCTCCCGTCGGCCCGGTCGATCGCGTGGCGCCACGCTGCCGTCGCTACCGCCCCCTCGGCGCACGGTCACGATGGCGGGGACGTCACGTGCGCGCGGTCGGGCCGCGGGACGAAAGTTTTTAGGGGTCGCGCGCAACGTTGGCCGCGACGTGATCGGCTCTGCGGTCGGACGATTCCCCACTGCCTACCCTCCTACCCGTCACCATGACACCGCACGCCCGCACCGCAGCGGCAGGTGAGACGAAAAGAGAGAGGAGAGCCCATTAAAAAAATTTCGCACCCTCGTCCCGTGTAATGTATATATATATATAGTGTTATTGTACACAATACTTTATAGTGACCGTAAAACCATAAAAATGTACCTATAATATAATGTATTCTATTATGCTATTCATTTTTATTTGCCGTGTACCAATATAATTTATAATATTGTGTAGGGTGTACCTGCAAACACTTATAATACCTATATAGGTTTTATCTACTTGTATAATATAACATAGGGTTTGTTTTGTCGCACCATTAAATCTTTTGTAGGTATTTTTATATATTATATTGTTTTTTGGTTATGTTATACAATAAACTTTAACGTTTAACATAATATATTTGTATTATAGATCATTTCACAGAATAAAAATAACGTTTTATTACGATACGATTGAATATTATAAATTATAAATCTACCCAACGAGCACTGCGTAGAAAAATGGTAACATATTTGCTTCAAAAATAATTTAAAATACGATATAATTATAGTCACGCACTCAAGATACATATAAATTATATGAATACGATTTAAATTAACTTCATGTAAAAGTGTTTTAAATATTATGTCTCTAATGGGGAATTAGTATTTACAACATTTTTCAATCGGATAAACTGGATTTACTCGTACTGTATATAGGTAATAGGTATACGCGTAATAGGTTTTTGTTGGATCAATACAATAAGTAAACCAACTGGCACATCACCGAAAATAAATGCAGTTTTTTAATAAATTCCATTCGAAAATTATAAACGACAAAATAATTAATTAGCATGGTCGTAAAGACCATGCAATGTTACAGTGTTATAATAAATTAAACGTTCTAAAAGTAAAAATAACTATATGATGGAATAACAGCGATCACCTACAAACAAAATATATATAGAATTGAAGGGTACAGGGGAAAAACCAGAAAAGTCACTTTTTCCAAAATGGCGATATTGGTATCAAAAATGTATATAGAAGTACTGTATCTTTTATGCGGTCGAACCGGCGAAAAAAAAGGTTAGTTGAAAATAATGAACCCTGGAAGTTTAGGCATACAGGGAAAAAAGTTACATTTCGAAATTAAAAACATGCTTTTCTCAGATTGAAAAAAGTGACTTTTCTGGTTTTTCCCCTATACCTTTCAATTAGTATATATTTTAAGTATATTTGAAACATGTTTAACTGATTTTATACAAATTTCATATACTTGTATTTATAATATTCGAAAATAAAGTCTTGATTACAGGAAGAAACATAATTATAAAATAATTATTATTAATATAATTAAATATTATTATGAAAGTTGTAAATATATCTATTGTGTTAAGGGAATCGTTACATTTTGAGTTAAATTTCTACGGAGTTTTGCACAATTGTATACCATGAAAAAATAATATTGTGTATTTGTCCATTAAAAGTAAATCCATTAGAGATACAACATTAAAGTTTTTTAAAGGTTATTATTGGATTTCTTACATAGGTATTATTGACGTATGACTTATTAGGAATTACTTAAAGTAGCATACAATTGTAACACTTAACTACGTACTAGTAATAATTTTTAATACATATTAAAGGTTAGCATTTTCAAAAGACATTATAAAAACACACTATCAAATTAAGAATATATTCAACTGACACCCTGTAAAACATAAGCTATCTAACTGTAATATGATATATGACCTCCAGAACTACTATAACCTTGTAATTTGCTTTATATATATTTATACTCTAAATACAGACTACATTATATATACATACATTATGGAAAGCTTTGCGTGTTTTCGAAATACCGATTATATTAAATACAATTTTTAAACATATATACAGTGGTATATTTTTAAAAAAATTTGTGAGGGATCCAAAAAAACATAGTATTATGTACACAACAAATTAATGTAAAAAAGTATTTTAATATTTTTGATAAGAGGTACAGAATTCGACTGGTGTACATTAAACAGAATAAAATAAATGTTATTTTCATACGTCAAACACGATATGTAAAGTATGTTGCGCTGCAATTTTACAATTCAGTCATATAATTGATGGGGCTGGAGGGTTTGTTTTTCTAAGTGAACCCAATATTGAATAAATTTAAAATATTTTACTAATAATTTGATTATTTTAATTTTTTTCAAAAATTTCCATTAAAACTTAAGTTAATCGTCGCGGCCAACGATCTAGGGATAGACCGATACGTAACCATACTAAATATTCTAATATCTATATATATATAATATGTATACATAGGCTATAGCTGCGGTAGAATAATAATGTTTGTATTACTTTAGATGTGACAAAAAATGACATACGGACAATATTTTAAAATTCTTACGTGTTGTGTTATTAAAATTTGTAACGATTCTCGTGACAAGTTAATCGTACGAGGCGAGCCTTTTTCTAAATTAACCATTGTGAAATCTACACTTGTGGGAGCATAAAACGACACAAGAACACGCTATAAACAATTGGGCAACATAAATAATGGGTGAAAATGTCTTTAGGATTTTGAAAAATAGACAATAGCCTATTAAATTAACAAGTATTCGTTAATGTGGATTGCGTAGAAAGCGTTGACTTCGATTACGAACGATTCATATTTGTTTACCGGTACCTACTACCATCGACATCAAGCAACCGGTAATGTTTTCTTCACACTCAAAACGATACACCTCGCACGATCTAGCGTTCGTCCGGAAACACTGGACATCACATGACCCAGAAAACTAAAAATTTAGTAGGGCACGAGGATAACGCATAATGTCACGTTGACGTTGGTAAGTAAAAAAAAAAAAAAAATAATAAAAACGTGTTTTGAACATTTCACCAGTGAAATTTGTCAATAGAAATGTTTAGAGTTTACTTACTTTTCTATTCCTTTTTTTCGATCTTAAAACTGTTATCTGAAAATTATTAAATATTTTTTGTATACTAATAGGAATTACTTCTTGAATTATTGTAGGTATTTATTGTTTTTAATATCACATACCACAGTTTAAACACATCAGTTACCAAATCTACCAAGTGGTACCTATAGAAAAAACGTCATCTTTTTTTTATTTTTAAGTAAAGGTTATTTTGAATATAAGAAATTACAAAATAAAACTTATAAAACTTATTGTGTTCACAGAATTTATATTTGTTAGGTACGAAATATATTGTACCCAAATCCATTTACGCATTATTTTAAAATGGCACTCTCAAAACCTGTAGAATTCTTACAAGGTTTAGTGTTGACATACTTGGAACGACTGAATTCAAAACCTATACGCACAAAGTCAATTACTAGGTAATTGTATTATTCAATTTAATATCTTTTATTGATTGTAATATATATTTTTTAATTTATTTAGTTGTATCATCGCTTCACTTGGAAATATCACTTTACAAAATATTGCTGGAGCTAAGATGATAGATCAAGATAGTGTTGTAGCTTTTGGATTATTTGGGTAACTAAAAAACAATATAATTTTATAATTCATAACCACAGTTTTATTATTTCTGTTAAATATTTAACCATGTAATTTTGATATTGAATAATACTACAATATTAAATATTATAATATTATTAATATTGTCGATAACATTTACTGCAGACTTTTATTTGGCGGACCAGTTCCACATTTTTTCTATGAATCTTTAGAAAGCACATTTCCAGAAAATTCATCAAAAATGGTTTTTTTAAAATTTGGTATTGAACGTTTAATATTTACACCATTTTATCAATTTCTTTCATTATATGTGTTATCAAGATTTGAGGTATGAAGTTAATGCATATTTAATTTTATAATAACTAGAATATAAAACAATAATAATTAAAAACATTGTAGGGAAAATCGCACGAAGACACAATGAAACAAATATATGCCATTTATTGGCCAATATTAAAAGCAAATTGGCAAATAGTTTCTTTAGTGCAGTTTTTTAATCTAAAATTTGTTCCTCCTATGGTAAATATTGATATCGTAGTATATTTGTTGATTTATTAATGATATTTTTATTTTAGTTACGAGTGCTGTTTCATAATATGGTTGGTTTCTTTTGGGCCATGTTCATAACATACAAAAAACGTAATGATGATTTTAAACGTGCCAACATTGTTAAATGATCATAACTAAAAATTAAGAATTCTAGAATGTATATACATTTTTATTTTCATCATTAAATGTACCTATTATTATTCAGGTCTGTTATAATTATGTCTTATGATATTAATGTATCTTAATATTAAATAAATTATAAATATTGTTTTTACAACAAAAAATATATAAAATGCTTGAATAATGGGTTTTAAATAAAATGTGAGACTATAAATCAGAGTTAAAATATTTGTAATTTGTATTACCTAACTACATATTTTTTTATATTACAGATAACAATTTATATTAAATGTTAATTGTTAAAAAAAATATTATTATTTATATAAAATAGTTATATATTAATATGTTATGATATAATGTTGATTGTGATTAATATTAAGAATTAAAATTCAGAACAAAATGGAATTTAGGATAAAAGACTTTTCTATTTTGTAGCTGTTATGAATATTAAGAAATTATTAATTGTATTGTTTTTGATTTTCATATTTTTGATAACATGTTTAAATACATAATTGTTAAAGCAATGGGAATGTGTTTTGGTTTTATTTGTTAGGCTTACATATTTAAACAATATAATCAAAAATTATTACGTTATAATAATTATTATATAAGACATGTTTCAATATAAAATGATTCTAAAGAGCAATAAAAATGTATTGAGATAATTTTTTTTTTTATATGTTCTTATGCCAAAATCATATTAGTTGTTGATTAAGACAATATATATATATATAAATCAGTCATTTTTTTTACATCTAAGTGGTATATTTTATTAGTAAAATATTGATTTAAGTTCATAAATATTTCATGTTATGAATACAGAAAATAGTTAGCATAATAAAACTTCAAGTACAATTAGGTTAATATTTATGATTTATTACCCATGTTATTCAAATTCCATTTTTCTTACATAAATTATGTGTATTTTCTATTAAAAATGTTAAACACAGTTTTATTTTACATGCTACTTTTTTCATGATTAAGACTTATTCACACAGTATCATATGGTAATATGATATGTATGCTCTTTTTTCTTTTAAAATTATTTTGAATACATTTTGGGATAAATGGGAACAGTTGGTGTGCATTTTAAAAATGACAGGTGGTAATTTAACGCTATTTAATAGTCTATTGTAGGCGGGAAAAAAGTTGTATAGCTCTGACAAAAAACATCCGGTTAACGCGTGACGATCGCGACTCACTTTTTGTCTCGCGTACTATAGTATAAAAATTAAATAATTATTAGTAGTGTTAATTTAAATTAAAAATTTGTTTCATTTTTTAATTCACTGAGTAACTTAAGTTTCATGGACTAAGTATTTTTAAATGCCAGTTATCAATTATTACTAATAATGATAAGAAATATCATGGAGTTTTAAAATTTGGATCAGATTATATTATCACTCATTAGAATGTTGAAGCCTTAAAATTTAAGTCTATAATGTTAATATGTATTTTCTAATACATAGTTGTTAATAAAATTGAGTGTTATATTAAAGTATATATTTATGATAATAGTTTATAATTATTATGTAATATAGAGAAGCCTACACATCAAATCAAGTCTGACAGTTAAAATGATTTTGCTTGTAAAATCATTTGTTTTTGTATTATTCTTAACTAAATTATTGAGTAGAGCATCGGACGATGGAGTTAAATATGCAAATAAATGTGAAGGTTTGTACATATATATATCTAAATTTGTCATTTAATGATAGAAAAAAATTATAAACTTATAAATGTAAATTTGTGTTTATTTAATATGTTTTTAGTTTGTAAAATATTAGCTGAAGAATTAGAAAATCGTTTACAAGAGACTGGTAAAACAAGTGAATATTTGGAAATTGGATACTCGATAGATCTACCAAAAAAGAAAAAAGAATATAAAAAATCGTGAGTCATACGATCTTATTGTAATTTATTAGTCTTTATAAAAGTTTTCATGTTATAATGTTAAGGGAACTGCGATTAGTCGAATCATTAGATAGCCTTTGTGAAAAAATACTAGAATATAATATTCATAAAGAAAGAACAGACAGTACACGGTTTGCCAAGGGAATGAGTCAAACTTTTCAAACATTGCATGGTCTTGTGTAAGTAAATTACTTATTCTCGTAAATTTTGACTTATTTTACAATATGTGTATTATGTTTATAGGAATAAGGGCGTAAAAGTTGAGCTTGGAATACCGTATGAACTTTGGGACAAACCATCGGTTGAAATAACAAATATGAAAACACAGGTACTATTTCAAACAACAAATATTTATTTTTTGAAATATTAACATATGTTTTACTTCAAGTGTGAAGACTTGTTGGAAACATATGAATCAGATATAGAACAATGGTATTTTAATGATCAGACCGAGAGTTTGATAAATTATTTATGTAAAGATCGTGCATTGAAAAGTACTGATGTATCATGCTTAGATGAATCTTTATCAAAGGGAGACACAAGAAACATAAGAGAGGAATTGTAAAACAATTTGTAAAGATTTTTATACAAAGTGTATAATATCACATACCTAAATATTATTACTATAAGATTATGAAAACATTTATGATTTTGTCATTTACATAACATTTAATTTTTTTTAAATTTTAATAAGATGAGAAAATGTAGTAATTAGTTACATTTTATCATATTGTGTTTTAAATTAGTTTAACCATAAGTCAAAAATGTATTACAATTTTATTTTTATGAATTTTATCAATAGATGTTTAACTTTATTAATAATAGTGTACATATATAAATGTATTATTTATACATTTATAGCAATTAGATATATCTAGCGATGTATTGGTAAATAGTCACTAGATTAAACTAAATGCACATTTTTGTTCTTATATAAAAATCTTAAAAAAAATGTAAATTTTTATAATACATTTTTCTTCTTTTATTATCGGAGTACAAATTTTTGAGTTCTTTAATTCCTGAAAAGGTGTTTTAATAAAAAAATTTCAATAATACAATAGTTAAATCAAGATATAAAACATTTTTTGTTGCATTTTTCTGCATGGAATGTTTAGTTTTCTATGCCAGTAGAAGTTATGGAAAGTTATTTTTTTTCTTGCTCACTGCTCAAATCACACACACCTAACCCATTACAGAAATAGCTTAACTTTCCAGTTGCCACTCTTGCCAGATAATACTTCTCTTGAAATCTAAAATACTATTTTATTATTTTAGAATTTTATTTAGAAATAATTATTATTTGTACACTTTAGCTAAAACATATACCTGTATTACCGATATTGTTTTAAGTAAACGCTGAAGCTATGAATTCAAATATCGTAGTTAATTAACGTAGTATTATTTCCAGGCTTTCAAACATCGCTAAATAAACCTGATGACTTTGATCTATGATTTCTAAGTAAGCAATTCATTACCTATAATGTATGTTCGTTTTTTTTATATAATTGTCATTTTTATATTTTATAGTATGCAATACAATTTAAATGTATTAATTTTTGGGCTTTTTTATACTTAATAAATGTTGTACAATATTTATTTAAAAATATTTTAAATTTCCGCAGAATAGGTAAATTTGTTTTGTTATTTAATGATTTAATATTTTGTAAGAAAATTAAAAGTAATAAGTAAATGTGCATAATATAATAACAGCAATAAGTATCTAGATTTGAAATTAACATTTTATTAAATGTTAATTAAACATCAAATTAAAATCAATAATCTAAAATTCACTTTATAAACTATTAAACATTCTTTATATAGGGAAAAATAGTTACAATAACACAATTAATTTTTCAACAAATATACCCTAATATATTAATGTATTTCATTATTAAAACTAATTGATAGATAATTCATACATTTTTAAAATTCACATTAGGCAACAAAACAGTTTAAAACTAAGTTCAGTAAGATTTAAAAAGAAATAGAAATATTTGTTTTATTGGCATGTTAGAATGATCTCTATGGATGAAATATAACAATTATATAACAGCATGCATAAAATATTTTTAAAACAGCTGTATTAAAATTAAATTTGAATGACAGAAACCAGTGTTGGTTTGTGACTGGTGTGTTACAACTATGAATTACATATTGTATAAATTCTATTTGGAAAAATAATAACTTTTTTCAAAAACAACATACACTTAAAGAAAATCAACTTAATGCCTATACTAAATAATAAGTAGTAATAAAATTGTTGAAAATATAATAAAATATAACTTCTATATAAAATCTATAACTTAATAATAAATCTCAACAAATTGTAGGGGTTTTAAAAATGATTGACTAGAAATGGGTAAAAATTGATTAGTTATAATCTAAATTAGATTTCACAACCGTAAGTAGCCTATTGTTATACATTATTAATATATTTTCTAAAAGCATAAATAAATTGTGTTCGAAAAGTTGTTATATTTTTTTTCGATACTTGAATTATTACTTTTAAAGATCTAATAAAATTATAAAACTAAATCCATTAGAAATTTGAATGAAACATTTTGATAGTCTCATTTTATTATTGGTCGAAGTTCATTGTATTCTATTAGATATTTATAAATACTGTTTTGGTGACATTTGGTTGAGAATGGTTAACTGACTAGTGCTGCATATGACTATTAACAAAAATAATTATTAAAAAGCATTAATTTTCTTATTTCACAATATAAAATTTGATACACGCTTACCTTAGAAATTACTGTAACCAAGCTGCTGGGACCCACAATGGTTCAGTTTTTAATTTATGGTCAGCTTCTAATAACTGTTCTAGAGCCATTTTGAAATCATCATTTACAATTGTTTCATCGAACCAGTGGTCATATAGAAATTCTATTCTCTTAGAACTTCTTAAAATCTCATTGAACTCATCATCCTAAACACATATTTATACAGCATATTCAATTTCCTCTCTTTCTGTACACGACTTACTGTAAAACCTCTAGAATTTGTTTCATCAAATGTAGACATTGCAAATGCTGCATTTCTAGTCGACTTTAATAGGTCGAATGGTGGAGGCTTAATGTATATAATATATGGTTTTATATCATGTGTGCGTAGCATTTTTAAGGCCTTAAAATATCAATTATTATTTTAGATATTACAGGTCTCATTTTAAAAAATGTGAAAAACTTTTATTCTACCTGATAATGTGGATTTATTATACACGTAAGTCCAGAACGTATGATTGATTTAACACTTTCTAAGGATGTACCATAAAGATTGCCTTTGTATTCACCAAACTCTAAAAATTCACCGCGTGCTATTTGTTCTTCCATTAATTCTCTCGAGACAAAATTATATTCCTTGCCATTTACTTCCCCGGGTCGAGGAGATCTTGATGTGTCTGTAAATAATTAAGTGACATTGAAATTGTTATATTTCATAAAATAAATCTTAAGAAAATAATAACAATAATAATTTGTTTATTTTTTTCTTATTTTTACTCACGTGGTACAGGAGTGTGATATCTATCAGGATTTAATTCCATAATACGTCTTTTCAGTTCATTTCTTCCGACACCGGGTGGACCAATTAAAACAATGGGTCTTGGAAGCTCAGGTATCGGATACAACTTGACCACTTCTTCATATGTAGCGATTTCTTCACGATCATAATCATCACTTTCAGCTGCGTCATAGATAACCTTTTTAACACGTGTGCGTACCGAACATTCGGACGCCATGTCTTCACCTAGATCGTTCAGAGCGGCCAGTGACCCACACAGTGGGTCCTTGGCTATTGAACGGTCCGGTAAACATGTCATGCCGCCCCCACCAATACAACCCCCATTAATGGTATCCAGGACCCCTGTAATCCGCAAACATAGCCAAGTGTTAAATCACAACACACTACTAAACAAAAAACATATTAATAAAACAAACAAAAAATAAAAGTACACAAAAACAAAACAAAATTAAATACAGATGAATTTTCTATTGAATTCTACACCTTTAAAATAAAAAAAGAGAGAATCTACTATTATTTATAATTTAAAAAAAAATACATTTTTCTAAGATAACTGATTAATCAGTTACACAACTAAATAAATTACTATATCAAGTTTTAATACACTCATGTGTATTTTTATTCTAATTCTGTTAATCTTTAGTTTCTAAAAATATATACTCAAATAAAAGCGAAATAAAAATAAACAACCATTTAAACATTCAAGTGTTATATCATCTTAAAATGCATTATAAATTAATTTTAAATTTAAATTGATAAATGGTTAGTCTAAATGTTCTTTGAACAAAAATAAAAGTTTTATTATACAACAACAGATATATTGATGTTAAGGTGTTCAGATAATAGATACTGTCATAGAATGATAAACTAACTTTTTTATCAATAAATGTAATTATTCACTTGGTAAGAAAAAAATTTGTTAATGTGTAAAAAAGCATTATTATTTTTAATTAACAATATTGTTTAATATTAAACAATATTGTCAATTAATTGCCTATTTGGGCATAAACTTTAACTTACATTTTTTTTTATGATCTGCCATTGATAATCTTTCATGAATTATTTTACGTTCTTGTAGAGCTTTACTCGGTATCAGCCCAGCTCTCATATTACGGTCTCCTTCTTTCCGAGCTTGCCACCTAGACATTGTAAAATCAATGAATTTTCATTCAACTTATGTGTTTAAAACTAAATAAGAGTTTGACATTGTTTTTACTGTTTAATAAAAATTACCAATAGGGGTCATCTTGGCTGACAATGTGTAGTACTTCTCCTTTATTAAAACTTAAGCCAGCTTCTTTGCATGGAATGTAAGGATCAATATCAGTATTGAAATTGAAATGAGCTCGGACTTTCATTTTGCTTTCTCGCGCTCCACCTTTTGGATCTGCTGGAATCAGCTTGAATGTTATAGTCCCTTCAGAATGTTGCTAAAAATAAAACTATTATTATTTTATATATATTATATATATGTATGTATATTATTTTTGTATACCAGTATTTGCAGTACATCTGCTGGAGACTTCCCTTCGACATTAATGCCATTTACTTCACATACTTCGTCACCTACATTTATCAAACCAGATCGATCAGCAGCACCACCATGCATAACTCTTGCTATAATTATTTTCCCATTTTCTTCATCAGTTTTTATTGTGGCACCCTGTAATTTCCATCAACTACTATAAATAAATATTAAAACATTTTTTTTTGTGCTTTCATACATTTTTATATTTGTTTTATTATATCAATGTGGATTAAATATATATTGTTATTTTTGTAATAGAAAATAAAACAGTAAGAACATCAATTCACACGAAAAAAAAAATTAGTTACATTATATAGGAAAAAAATATTGAACAATATTATATGCGACTAATAAAATGACTACATAGTCAAACTACCATTTATTTTTAGGCTTTACAACATGTGTTCTGGTCTGTACATTTCTCAATTCTATTTATTACATTTTATGTCCCTCCCATATTTTAACATACATTATTTACTTTGATAGTTATCAATTTTAAAAAGAATCTAAAATAACTGTATAGTTTATATAAGATACTCAGTCAGAAAATCATTATGTAGGCCATTTTTATGTGTTGCACTTATTGGCATAAGTTTGGGAAACATCAGCTTGAGTATAAAACTAGGCCATGAAAGGCTAGAATACAAATGATGCAAAAACCATGCTCACTTAATTAAAGACATACATAATAAATTATAGTATGTCTATAAATAAATGTTAGATGCACAATTCAGTCTTGTAATTTGCCATACTATTGTAGATATCATTTAATAACTAATTAAAATGTATTCATTTTGATAATGTTATACCTGTTAAGCCTTAGTCAAACCTTTCACCCTACTTACCACAATTGGTTCAGCTGAATCGGGTTCCCCATCCTTGTGAAATGCAAAACAGTTAATACAAAAAACAACAGATTAACCATTAAGAAGTTATGGTTGTGAATACATGTTTGAGAAAAAAAATACAAATAGGAAAAAAGAAAAATGTATTATATACAAAAAAAAAAAAAAAATAATAATAACAAAATACAAACACACAAAAAACAAAACAAAAAGTGGACTAGAATAAAATTAAAAGATTTTGGCATTAAAGAATAAAAAATACTATAAGCAAATGCCAATCGGCAGTGAAAAAAGCTTCAAAATTAAAATAAATGATTTAAAAAAATTGTCTTGTTTATCATTGCAGCCATACAGGAAATATTATCACCATGCTTAGAATGTTAACTACATATCACAGTACCAATGGTTCAGTGCTTTTAACCAATTGTACGATTTTGATTGTCTCTTCGTCCTCGTCCATCTCTTGAGGAATGTCTGGCAATCGAGGTAGGTAGTCCTTTTGAGCTACCGCATCATGTGCACAAAGAAGTCCCTAAATTTAAACAAAAATTGATTAATAATAATAATATCTCCATCATTATCATTATGTTGCTTGTTTACATACTTGTATGTGAGGATTTTGCAACAACTGAAAAAGTTGCCTAGACGCGTCACTAAGTGCGATCCTGGGTAACAAAACTTCCATAACATCAAGTGTGATTTGCATCGAACTCGACAGTACAGGAGAGCAGCGTCGATCATCGCGCACCCGGTCTACAATGGTGTTGTAGACTTTAAACAGAGCGTGCAGTTCTTTACTTTGCAACAGGCTGGATAAAAAGTCCAGTTCTTCTTTGGACGCGGATATCGCGTCTCTCGATCCTACTAACGACTCCAGTAGACCGGCTAAGGCTAAAGCAGTAAAAAAAAAAAAGGACAGGTCAGTCAGTGTATTCGGTTAATCAACTCGGCAGTCAACTCTTACCTGGATCGACGGCCCCGTTCTGCTCCATCGTGACGACGCTCATATCTCAACAATCGCACTCCTGCAAAATAACGATACCGTCAGAATACGAACCGCCGCACCGGTGGAAGTCCGAGTACAAAAACGATGTACGATCTTTTACTTGTAAAACACGCATAACGGCAGCGGAACAAAAGTCCGTACGCACAACGGGTGACATGACCGTAGTGCGGTACAGGTACGCAGTGGCATAGATGAATAAACGAACAATATCGTCGCGGACAATCCGTAACGATGCGATATTGTTATAAAAAAATGCGGCAATAAAAGGTACAGTTACACAGCTTCGGATTTTTTTTTTTTTATTATTTCACATATTCTTTTTTCCGCAGGACTGCTGGCAAACCAATTCTGGGTCAGCTGAAACCGTTGCAGTGCCGCCAACGCAGGGCTGTCCCTCCACACACACACACACACACACACGCCCACACCCACCCAAGATTTTAATTATTATTGATTATATTATATTTTTCCCGAACAGTGCAGCAGCAGCAGCTTACGCGCCACGCGAGTCCGATTTTCTGAGCCCGGAATTATTTACACCGTACAACGCGTGAACACGCGAACACGATAAGCAACGTACGTGTGGAAACAAGAAAAAATACGCTACGAATCTATTTATACAATACTCACGATGTCTCCCCTCCTTTTAATCCTACAAAGAAGTTCGTCGGTACCGACCACGACCGTAATATTCTCGCGTCGAGCGCCCGTCGAGTCCGTCGGTCGACCGACGCCGTCGCTTACGCGGGCTCTTTGCCGACCGGCGACCGCCGTGACCCCTCCAAGCGTGGTTTATGAATAGAAGCGACGACGCGGTTCCGCGTTACCGTGCGCCAGTCTGTATTGTACGGATACGCGCTGACGACGGAGCCTTTTTTTTTGTTTCGCGGCGATTTGCGACTTGAGCGGTGAAACGCACCGCGCGCGTCTGATAATAGTTGATCGCGGGATCAGACGGATAATACGATGTAATAACGGTACACGACGTTATTTATTATAGCGGGTACGGATGTAAAATAACGGCTCGTGTCGATGATGATATTCTGTTGTTGTAGTACGTGACGATCGTTTACGGAAACGGAAATCATGAAAAACCGGATGTACCTACGCAAAGTATATCATAATAATACAAGAATAATAACGGCGTGTCATATCGGTACGATTTATTATATAGGCGACGCACTCGGTCGAAATCGTTTACGTGTTCCACGTCATCGCGCCTACACGCACAAGGCGCTCTAGGCACTGGTGCTGTAGCTGTTACTTATTGATAACTGCAAAACAATTACAATTGGGAAACCCGTTTGCAGGTACCTAATTGGAAATATTCAAGCGCGGTTTCCACTTGTCAATTTTTTCATCCGAGTCGTCCACGTCCGTTCGTCTCGAATCCGTCGCACTGATTAAAAGCATAGACGTGTTCACGTCCGTGCCGGCACGGACATGTACCGGAATTATCGTTCGAAATGTCATGCGAAATATGTTTTAGCACCGATTTGTGTATGGTATCGTCTAGTGTACTCAGTATTTGTTGCGTAATTATGCAATAATCATAAATTATAAAGTTATTATAATTTATTAAAATGTCCGACAAAAAATAGTCAAATGATACATAAACCATGAAGTTAATAAATATTTTTTCATTTTTTGGAGTTCTGTGGAACACTAGTATGCCAAGTTATAAAAAAAAACACCCAAGACAAATGGCTGTTGAAAAAATTGCTATAAACATGAATATAGAAGGATTTAGTGTTCCCAAAATTAAGTCAGAAATTAACAATATTAGTTCAGCGTACTGTCAGGAAAGGAAAAAATCAAATTTAGTTCTTATATTCAAGAGCTAAAATCCCATAAACCGAAATAATCGCGTCTGTCATAGTTAGTTCCATTTCGCATACCGCATACTGAATACAATTTATTTTCTCTGATAATGTATATAAAAATTTGACACTGAAAACTACACTTTAGATTCTAGTAACCTATTGAAGTAAAACGAATTTGGGAAATCGAATTCAACACTCGGAGAAAATGTAATTTTTCTTCAATACAAATTGTAAGCTCACTGGAAGACACTAAATGTTCAAATTGGTTCATTTACGACCTGGTAATCGGGCGTCCGAGTAAATGGTTAGGCGGTTTCGTTGATACATGTTTTTCGTTATTTTCGTTAGTGTAATTTTTTTTTTGTCGACCTACCTTGTATTATAATTTTACGTGAAGTTGATTCTAGTCAAAATTGTACGAAGAAAAAAGCCATTATTATTTATTTATTTATTGAACACGAGTAAATATAATGTTATAGAAATTAATGAATTTATATGATATCGTTTCGGAACGATATAAAAATAGAAATTTGACTTAAAATCTTCAACCAATATGATAAAATATTGTACTGCACAAAGTGTGTTCCACCCAGGTTTTCTCTATTCAAGAATTTAGTAGAAATATATTTACTAAACTAGAATTATCATGTGACTTAAAGAATTAAATAATAGAATCGAAAAACCATAAAATTTACATTTTTTCCCTTCGCCTACAGCAAACGAGTTTTCCCGTTTTTTTGGAAAAGATACGATGACACAGGTTCGCATGCTATTGATACTTTCATTCGTTCCGCTATTTGACGAGAAAATGTATGCAGTTTTCCATTGGTGTCATTTTAGTTCAACATTTTTTTTTCTGCATAAACAAACTGAACTGGTATTTAAATATAACATTTGACATTCAAAAGAATTATAAGAATAATATTCACAAATACACAACAATATGACGAATGTTGCTTTAATGAACGTAGACAATACATTACACGTTGAAAAATGGCTTTCACTTACTGGGAGTCGACGATTCTAGACAAGTGACTGGAAATCGTGGAGAATGGACGACGTTGTCGATGAGCCATAATACTCTAAGTTAGCGTTTCTTAAACTTTTTTATCCGACGGAACCCTTTTTGATGTCCACTTTTATCGTGGAACCCCTACTTTTTTTTTAGCTTTTTAGCTTTAATTTAGGATTATTTGCAATAAAAATTATAATTATTTCACATTATCGCACTCGTAAACAACGCACAGTATCGCAAGACTCGGTAGACTGTCGTATTGAAACTAAACCGTTATAGCACTATATATAGTACCTATTATCGTTTCTCGGAAATTCACGCTATCGCAGACGATCATAACCAATTAGTATTTTTATCAAAGACGTTAAATATTATTACTGTATACTGTATAAGTACTATAAATACGCAATAGATTATAAAAGTATAGTCACTATACCATATACATTATTATTTAATATACAAACATTTTTTTTTCAACATTTTGAAAAAAATTACTTAAGCTTCGCGGAACCCCGAAGTGATCTCCGCGGAACACAGTTTAAGAAACGCTGGTTTAAGCCGAAGAAGAAGTTACGAGTTCTAATTATGCTATAAATACATGTGACAATGACTTCAACGTTTTTTAAACAACACAGTTTTAGTTTGTTATCCATTTTTCTACACTAAATTTCAAAATCATAACCAAGTTAATATTATTATCTGTTATCTGTCATATATACCGACTTTGCTGCCGCCAAAAATCTATAATGTATCCATAATGTTTGGAAATAATAATAATAATAATTCAATATAAATATATATTGGTTATTGGTAACATTAATCGAACTTAATACGAATAATTATAATAATAATTTCATCATACGTTCTGTCACCTATAAATCGTGTACGTACGCATATTTGATTAAGTTTCGTACAAAATAACAAAAAAGCAAAGAAAAAGAAAAAAGAGCCGATTTCAAGTGCAATTCGTATTAAATTCTAACACTACAAACAAAAATATCGTATATTTGGAAAAAACTGTTCCATTAAAATTTGTTTATAATGTAAAATCGTAAAAAAGCGTTTGGTCTAAGGGTAATCATATATCGTATATGCTATTATCTATACGACATGTCATTTAAATTGCTCAACCTTAACCCAAAAATTGCGTATGCCAAGTTTGCATATTTTCGGCTGTCATCAAATGCAATTAATTTTTTCAAATTTCTGCTAAAACTTTATTCAAAACATATTTTCTCCAATGTTAAATAACATATATTTTACATGTCTATCATTATTTATTTAGTCTTTAGCTTTCAGTAAAACAAATAATGAAAACTAGGACACATTAGTTTATGACATTTATATAAAAATGAAATATAACTTTTTACGTTTTCACAATATACATTGTAGTACAGCCTATGGGTGTTATTAACTGATGTGTATTATAACTGCAGTCGAATAATGTCGATGCACGGCGTATTTTGTTTGCGTGCACATGCATATTACCTACCTGTTTGTGTTTTATGACTATAGGTACGCCCTCACAACCATAATAATATAGTTACCTGTTAGGTAATGTTTCATTAGTTCAAATTCGCATAATTCTTTTAGTATTTCGTCTATTGTTATAAAATATCTTGTAAGTATTTTATTAGTGTTTTCATTATTTCGTACATATAATAAATAATTCGGTAAATTATAAAAAAAAAAAAAAAAAAATAAATGAAATATCATAAATCATAAATGAATATCTTATAAGAATTGAGACGGAAACGTTACAGATCGTGGTTACCGATAAATTATTATTATATATTTTAGAGTTATTGAAACAGATAGATATGTAATTTGAGCGTATAAAAAACAACTACGATTTTTTCCAGTACCAGTCAACAACGGTCGACAACGACATCATAACGTATTACATACCCGTCGACGTTTTATTATTTTTTATTTTTACAAAACCGGCGGCTACATAAGTGCGTTGGACGTTAGGCGCTCGTTTCGGTCGAATCGAACGCGTTAGCCACCGCGTGCAGCGTTTATCCTACATCATAAAAAAAAAAAAAAAAATGAAAAAACAAAAACTACCCGGTGTATCGACGACGCGCGACGTACGAGTGAACGGTTTAACGGTTTTCATTAGAGGAAATCCCTGGTCTCGTTTAAAGCACGCAAACAAAACGGCTCTCGCGCTGACGCGACAGTTTTAATCATACGACGACGACGACGACAATGCGTTTTCATTAAACGCCCGACGCGAAGAACGTCGTCCGAAATTGTTTGCTGCCCGTCACCGTCCCGCACCCGTGTGGCACGCCTCGCCCGCCACCCGCCGCGCGCACGCTCTGCTGTTGTGTAACCCACCCCCCCGGACGATCGACTGGATAGTGTTAATCACGCAAACGCGGGATGCCGGCCAAGTCCGGAACGAACGCCTCGTGAAAGTGTTGTTTTCTTCGCGTACGCGCATTCGGCTTTCGTCGGGCCGCCCGGACGTCACGCCGTCGCCGTCGCCGTCGCACTCAAAACGCCCGCCGGTACGCTGTTACGACCGCGAGTTGGAAGACAAAAAAAAAAACGCCCGGCAAAACGCGTTCGCTCGCTGTACGTTCGTTATAAAATTTTAGAATTTTAGAAACACGTTACTATCCTTTTCTTTGTATTTTCACGTTTTGGTTTCTTCGCGTAACAATCGGTGAGCTTTAAGATGTTACCGACAATCGACGGGACCGATAAAACGCACGGTACCGTAAAATATAAATTATTGTGTTGAAAACGTTCGACGGTTCGACAATGTACGGGTTTACTGCCTACAAACTGCACACGGTCACTCCAAATCCATGTAAGTGTTTTCATGAAATGCTTATTATATTAGCAAATGATATGAACCAATCGTTATTTCATAGTAGTTGTGTGTGCGCAAAGGCCTTTCGTTATAAATCTGTCTATACATTAGACATTATGGTTTTTATACATAAGTGTTGATATAACTAATAACCAGCTTTGGTATAGTCAAGTTATAGTAAATTATAGTTATAAAGTAAGCTGTACTATTTTGGATTAACTTGAACAAAATATAAACAGTGAACAAAGACTGAGTGTTCTGCATTTGTCTCGTTTTCCTTATGCTACATATAAATTATGGTTTTTATCGGTTTTCTTGGAAAATAGTTGGGAAATACCACTTTGGTCTTTAAGCATTTCCAAGTACCAAATATATTTAATTTACAATCGAGTAAATACAAAAATGATTTAATTTACAGAAAATGAAATAATGATTCAAGATTTTTTTCTGTACTTATTTTATAATTAATAATTGACTCAATCTATAGATAAAAATACACGGAATAATATATTTTAAAATCTATTGCTGTTATTGAATATTCGTCAAATTTCGTTTTATAATTTTTTCAATTTTCTGAACTTATTTCCATTTAAAATATTTGATGATTTGAATTTGTCACAAAAAGTTTTCCAAATGATATATTCCTACTATATTAATTAAATATAGATATAAGTTTATTGTACTTATATTGAGTATTTATTTTTAATCAATGCTTTTAGCCAATAGTTTTTAATTATAATCTAATTTATCTATCGTTAACAGTTATCATTAAATTTAAAAATATGGAATAATATTATTATGTATAATAGAAAATGTAGATGCACGTAAATAATCTGTGATTTGTATTTTTATACACAAATATTTAAAAGTATATATTTTTATATAGTTTGTTTTTAAATTATTGTCAGTTACTTTTAAATGTTTCTTCAATTATCTGCTCCACATTCTTGGGTTACCCCATTTCCTCTATTCGTTCCTTTCTTCCATCTACCGTAAATGCATTGTTTAACGATTTCATTACTATCCATTATCCTAATTCTTGCTTAGTATTTACTGATGGATCTGTTTCAAAAACGTCCACTGGTTACTTTTTTTTATACTTAGTCTTTCTGTTAGGTTTTCCAATAATGTTCCCCTTTCTGCCTCTTATTTCACAACTGAATGCTTCACCATTTTAGAAGCTCTTCCACCATTTAATCTTTAGATAATTGTAATTTTGTTATCTATTCCGATTCTCAATCTTACCTTATGGCGTTAAACTCTTCTCAATTGTTTCTACTGTTTCCTATCTCATACTCCATATTCGCTCGATCCTTTTCTCTCTCTCTCTCTCTCTCTCTCTCTCTCCAGTGTTGGTTATACTATTAACTTGTTATGCGTCCCCCTAGTCGCACTGGTATTCTAGGCAATGAAATCGAGGATCTTCTCGCCATCTCTTGTGCTTGTTATTCCTCTTATTAAAGTAATTAGAGCAATTTACTTAATAAAGGAAGTCAAGTAATTATTTAATTAAAGTAATTATAATTTAATTTCTATTTAAATACATGTGGAAAAACGTTATTAAAAACATAACATTTTCTCTACGTTTTTATTAAAAGCTAGTGTACCAAAAATTGCAAACATATTTAGTGTTTTTAGTAGATTTTTACAGTTGCTCAAAATGTATTGGTAAAGTTTTAAAATAATCTAAAGTATCACGTGTTGTTATAATATGTATTCAACTTCCAATCTATATAGCTACACGAAACGTTTTAAGTCATTCTTTTATCTGAAAAAGTGGTTCAATAAAAACCAATTAAATAATAACATAATTGTTTAACCAATATTATATTTTGGTAAATATTATATTATATTATATTATAATAAATATTATCAATATTTCTTGCTTCGCGTAGATTTGAAATAATATAATTTACATCTTTGTGGCATAGTTTTAAAAACAATTTTTATTTGTATTCTTTATGATACATAAACACTTGCATTATATTATATGCACGTAAATAAGTAAACAACTAATTTTTAAAAATATTTGCTTTCTTTGAAATAATAACTGTACGTAGTAAGTATATTTAATATACCCATAAATTGACGTAGATAATGTTTTGATGTCTATAGAATTACATTTTTCTCTCACTAATAAATTCAACACCAGACTGTTTATTTTTGTTTTCAAATATATACTATAGCTGCATTATTGTTAGTTTTATGATTATGATTACGATTATTATTATTATTATTATTATTATTATTATTATTATTATTATTATTGATATTTCCACCACTATTGTAAAAAGTGATATTCTGATAATTAAAAAATATTTAAGTGTTTAAATAAATAAATACACTTAAAAAGAGAAAATAATTTATATGTAATATGTATGTAAAATCATATTTTTATACAATTATATGAAATATAAACTATTGATCTAAAGCTTCTGTATCTAATTTAGAGTACAAAAAGAAAATATATGATATTATTGAAAAACAATAAGAAAGTTTATTATTTTTTTTCTTATTTGTCCTTGTAATAAATTTAGCTAGTTCACGGGTTCTGCAAAGTCAAGGTTACTATATTGATTGAAAGTACATTAAATAACCAAATACATTTTAACTTTATATATCTGATAGAATTTTAAAGATTGATATTAAATTTTAAGATATTGAAACATTTCTTTCATGTCATATTTTCCTCTTCTTAATATCTAGGCAAATATAATTAATGTCCAAGTGTTAAGTTAAAAACATTAAAGTAGATATAATTTTATTATTACTTCATTATTTTAATGTAATATTGAAGCAATTTGTTTGAAACAGAAAACTAATTATTCATAATAAATGTAATATAAATCGGCTTAAATTTATAAATGCGTTGCGGTAGTAAATTATAATAAAACAGAGTGCTTATGGTGTAAAATTATCAAATATATAAAGATTACAAAAATAATATTTTATTAAAAGAATTATGTTTAATATTTTTAATTTTATAGTATTAATAATATAATTATATTAGGTAGGAAATCGTATTTTGTCTTAGATGTTGAGCGAACATTATTTGAACTACGGTCAAGGAATAAATATTTTTATTTCAATTCTGAACTAATATACAATTTGATTATTTAAGTCATATTAAGTTTTTACAAATAATAATTTACCTAACGTTTAGAAATTTACCTAAAGGTTAAATACAATTTTTATACAAACTATTATAATTAATCGTTCAATTATTAGAGTTTTTAAATATTATTTAGTTCACAGTAGACTTATAAGTTATTAAGAAGATTTTTTGTTTTAAAATATTGTATTTTAAATGTAAAATACAATGCAAAACTGAGAGTACATAATATGTATACTATATAATAATATAATAAATATATGAAAATGAAAAAGCGTTACAAAATATGGTATTTATTTATGTGTAAATCGGCAAATGTACTTTTCGTGTTATTCACATTATACTAATCTCGTCATGAATACATTTACATTTATCTAAAAATATACATGTGCAAGTGCATAATGTCCAATCATTTTAGTATATACTCACTTTATTAATGTGTTTTAGGTCGGTCGTCCGATACCGGACGAAGGTCATCTGCCACTGTTCATTTTAATCCGAAAATCCCATTCAATAGTACAACGGACCATGTACATAGATCAAAAAATGTATGTATAGATTTTAGTTATAATTAATATTTTTATTGATTAGTTTATAGTTGTATGATATTAGTTTAAAAATGTATATCTTAGTCTAGAACCATTCGAATATAAAATTATTTTTAGCACAGATTTTCCTTATAAAAAAAATGTTTTATTAAGAATATATACTATGAGAGAATACAATACTATTTACTTAGAAATAATGAAGTAGATTAAATTTTGAAATTAAAAATAGAATGGCTTGATTATTAGTTGAAACAAATATAATCACTTAGTTGTTTGTATTACGTATATAAATTTACAAATATAATTACTCACTATAAATTATTTCTGTACTTTAATAACTTAGCGAAATATTCAATAACATAAACAATATATAATTTAAAACGATTTTATTCTTTTTAACAGTAGGTACCTAAAAAGTATAATAAGTATATTATTATACTAGATATTTTTTATAAGCAATGTGGCTTAACACAATATATTTTTAAGTTGGTAGATAGAATTAGATAAATAGTTCAAATTATACAAAATTAATGTATTTACTATTTCATGTTTGCTATTACTATCACAATAGTACCTAATAAAAATCATATGATGTATATTCGTAGGTATTATTTGTATTAGTGTATTATTACAGTATATTTATTATATTTTTAACACTAAGTAACACACCTAATTTAATTTAATTCAATTGTTTGGCAAACAATATATATTGCAATATTTAAATTTAATTCAAACCTCAAACATACATATTACTTATTGTCCGTAATCAGTACCTATTACAGAATATTTTATGTTTAACATTGTATAATATTCTAATTGTGTTATTCGTAATTAATATAATTGCTATTAATAGTTGTCAATCTTATTTATGGCATAATATACACGTATAGTTTTCATTAGAAAAAATTTAGTTCAACTTGCATGGATGAAAATGTCAAATTATTCACGTGACCTTTTGCGTACCCTTCTCTCCCCAAAGGTCTGTTTACGTGCCCTTTGGGTATCCGTTGTTTTTGTCTTCAATCTACGGATTTATCATCCAACGCTTTGGATGTCCTGCATCGAAAACGAATCCCTGGGGCTGGATAAAAAATTATCCTGCCACGACTTCTGTAAAAACAACACATTTAACTCTGGATGATTTCTGTGAGTTGTTTATTGACCTAAAGGGAATACGCATGTCGTAAATATGTAGCAAGTTCTTTTTTGTTCTATTCCGATATTTTACAACCATATGACCATAAAGAAATTCAAACCATATATGTTAAGATATAGAAAAATTGAGAGTTATAATAAAATATTGATTAATATCTGTATTAATATATTAATATATATTAGTATTAAATTGTTGTTAAACAATCAATTTTTTTAAAATCTTTTCTTATACATACTATATAAGCTAAATAATGTTTTATAATGATATAATTTAAATAACCTTTATAAATTCAAACATTATTTTAGACAATTGTCTGTTTAAAAAATACATTAAGAAAGTACGCAAGAAGATAAAAATTAAGTATATAATTAGTTTCGTTTTATTCGCCTATACATAAATTATAGTATTCTATTATTATTTAGAATTTTAAACAATTTAATAAATCAAAATATATATATATATATATTTAACGAATATTATGTATATTGACGTATGAATATAGAAATAACTGTTTATTATTTATATAAATTTGATGTTTTTATGAGAAGCTGAGGAGAATAATAAAAATATATGAAATATTTTTCTTAATTCCTAATCTTTATACCAAATAAAAATGAATGTAATTGGTGTAATTTATATGATATATTTTAATTTTTCGTTAAGACCCATTACATTCATTTTTATAGTTAGACACTATTTATAAAAGGTAAATCGAAAAGATATTTTAAAGCATACAATAAAAAAATTATAGTTTGAGAAAAAAGTTTAATGTTTAACGGTAACTTTACAATTTTATAGTAAAAAGAAAATATTCTAAAAGTTTCATATAACCTAATATCGATTAAAAATTAGGAACAGATGGTCTTTTAAAAAGGTCAATTTTTTAATTTCTTAGTAGTTTGTGTTAACATTTATAAAACACTATTAGAAAACTAAAATAATAGCGACATTTACTCATTATAAACAAATTATTTATCGATTATTAATCGTTATTTTTTTTGTTTTAATTCAGAAAATTATAATCTGAGAAGCTATGTAAATATTGACCGAATTGTATTAATGTGATAAAAAATTTGATTATATTTTTTATGTTATTTTTTTACAATTTCAACAATTAACATCTTTAAATAATTTATATAGATGACGATTTAAAAAATTTTAGCACCTATGCTTTATTATGATTATTATATTGTTATTATTATTATTATTATTTATTTATTATTATTATTATTATTATTACTATTATTATTATTCCGTGTTAAATGTTTAATATTAACATATGTAAGAAAAAGTCTGATCTCAAAAGTTGATGAAAAAGTTATAAATCAACTCGAGACATGTGTAATTTAATTTTTTTTTGTTAATCATGACATATAAACGTTTAATTTTTGACCTTCAACGAAGTTACTAACTACCACCATAAACTGTCGCTGTCATAGCGATATAACCGGTGTCGAAATGTTCATTATATATATTATAATGCCTGAACCCTCTACTTTTATTCTGTGTGCTACCTTCCCCTTCTTTTGGTTCCACATATAAATCGATTCGTGTCAATCATGATTGACCTATAAGCCTTGAATAAAATATACTACCGATTTTCAATAGTATTAGTAATAGATATAATGATATACTGTAAATATCTAAATCTATTATCTATATACACTATAAATATGCATAGAATATATTTTTAGATTGCTCGAGATGATATTCACTAATGTAAAATAATATGAGAAGATAAGTTAAGAAATTCTAGAACAACTATGTTAGTTAATATTTCATATGAATATGTTTTGGTTCTTAGTAAAAAATTTAATAAATAACAAATTAGGTTTTGTTTTTATTTGTCTAATGTATACAGTACTTGAATTGGGAGGGGGGGAGAGTATATCTTTTTTTTTAATTTCTTAACTTATCCCTTCTAATTTTTCTTAATGGGACACCAAGAACGCCGTATCCCCCATAAGTCAATAAAATATTTAATTCTTCAGAATCGCACATTTGTTTTACCCTTTTAAATCCCTGTTCTAATTTTTCCCAATTCAAGTACTGAATGTACATACATAATGATATAAAATATAAGTACTTTTATAAAGATATGTATGCATATAAATTTAAGTCTTATTATAAAAATAATTTTGTGCTAGATTTAATAATACCTAAAGAAAATTAATTTATATTTATTAGTTATGTTATGAACTGTTCTATATTTAAACCAAACTAAACAACCTGGGTTTGGTTCAGTTCAAAATTGAACTAATAATTTGAAATATTTGAACCGAACTAAGCACAAAATAGCTAGGTTGTAATATTGAACAAAGGAAAATGAAATGCGTACCTAAACTGTCCACTGGTACCCAATTTTTTATTATAACTAAAAAAAAAATCCATTTTAAATAATAATTACCTATATTATTTATTTTATGAATTAATAAATACTTATTTAAGTTTACTAACTTTTAAATTAAACGATTACTTGGATGTTTTAAATTAGTTTAAATCCGTTGAACGTTTTATGAAGTTCTGGTTCAAGTTCGATATTTAAATTGAATAGTTCAGTTTGGTTCGAGTTATAATAAAAAATGTTAAGTTCGGATCGTTTCGGGTTCGTTATCATATATAACCAATTGACAATAGTTTTATGTAATAATTTTGATACTTCTTTTTTTCGAATATCGTGTTGTATTTTATATTTGTATGAGTGCAACTTTAAACTCTGGATGGAAAAAATAACAAAAAAAAAACAAAAATATTGCAAAATCTCTATCCAAGTATCTAATTGTTTATACAATTGGTTTAAAAATCGTTTTAAAATTTAATATATATATACATTTATATTAATATATTATATGTAATAGCCAATTTGTATTACCTTATCCAAATAGATAGTATTCACAGTCTCACAAGTCAATAGTTTACATAACTTATGCTTTTCAAAAAATCTTAAATATTTTCTAATTTGTGTACGTTGTGTATAATTAGTGTGGCATGGTATATGTATATATTTTCTTGAAACTCTATTATGTATATAGTATATAATAATAATATGAAACATTAAAAAAAAAATTTTAATTAATTTTATGTGTTCATATTATACTGCAGATGGATATAATAAATTTCACAGAATTGAATGGGATATGTCATTTTAATGACAATTTAATTTTTGCTCCTTATTAGAAGTTATTTTAAATAACAATGTCAATAATTTAAGTACATTTTTCAAATAGTCTCATCAAATCATTAATAAAAAAAAAATAATGTTTCTGTGAAAAATGTAATTGAGCTCATTTTATTATTTATATTATACGAATCTCATTAAAGTTTGTCAATATTGTTTTGTAATAATTGAACAAAAATTAATCATATTATATTATATTACATTATGTATCATTAAATTTTCTAAGACAATATTCTATTTTTATATACAATTACTTACAATAAAAACGCTAAACTTATACTTTATTTATAATATATGTTTTAAGAAACTAAATTAAAATATACATTATAGTACATACATATTTTGTATATTTTCGAAATAATTTTATCTATAGTAACAGTTTAAAATAAATCATATAGAGTTTATGTTAATTTTATTTTATTTTTTTATATGTCCATAATCTATAAATGATTGTAATTTTTTAAACATAATTAATGACTTGGTGTCGATGAAAATTGTTAAAAGTTATGAGAATGGTTGTTATGGATTTTTCTTACCGGTGAATTAACTATTCCAGAGTACCTATATTGAAATCATGAAATATTTAATGGATGGCAAGTTGACATATTAAATTATTCAGAACAAAAAATATCGTATTTAGCCGAAGATAACTGTTGAAAATATTTCGTTTCATTCTCGTTGTGAAATACATAGTATAAACCATAAGAAAGTTCAGAAAGTTTAACCTCAAGTTTAATGTGATATCAATAATAGTGTTTATAGTTGAATTGAAACGTGAGATTGTACTTCTAAGATTTCTAACAAATAGAGTATATGAAATGAAAAATGAACGTAGCAAACTAGAAATAAATTTATTAATGTTTTTAGGACACGAACTTTTAGTAAAACTTTCAAAAATGTGTCATAGAAAATGTAGTTTTCCAAATTAATGTATTGACAAATGTTGATAAATGTGTATTAAATTTTACACTTATAAGTTATACATATATACTATAATAAGTGTTCTATTTTAAATATATTATTTGAGGAAAATATACAATTTTAGATAATAATACGATTATATATATATATATGGAAGAAAGTTAAATCATTTATTTAAAACTAGAAAATTATAATTAATGCACATTGCACTACCTTCTAACAGTAATGTTACTTTCAATATGAACTTTCGAAATACAATTATATACAGTTCCGTAGCCAGAAAATTACTTCGAGGAAGGCACTAAATTTTTTATCACCATTTTCAGAAGTACTAATGTACTTAAAACTCGTCGGACCAATTACTACTTTTGCCCATATATATAATATTTTAATTTGGCCAAACAGTGTTAATGATACCCATTACCCACCTTTATATTAATAAACAATAATATGGAATTTATAAGTACCAAATATCAAGTATAATGTAAAATATAATTATTGGGGCAAATAATATTTACAGAAATTCAAACTTTAAAATCGCCATGAATAATCAAAATACACGAGGAAATACATGTTTTTTCTTAAAAAGTTTAGACACACCCATTAAATATTTTAAAAGTCTCTTATACTTTTTGAAGAACAAAATGATTGTACTTTAATATTTGAATACGTAAAAACTAAACAATCCACTATTCTACTATTAATATTAATTTAATGTTTTTCTGAACTACTAGGTGTTTTTAGTTTAAATGCATTTTATTCCAAAATTTACAACCATATTTCGCAACAATGTAACACAATGTATTAATAACTTCATACATAATAATTATATACACTTGAAACTGAATTATTTAATGTTATCAAAAATTAAAAGGTAAATTTTATTAATAACTATAAGATATAATATGTAAAATTGTACAAGACTAAAAATAACTTGAAATTTAAAATAGTTGAATTACAAATACAAATATAAATAAGTATAAAAATATATTATTTGACATATAATCAATTTAAAATTTACTTATAAATTGAACCGACTAAAGTTACAAATATAAGAAGACGTCTGGCGCCAGAATCTAATTATCAATATACTTAATAAATAATAATATAATTTATATTTTTTAGACTTTCAAATCAACAGCCACGTGCCATAGACGCGGAGAGCCAAAATATGCTTTGGCAGATCAAAATACAACTTTTGGACGCGGATCATTTCCAAACGATTACAACGGTGATGGCCTTGACGATTATTTAAGTCACAGGTTAGTTTTAGATAAACAAAATCGTAGCATCTGACTACATCAAATCTAACCTTTGTACGAAAAATTAATGTACTTAAACATTTTAAAAATTAAATTTTAAATTTAACTTGTTTATTCAAAATAATGGTATAACTTAAAATATGTATGAACTTTGATTCTTATGATTCTTTTATTCCTTTATGTCAAAGTTTTTCTTGTGCATTTTAAACTTTTAAAAAAGTTGAAAAATGAACTCTCTAAATTACTATTTGTGTTATAATCGATCGATAACCACATGTGAGACGTTTAGAGCATTTTTCCTATCTTAAAAGAAAGTACGCGTAATTTTAAACTCATTTTATTTTTCAATTCACTTGGAATTGAAAATTACGTTAAATTGTAAACACCTACAAATTCTAGAAACGATTAATATTTTCTGCAATAGTTTTATTTCTAACTTGATATTATACGTCATCATTAAATCTCGCATATAAAACCAAATGAATAAAATTCTAAACGCTCAAAAGAGTAAACAAATATATAAAATATAAATATATGTTTGATATACAGTATACTTTACAGTTTACGCATTTAAAGTTTAAAAACATTCAATTATAAAACAAAATTAAAATTAATCATATTTAATCAATCCATTAGAAACCGTTTCTTCTAAAAATTAATTTCTTTTTAAGCTGAACAAATTATGCTTCAATTCAAACACGTCATAAAATCAGGTAGTTGATGTTCATCATTTTTTATGCCCTTGATATTGAAGGTCTCATATGGAGGTTGACGCGTATGTGACGTGAGTAGCTTTCGGAAGTCTGTTGTGGTTCGGATGTCTCTGTTCTACGCGTTGATATTGTTAGCCCGACGCGTGCGCTACCGGTATAGACTGTATGGGTTACAGACGGTAGGAGACCGCGAACATTATAATTAGAATTAGACACACACACACACACACACACAAATATAATAAAGAAGTTTGTCAAACCTTTCGTTGCCTCGTGTTAAAACATAAACCGACCGACGACAACCACTCGTATCGTGTTCGTTTATGAAGAACACTACCGAATGCTACAAATATATGCTAAGAATATATTGTGCGTATTTGTTAGTTTTTTTTGTTTTTTGGTTGGCAGGCGGTATTCGGCAGATGAATGTAGTATTGATACAGGCCGAAAATCCGTAACGTTTGATTTATCTGATATGAGGCTCTCGGAAAACATACGCGATGTGCACAAGAAATTTGCTGAAATCACCGTGTACGAAAACAGCTCTGTCGAAGGTAAATATTATTGTGTTTTCATCTTTTTCTTCATATTACTATTATTAGAATTAAAATAATTTTATTTTGATTACAATCAATCTATCTATATAATATTGTCATAATTATTATAGATAAAAAAATGTTCATTATTTTTGTGTAAATATGATTATTAATATCGCTTTTGAACAATAATGTTTTACAAAAAAGGATCTTGTTGGAAATAATTAGGTAGGATATCTTTTCAAGGAATTTAATTTCTAAGTTAAACATTTAAAAAATCTTAATTAAATGATTCTGCAGTATTCTCATGCAGTATTTATATTATATATGTATTGATCGTTTTGTGGTTATCTTATGATTTAATAACTTGGTTGTTACATTTTATACAATATTTGTTTAGTAATTGGGAAATCGTTATTTCTGTTTGAGCAAGGAAAAACTATATTATATATGTATATTTATAATGTATATGTATATTTCTTAAATTGAATACATTGAGTTGTGTGTATTTCGAAATTTTGAGAAAGTTTATTTATTTTCATTAAATAGTGGATCAGTTGAATCAGTTTTTCCAATTCTTTCCTCGACACATATAGTCAATAGTTAAATATTCTTTTGGTTGGACATTTCATTCAGGTTCAATATCCTTCATTTAGTAGCCACAGTTTATATGGTTATATATTTATACTAAGTATCTATTGCTTGATATATATTTTGAAATGAAATAAAATTGTTTATTTATTTATATATTTACTATCTATTTTATTACTAACTGTGAATTATTGACAATTCCAACCGGATATGAGAAGAAGAAAATTAATTTTCAAAACATGAAATAATTGATATGTAAATCTAAAATATTTGATTTAGTTTTAGTAGATAAATTTGCATCTTGGTTTTATGCAGTTTTTAATGTCAACCCGGGATTTAGTTTTTTATTTATATATTTGAAATTATTAATTTTTTTCAGAAATGACACCAGAGGTACCAGTTCTTCGAGTGCAAATGCCACTTGAATTAATACGTGTCAATACCGATGACCCGGCTGAATGTGTTAAACAGATGTTAAAAGCTGCCAGAACATGGAGTTAGAATCAGTTATCAATATTTTAACAAGCCATGATCATGAATTTTTTAGAAATAATATAAATGAAACGGATTCTACAGGCCGTGTAAGTTTTTTAATTTAATATTTTTAAATTGATTAGATGTATTTTAATGAATTAAGTTCAGATGATTCAATATTTAATAATTATAGAGTATGTTTATAGTTTATAAACCAATGTGTACACGTGCATTATTTATAAATAATAGCGTATACACTTTTATCAAATGTGATATCTCTAGAATACGTATCTCTATTACAATTACTTAATACGTGATTGAATTATTCCCTTAATTTATTAATGGTGTTCCAGTTAATAGATATTATGCTAATTTCAGATTTTTTATTTTGATCGACTTTTCTATTTTACCGCAACATGTATTTAAAATATATACAAAGTGTAGCATAAGTTTTAAAAAACTGACTTTTGTGTTTTAAATATAATATGAAATCGAATTGTATTACTTTAAAAAAAGATTAAAGTACACGTAAAAATGAAATTTAAATAAATATTCGTCGACTTATAGGTATTTTTTTCTATTCGAGTAAAATTATAAAATTAAAGTTCAAAAGTTTGTTATAATTATCTTAATCAATTTATGTCTCATCACTCACAAATAATTTATCTATGCGTGAACAACACTATTGAATTACCCATTCTATACAGCGACATGTCATCAGTGCATTATATATTAAGCATCAAATACCTTCCATAGTCTATAATATATGTACATATAGTGATCAGGGTTCATTTTTTAGAGTAGGCAAAGTGCTTTGAAAGTTTCATGTAGCGCTATAAGTTGGAAATTTAACACAAATGTATTTCAAATATGTAATTTATTTTTTTGCGATTTTTTAGCACGCAAGAAAAAGTGAATAAATTTACAGTACATTAGTTTTTTACAAAATTGATTTTCGTCATTAGCGAGACACAGATGGTGTGAATGTTGATTCGAGTGGATCACTTGATTGGATGTTGTTAAAGACTTCGAGTTGTACTATAAATCTAAAAATGAAAACAACAATAAATCATTACATTCGAAAAACGATTCTGAGTGAAACTCGATTTTTATTATTATTATTCATTGTATTTTTTAGAAATTCAATCTTCACACATTTCAACAAAAAATATGATCAACGATCATTATATGTCTAAGCTTATAATACATTTTCAGATCCTAAATATGAAAATCGCCCATGTCCAAAATGCATATGTTAACAATTTGTCCAGTATTTTTAATTTTTTTAAATATCTTTCATTATATTATAGTCATTTCCCTTATAAAATATTTCAATTACTTTACGTTATCATTAAACTAAATTATCTTTAAACAAATTATATTATTAACATTAATAAACTTAATAAATTATATTATTCATTAAGTAATTATAAAAATTAAATGTATAACATAAAAATATATCTTTTTTTTAAAGACATTTTAAATAGTATTTAAAATATATGTATTCATTGTATTTATTTTATATATGCATAATATTCTCTTTATTATTTATTGTGCCTATTATCTACTATATATACTAAATAAAATAATTTATGAAGTGTTTGAAAATATTGGTAATTCGACATAAGTTTACATTATATTTTTAATTGTTTTTATTTGAAGACTACTTAAGTTTATAGTATGTGTGTTTAATGTTGTAGACACTTTTGAGTTATATGTCATCGAGCGGGAGTGTCGAAATAGTTGAAGAGATTTTTAGAGTACCTGACTTGGATTACAATAAACCGGACAATGAAGGCAACACACCTTTACATTTTGCATCACAAGCAGGTTAGTACCTACATATAATATAATGTTGACTTATACATATAAGATATACGTATAGTTTTAGTTTGTGTAATATAATTTCAAAGTTTCCTCCGCAACTCTACCCTTTTGTAGTATTTTAATAATAAACTAGGGAAATTTTCTATATAAAACGTGTCTAGATTAACATGAAATGTAGATATTATTAATTAATACATTAATTAATGCTGAATTTCAAATAGTTAATACTTTCGTTGTTGTTATTGAATGTTTATAATATGTATATAAATATTTTTTAATATGCTGTTTAATTGAATATTTTAAATAATCTAATACCTTTGAATGTTAACTTAATTTTTAATTTCATTAACATATAATAACGGTGGAATAATTTTTTTTATCAGTATACTTGCAAATTACTAACTTCAGGTTGAATATAAATTGTAATACATTTTAATATGAACACATTTTTTTGCAATGATTTTGTAGCATAGCTATTACTTTAATTATGAATTGTGAATTATGAATTATAAATCATAAAAGAATCGAAGTTTTCTAAATTTTAATTTGTTTGGGCTATGGATTTATTTTTTCGGATGAGTTAGTCTTTTGCAAAGTTTAAAATAAATCACATTGTATATTTTTGCCAACCATTAAATGTAAACTGTTGATTGTAATTAATTATTAACAATTTATATTATTAGATATAATAGTAAATAAAATGTTGTATTCTTAACTTTAAAAAATATATTTATTAAAATACTGTTAAAAAAATACATTTATAATATATATTATTTTATTTACCTTTTAGTTTAGCTTGATTTATACCCACAAAAAAAAATCATTTATCTTAGAATATTAATATCACTAAACAATTTTTCAATTATAAGATTTAACTTACTACTGAATTTAATTGAAAAGTTAATGGAAAAATTATAAACCGTTTATTTCAAAGTTTATTAAAATTTTATTTATATTAAATAAATTCAAAATAGTTCCATAACCCTTCATTAGTATTAACCATTCATTTTCAGGCCAATCTGAAATCGTATGCCTGTTATTGAACAGCGGTCTGCAATTAGAGATTGATGCCAGAAACTATTTGGGCTTCACTCCATTAATGAAGGCTGCACTCCAGGGACGTACGAAATGCGCAAAATTTCTACTATACGCAGGTATTATCACTATTATATAAATAATAATTAGTTACTAATCCCAACTAATGTTTGTTACATAACATTGAGGATAACGTAGTTCACGTAGTTAAATATTGTTTAAGACTTGCTTTATTGTGTAAAATTACATTCAAAATATAGTCACAAAGTTTAAAATATTTTTGACAGCAAGATCCAGACATATTATTTGTTTGTAGATTTAAGTGTAGGTAAATTAGAACTGTCTAGAATAAATGACGTTATGATTGCCACCAAACATTCTACATTCCATACTCGTACATATAAAACATATTATTCTCGTATAAATTATGATCATTATTTAGAGACGGATAAGCTCATGGGAAATCGAAAATTATTCAATAATACTTTATTTAAGACCGACTCGAAATTTTATCAAAATAACTAATTTACTTAAATATATTATTATAAATGAACCTGATGGATTTTTAGGAACCTTATTTGATACTTAAAATTCAAATAGAAATACCGATAGTATATTTATTAAAACAAAACAAAATTATATAACTTAATAGAATTATTTTTGTGTGTTTTTTAAGTGATGTATTTTTGATTTTTTGCTCGTAAACTGATTTTAAGCACATGTTCTCAATTTCATCGTTATACATGTAATATATGTATTGGAACTTTGCTACTAATGAGAACAAGTCTTGGTTTTTTTATGATAAATTATTTTCTGTGACCAAGTAGAACACAATATTATTTAAAATATAAATAGGCTAAATGTTCTTTGTTTGAATGAATGAAAACTCAAATGGCACACTTACATATATATACATATATATTATACACATTATATTTTATTGAATATTATTAGTTATTGCCAAATTAAATGTTAACTGAAAAAAAACGTAATTGTATAAAACCAATATACATTTCTCTTTGTTTAGACTTGAAAATTAAATTATTTTGCGACTAAATTTCGTTATCTAATGTATACGTAGATTATATGTCCTTAAAAAACTATTTTGGCATATACAATTTTCATGAAAATACTACGTAAATTTAAAGAAAAAGAAATGTCATCAATCAATAATGTAAACAATTTCGTTTTGTCATTTGAGGATATTAGTTTTATTTGATCTACTATACGTCCTTAATGTAAAGGTGACGATAAGAACTGGCGTTTTTATAATATTTCAATAGTGTTTAAAAATGTTTTCTTTCAAGCTAAAAAGAATTAATTTTTAAAATAACTATGTAATTGGTCAGAATTGCTTACAATTGAATACAATAATTCATAATTGATTTCAAATTTCAAATACGTCCGTAGAAAATTAGTATCTATCTAATTATTTAGATTTTGTTGAAAAACACGTATTATAATTCCATGGATTTTAGATTTATTTTTGTAAAATTATGGTATGAGTGTTTATTAAGATTTCAAACTATAAACTAAATACTATTACAAATATGTTTTACACGTATTACATATTGATTATAATAATAAATGAATTTCAAGAATGTTTACTTGTATTTTGTATTTTTTTAATCACTACAGTAAACTTATTATAAGTAATGACATCAAACCGAATTTCTAACATCTAATTTCTTTGTCCTATCCGTGTTTTTTAAACAATGATGAAAACTTAGAAATGGTTCCACTTTCTTCTAAAAATTAGTTCTAAATGAAAGTTTCGTGCATTATCTTTGCAAAAAGCAAAACGAATCAAATAAAACAATATTTGTTCAATTATGTAATATTATATACGTGCGGTTTTGATAGCAATCGTCATTTAAATATAATGACAGTGCAACGGGTTAAATGAATATAAAATATATATTATATTGTTATACAATACCGTTTAATAAACGCATGATTTATGATTTGAAACGTATAAGACGTTGAATTTTCGTATATAAGACGTTACAGTTTGTCATTATTCAATTTAAATTTCAAAAATCGTGACACACATAACAAAAATAAAAGCGTAATCGCTATCGTCGAGTTCCTCAATATTTTTCTGTGCGAGTTGTCGAAACGCAACCCGTTTGGCGGTGATACATAAAACAGATTTTATTTGCGTCCCGTAGGCTATACTACGATAATGCATTATCATGTCCCCTACTTGTATATTCTACATTAAACCATGCAAGGCAGGCCATGATATAATAAAGGTTCGTACGGGACGGGCGAGCGTTTTCAATCGAAACATTTCTCGTGAGATTCGTATCGATTACGAACCGGGTTTGTGGCCGAAGTCTGTTGACCGCACATTTTATATTGGCGCGAGGCACTGCTCAAGAGATGTGGCAGAGCAGAACCCGACCGGATCCCGGGTCGTCTAGAGACCATCAGCACCGAGCTAGGCCCGTGCCCTTTCTAGGATAAGACACGACTCAGTTAAGCGCAGTGTGGGTTCCTGTGTCCTCCCGCTGGGTCTTGTCATTTGGTTACTATCTAGCGCTTGGCCCACAACCACTACGTTGCAGCCGTGGTAGGCGCCAAAAACCTAGCGGCGCGCACCGTGTCCGAAACGGGACAAGCCGGTCCGACGTGACAGTGGGGCTTCCCGCTCCCGTGGCACCAACTAGGTTTTAAGTTGACGTTGATTGGTCAACCCGGGGCGTTACACCCCTCTCACTATTCTAGCTCCCCAGCCGGCTAGTAGTGGCCCATTGAGGTTCGTATCAGCGTGTCGCCAAAAAATCCAGTTACTCGTAATGCCGTGCCCACAATGCAATGTGATCGTTTCGATATCGAACGACGGAAGACACGTTCGTTCACACGCACGTTTTATCGGTTTGCAGGTGCGTCGCCGACCATGCGTGACACCGGTCGGGGCCTACGGGCCGAGCAATGGGCCAGGTTCTGCGGCCGGTACAATTGCGCGGACGCGATCGAGAAGCTAGCGCGCAACCGGCTGCTGGAGCGGACGACGTCGTACGGCCGATGGGGCAGCGACCCGGAGCTTGGCCCGCATCTGTTGGTCAACGGCCGACTGATGCAACCGCCGGCGGTCGCGCTCCAGCGGGCCGGCACGCAACACCGTTCGATCAAGTCGAAGCTGAAGCGGGCGTTCCGCACGTCGTCCAACCCGGACTCGTCGTCGGCGGCCGGCGGCACGGCCAACCAGTATTCGCTGGTGTCGCAGCTGACGGGTGCCGCGCTGTGCGCCAGCGGCCCCGCGTTGCCCGTGCACACGCGCGCCAGGCCGATGGTCAAGTCGTTGCTCAGACCGTTGACCGTGCCCAAAGTGACCATCACGGGGCTACAGGAACAGCAGCACCAGCCGTCCGTCCATCCGTCCAACGCCGGCGCCGATTCCCGGAGCAAAAAACAAAAGAACAAAAAACGATGATGATACGCTTATGACGAATAAACGGTTACGGTTCATATTATTATTATTATTATTATTACTATTATTATTATTATTACTATTATTATTATTATTACTATTATTATTATTATTATTATTATTATTATTATTATTACAATTTGTATAGGCTACATTGCGCTCTATATGGGACTTCTTAGATAATATGCTGCAGGAAAACTAATCGTATAACTTGCCCCGATTACTCATCTCGACATAATAATTACGTTCGTTTTTATGCATTTTTTTCGTAGGTCTTGTCTATGGCCGATTGCAAACAGTAAATCTATATTCGTTTTCGTTTTAATGAATTCGGTTACTTTCCTGTAACTCATATCATTATAATAATGATTTACTGATCTCGTGGCATTTTATTTTGAAACTGTTATATATATATTTTTTTTTTATAACATTATTAAACATGTTCCAAATATCATATGTGCTATGCTACGTATAGAAACAGAAAACGTAAAACAAATTTATTACATCAACACATATTTTATATATATATATATAATCAATTTTGTCCTTTTAAGGACAAATCCTTTGTTGTTTTCTTCGATATATATTTATATATATAAATATTATGTACACATCCGAAATATTAATATTATAACATATAAGTGCTTGTTATGTAAAAAGAAACCAACTAAGGGAATTTTAAGTGGGAATAAATGGTTCTTATAAAAATATTTCAAATATATATTTAAGTGAGCTATTATATGGGAAATATATATCCGGAGAGTTGACGTGAAATATTTGAATTTGTTTATATATCAAATTCTTAGATGACAGTATAAACAATTTTACAGGCACACCGGAAAATACATTAAATCGCTGTAAATGTAAGTCAGTTTTCCATATCAAATTTCAACAACAGCCTTTTCAAATAACCTTTTATATTTTTCTTTGTTCGTATATATTCTGGAAAAATACGATTCACGTTGTCGTGAATAATAAATAATACTATTACTATGACATTTTTATACGTACGTTACGTATGTATGTACAGAATACATATAGTATGTTAACGCTTAAGTCAGTGCATATATTGTAGCCAGATTCGAGTTTTATCCTCTACAGTCTACATCGTTTTTAACGCGTAGCTATAACACGACATATCGTTCTGTCGTCGAATTTGGGTTAATGTAAAACGATTTCAAATATATTATGCATAGTTTTCAGTGGAGATATGTCTTCGAAATACTCTAAACGTTTTTTCTTTTTTTTAATTCTTTGCCACAGTTACTGTGTGCTGTTGGAATAATGCTAACTAGAAATATCAACAATTTTGTATAAATTAATTTCGGTTTTTAAAATAAATTATTAGTCAGTTAACGAATGTCAGTATTCGGTTACTCGTTTTTTTACGTTACGAACTATGCTATTTGAATTATCTTTTTTAATTATTTGGATTGTCTCCAAATAACTAATATTTGACAATATTTTGTTTCTTTTACTTCTATTCGCTAGTTTTATATTTTTGTATTTATTTTTACTATATTCGCGGTTATTTAGTAGGAACATTATACAATGTTAACAGTCCAAATTATTTTGTTCAATTAATAGGATCTAATTAACTTGACAAAAAAAAAAAAAAATGACAGCAGTCGACAAATATCCCGCGTTAATTAACTTCCCCAAATTTGTTGTGACGAACACGGATTATTTCACATTTATATATTTTTAATTTCCTATGTTTAGATCGTTTATACTCGTAACTAATCGAATCAAACGATTAAAATTTAAAAGTTAAAATTTTTTTTATACCATAAAAATGTTTTAGTAACATTATTCATAATATATACATATGCTAGCAAACTAATTAATTATCAGTTTAATTCTTATTATTAAAAAACAAATTTAATGTATCAAACTTGTCACCCATAAAAGGTAGAAAAAATATAATATATAATCGTGTGACAACCTTCGCGTTAAAATGTAAATGTCATTACTTATATGTTATTCTCAAATTTTAAGGTGCTCTGTTAGATATTGTTTAAATTTAATGTAAACCTTTGGGCTAAGTATTTTTTCATTGCTGTTATTATAATATTTACAAATAAGTCAATAAACCATATCATAAAAATGTAATTTTTACCAATATTATAACTTATAAGTATATTTTATTTTACAAAAAAATCTATGAATATCTAATTAATTATAATTATTAATAGTCTGATTACAAGAACAAGCTTCTAGTTTTACATTATTGATAAATGGTAATGGCACGGTATTGACTATTGAAAAGTAAAATATTATATAAATCGATTACTATAGTTTTTTTTTAACCTTAAACAATATAATATTACGTGCAAGTATTTTCCAACTCTCGGAAAAAAAATATGATTATATTTAGTTATTTCAAAGTAGAAATATTATTAAGGGAAAGATTGTTTACTATAAGGTTGTAGTCTGTTGGTATTTAATTAATTACACTGTGTTACAAGGTAAATTTAAATTATTTAATTCTAAATAAATAATCAAGTCATAAAGTTTGGTGTTAAAAGTGAAATACATATTAAACACCATAAAAGCTATTGTTATTATTTATTATATAGGAACTTCGAGACTCTTTGAAAACTCGAAAACATTACATATGGTACGAGTTAGAAACACAAATATTATTTAAACATAAAATTGGCCTTTAGTATATGCTATATAAAATGTATAATTGATGAGCATTTATAAAAAATTGAATGATGTTTGGATCATTTTTATCGGACAATTTTTTAACATTGTAACAAATGTTCCTAAAATTACAGCACTGTAAGTCTGATGAAGGCATTAATTAATAAAGCATAATATTGTTTGACGACAGTTAAATTTTAAATTTGAAGAAAATTCAAATTGTAATTATAATATTTTTTTTTAAATTATGTATGTATTACATCAAGATTTAATGCTTTCACCAGAAATATTTAAAGAAAATGCATTTCTTAAATGCTGTTGCAGTAAACGTTTTAGTTTTATCACAGTATACATTTATAAATAATTATGATTTTTATAATACAATACAAAAATTTTTGCGATTTAAAGCTCTTCGTTGAACTGTTTATTTTTCCTTCGCCTTTTAGCTCTGCTATTCGATAACAATTCACATGCTTGCTGTACTTCAAAGAATCGATTCTGTACTTCTTTCTTAGTAATATCATCTTTAGCTTTGTCTGGATGGTACTTAACTGCTAATGTTCGACATTGATTCTTTATTTCAGTTTGAGTAGCTCCTGATCTTAATTCCAATACCTTAATAACATAATATAGTCTGTTATTAACTGTGTTTAACCATATACCTGGATATAATTTTAAAACATACAATTTACATTTACAGTTATATAAAATGAATTAAAGTTTTATATATACCACTGCAGCCAGTTAAAAATTACGCCAATTCATTAAATTTCAGTATACATAAATGTTGTATTAATATGATTTATTTTAATTTTCAATTATGAAATAACATTGAGAATATAAATTTAATTTCAGATTAAAATAATTTCTGCATACATATTGGATAAAAAATTTATGTCGATATATATCTAAAGAAAATATTTATAAATGACATAAAAATCCGGACAATGGAAAAACTATTCAATTTCAAGAATTTGTATTTACAGAATTTCAAGTGGTACTTTTAAAGTTAGTATATTTCATATAATAAATTATAGGTACTATATAAATATGTAATTAATAGTGTGTCAAAAAAACAATAATGGAAAAGTTTTAATTTCATTAAGACACTTTATATTATATATAAATACAATAAATAAACAATTTAATTTGTATCATTGACTTGAAAAGATATATTTAGGTAAAATAATTTATCATTACAGTTTTATATACTTTGGTAGAGTAGGTAAAATTGATACCAATTTTAAATCTTTCATTAACAAAATTAAACAATTAATTTATAAAGCTATAGTCCATATACAGTATACACTGCATTTATATATGGAGCAGATTGATACACACACACACACACACACACACTTATGTATATATGTATATATATACATGATAAATTTTTTTCTTTTGTGTTTAACATATAACTGCACTAAATGTAAAAACCAAACTGCATTGGTATATTGTTTAGTCAAATATTTTAGATGACCATATCAAAATGAATGGAAGTTGGCAAATAATAATATTAATTCAAATGATGGTGTAAAAAGTAACAGAATATGTATAATTATTACAGTGTTGTCAGTTGTCTTAATATGTATTTTAAGAGATTTTATAAACAATTATGTAATCTCACTTTAAAAGCATTCTGTTCGCCCGTAGGATCAGATAACGAAACTATCTGTCGCCATGTCTCCATCCAACCATGTTCTTGGGCGAATAGCCACACATCAATAAACGATTGTTTCACATCCAACCACCAAGGTGAACTGAAAAAGTGACCCAGCGCTTCGTGGAATGGCACTTCGTCTCCATTTTCATCAGTTACTTTTGCGTTAAAGTATAAATAACTACTCCATAGAGACATGTATAAAAGACAGCACATACTGATCACAATTATTCGCCTGGAAATTGTATTGAAAAAATGATTTAACAAAAAAGGTATTCACACTATTTTCATAAATAAACTGATACGTTCGAAAATAACCGTTGACAAATTCAATAAAATTTTTCAAGAATTATTTTGTTTTAGAAAAATAATTTAAAATATGTTTATATATATTCTACACGTATCGTATAATTTCTTTTCATAAATGCTTACTTTACGATGCCTCGGGTCTTTTGACTTTTTGGTCTCCATCGTTTTTCTGAGTGATCGAATGACCATGCCGCTGCCAATATCATTATGGCGAATGATGTAGATTCATCAATATCGTAACCCCATTTATCAAAGATAAATGATTTCAGTGGATTGCCAAGCATGGGCACTAGATATGCAGATATTATTGGCCATTTTAGTGATCCCGTTTCATGGCCAATATTTCCTACGGCCCATACACCTAGACATTTGTCAACATCAATAGTTATTTAAAAAATATATATCAATATATAGTCAATAATATAATTAAATTCATTCACTCTTGTATTCGATTATATGTTATTGATAATAATTACTCACCCAGAGCTGCGGCTAGGGGAGTAAATACATGTAACCATTGCCAGCTAAGGCCTCCAACGTTATCCTCGGGTATTGCAAGCGATACGACCGTGCTGAAAAGATAGGCCACTACGACCATGCCAGTGAATCTAATTGTAGAAAACGGTGGCTGAAACATGTTGAAATTATAGTTATTTATTGGTTCACAATATAAGACAGTGTTCATTGACGTGCATGTATTCAGTTTGCCCGACAGTCGACTATATAATATTAAAATTACAGTAAAACTCAATTTGTTTAGTACACTCTTATTTACACACCACTTGGACAATTATAATAAACGGACATACAAATTTGTCGAGAACAGAATAATACATTCCCTGTGAAAATACACTAGATTATTATATAGATGAATAGATAAAATCAGCTTACATTGAAGATTATAATTATCTGTTTTCATCGATTAGATAAATAACTTTGCATATTGCGACCATGTCTATAATAAATAATAATATGTTATAGATTGACTCAAAATAATTTTTTTTTTTTAACAACAAAATAACTCATAGGCAACTATAAATAATTAATAATAATTTATCGTTTTTATGTTTTAATATGTCATAAACATGAACTATTAAGTAGGTATGTAAATTCATGTATATATTTCGCCCACTTGGAAGTTACAATTCAGAAAATGTAATTATTTTAATATTAATATCACAGGATATAGATTGAATGCAATTTAAACGTCTGGAAAATACGTACATTAATCAAATACATTTCTGTAAAAAATATTTCATTAAAAAAACCCGTATAAGTTTTACACTCTTAGAAAATACGAGAGAACGTCTTAAATTGATTTTTTTTTTAAACATTTTTTACGTATTATATTAATATTACAACATAGTCATAAACGAAATAAAATCATTAACTCGTTAACATCTGACGTTTGTAATTATTACTAATTTATTAATACAAGAAATCTAAAACAATTACCTGTTACAAATGTTACAAACCCGTAAGGATAAAACAATTTGCACAAATCTTAAATAGATATTGTTTATGAGTCATTATTTATTATTATTTATTTCGTTACGTTATTATATTTTTGATTGAATTTTCATTAAAAAAAAAATGTATACAAAATGTATTTATACGTTTTCTGTCTAAAAAAACGAATATTTAAAATAAATACGGTGTGATTTAATAAAAGATTATGTTTTAATTACGTGGCGATTTACGCAAATAAAAATAAAACTCGACGTATTATTATTAAAAAAGTATATATATATATATTTTTTTTTATTTACGAGTATTAACTTTTATAATTTTTATTTTATTTCTATTCTCTGTTAATCTTTCGGATTTTATAAATAAAAAAAATGAAAAAAAATTTTCGGCACCTCACCGTCATCGGTAAGCCCCATTAAGTCAAGGAATGCCGTAAAGCGTTCCCCCCTCAACATACTATATGGCTAGGACCAGTCGACGCGTCCCGTAACCGCTCGCCCTGCGGATCACAGACACCCCTGCGGGAGCCCGCTCACTTCCGACGGTTTGGACGGACGAGCGGAGGACGCGTCGAACGGCCGTTCGGCCGGTGCACTTTCTGCGGTAATTGGTCCGGGGACTTTCCTCGGGTCGGTTTTGTGGACAATCGGTAACCGCTCGGTTACCGCGCCAAGAGCGTGGACCCGGCGGTAAGGCCACGACGGTGAGGTGTTAGAACGTTGTCCGCGTAGTCGTATATATACCGGCGGTCGGCCCGCAACGTTCACTAGTGAGAGCGGATTATCGGACGACGTTCGAAAACCGCCATCTACCGACGAAACGATACGTTTCGACGGTCGCGGTGGTGCGTCGCGTATGTCGCGTACGTACGTGTAACCGTGGTTGCGCGTTTCACGGGTTCGATTTGTAAAAGAATATTGGCTTACGACATTCGCGCAACGTCGAATACGTATTCGACACAAATATTATTATTTGTTATTTGACGGAAGGTACCCGATTACGTTTCGTGTCTTCGAGCTGTTATTGTACGATATGCGTTCATTAGTAATCTATTTGGATGTCGGTTCAAAACGTTTCAACCGTAATCGAGTTACACGATTTATTATTAATCGTTTAAAATCACAACGTTTGGATTACAGAGATTGAACGTGCACGGACAGAATTATGAGACGCGTGCCCCATTATTGTGACTGTTATCATCGATCTCTGTGTCTTTACCGTGTACGCAGTGTCAAAACACATGTTATCGCGTGCACGTTTCATTGTGATTCACTGATCACAATGTACAAATATAAAATTATGGCTATTCGAACGTAAAACAGTGTGATGAGCTCGGTTAGAATATTTGTTCTTTTTATAACACGGTTAAATCATGATGTTTTTAAACAACGGGAAACGAACGGGAAAAAATTCCCGTTCGACAGACCTCGTCGAACGTCAATTATTTCACCGTAACGGGTGATTAACCCGTATGTCGTGCGCACCTCACACTCGTAGGATTTTCAAGGTCGAATTCCGATTTCCAAACGATACGCGTCTCCAAGTCGACCCAGGAAATTATTTTTCGTCCGCGCCGTCGATCGAACAAACACTTTGTTTTCGTTTTTTTTCTTTAATCGCTCTACCCAATTTAAAACATAATTTTGTTTTCTTCTTATCAGCCCTTGTATTATTTGATAATAATTTCAATCACAAAATGATACTATACGATAACATACCCAAGGTTATTAGAACCAAATATATAAGATGCATTTGACTTATCTTATAATAACAAGACATTTCGCATAATATGAATAATAATAAAAAAAACATTTCACCCCCTCCCACCCATTATTCGAAATTTCTGAGCACACCTCCGATTTAAAACGTCGTCGTTACATTTGCCTAACGCTTTCTCCGACATATTGACCGCATTCGGATCACAACAGCCATAGAAAATCTCATTCAGTAGACACGAGTGTATTTTTCGTACGTCGTTTTTTCAAGTTTATATAAAACACAGTAAAAAAAAAAAAAAAAAAAGCTATCTTGGCGATTCAAAATCATATCACGCGCGGATAAATGACCGTGTGATTAACGGTACTTTTCAACAACTCGGAACGAAATCGACCATTTTAAACGATCCGTGCTGAACGTTCCGGTGTTTACCAGATCGGCCGGTTCAAATACATGTGCGTCACTACGACATCACGATGCACACGGAGGAGCGTTATTAAGTAAACGAAACAGTGCGATGCCGCACACCGTGTTATTATTACCGCCACGCTTGCGCGAATAAACATAATTTATGATTGTACACAACGAATGATACTTAACCGCGTTTTCGGCTTTTGACGGTGCATTCGAACACGTACGTATTACGTTCTACACATACTGTCGGATAATCATTTGTCAACGGTATACTGGCACGTGGAAGGCCGCCTTTGTGGGTGGGGGGAGGTCGAAAGGGGCCATGTCCCCCCCCCGCTATTTTATTTGATATTTGTTTTTGAATTGCCGCCACACCAAAAGTAAAACGCATTCAACGTTCCAGAGATGTAACTCGACCGCGACAGTTCGTAAGCCAGTGGTTTTTCGATTTTGTGAAAACACGTATTCGCACTTCCTTCGGTACGCCTCTAAGAATAATTTCGGTGAGAAATACTTCAGAATAAAAGTCAAAGACGAGATGTCAAGCTATGCATCGGTCGGATGATTTTACTCGATTTTATAGCCGTTGAAAAATATGTAAAACCAAAAACTTAAATAATTAATAGTTCGTTTTTCAATCGGTATTTCAGGAAATCGTCCGGTAGATGCAATGTAGACGCGTCGACGAATTCATTTATGTTTCAAACATTAAAATCGTACTTAATCAACACCTTGAAAACATGGAAGTGCGGAAGGTCTATAATACATATATAAATAGCGGCCCCTCAAATGTCAAATAATTTTCAATGTTTTCATTTACGCGTGATAAAATAATCGATTATTATTTCTACTAATCCCGCCCGAAACAGTCACCACGGCTATAGATGACCGTATCCGCGGAAACAACTTTATAGAACAGCTGTTGTAACATGTGATAATTTGTACTCCCATCACACCGTGATCTGTGATTTATAATTTTTAATTTTCATGCTGAGAGTATATTCAAAAAAATTAGGGTGTATATTTTTTGATGCCTCGAGGTCGTAATATCTTTTTCCCGGACGGCCTTGAGCGCGTATCACAAGTTGTTACGTGCGTCGCGAAATCCGAAATAACAAAAACGATGTTCCTACTGTTCACTGTACACGTCACACAAAATCGTATTACAACCGAGAACGTTATGTTCCATATAACGCGATATGTATCGTATATAAACGTCGTGTAAAACAAACGCAATGGGTTTCGTTATTTTGTATTCGTTATTATTGTCGATTTATCGTTTCTAAAAGCGTTTACGATGAAAAATAAAAATAAAAAATGAACCAACAAACGTTTCGAACAGGTGTCGCGTATATACACGTATTATAGATACATGCCTAATATATAGTATGTGGTAAAAAGTAGTGTCGTTCGATTTTTTTTTTAGCGAAATCCGTGAAATCGTTTCGAGAAACCAAAAACCAAAGAAGAAGAATAACGCGTTCACCGCGAGTTCAAGGCGAAACGGCGCGCGTGACAAACGGGATGAACGTGTCACCGGCCGCCAGACGGATCGCCACCGTCTGCGCGCATTTATATCGCACGCGCGTTCCGTGTCTTTCGGTCTAATTTTTTCCCCACTTTCGTTTCCCTCCGTCCGCGGCGGTCGTGAATCTAAGAACGTCCGTAAATCGCGCGCCTCACCTTTTCGTGCACCCGGACCATGTGATCGACTTTTTTCATGTACTTCTCGTCCCTGTTGGCGTCGGCCACGTACTCGCCGATGTAGAACACGTCCCGCAGCCAACCGAACCCGAAGTATCCGCCGAACGTGCACCACCACAGCACGCCCTGCAGGTCTCTGCCCAGGTAGAAGTGGTGCAGGCCGCACACGCCGCCCACCAGCCACAGCAGGTACGTGAGCGCCTTGCTCTTGTTCTTGTTGTTGTAGCCGTCGCGGCCGCCGTTCTCCCGGGCCACGTCTTTTTTCATCGCTCGCGCCGCCCGCCGGTCCCACACAGCGACCACGTCGACGTGGTAACGGTACGCGTGTCGATAATACGCGCGGTACGTAGCTCGGCCACGTCGCACGTTCTCGCGTCGTCGCGTCCCGTACTCACTGACGACAACGCGACGAACGGCCGCGTACCGTCGCGCCGAACAAGTGGCACGGGTAACGGAATTCCCGGATGTAGGCCACAAGTCTCCGAACCGCTTTCACGACTCGGTCTCGTGACGTCACGGTCGGGCGCAGGCGCGTAGCGTACGCCGACAACCGGTCGTCGTGTGCGGAGGACTCACCGCCGCGTTCACGCGGACCGCGTGCGATAACGCTGTCGGCATTTCACGAAAACGTTTTAATCGACTTACTGTTTTTGTACCGGCGAAACGAGAAACCAGTCGCGCGCATTTCCAACGCGAGTGTACACTCGAACCCGGCGCGCGTTGGACGCCGCCAGTTGTTGTTTTTTTCAATCTACGACGGAGTCGCTGAAAACGACGGTTTGTCCAACCGATAAATATCCGATAAATATACGTGCCGCGCGACGAATTTTCAATATTATTATACCGAGTAGAAAAAAAAACATCGCGACGACCACCGACGGAGGAATGTAACCGCAGTGCATTATAGATAATAGCGATCGTCCATTTGTTGTTATTTTTCCTAATCGAATAAAACGGATTCGTTTTTAATGTTTTCCGAGTTTTTTATACTGAACGTGACCGGCGAGTACCGGCTTTGCGACGTCGCCGACAGAACCGTTTCAATGGCCCAAAAACGCACTTGTCGAGTGCCACTGATGTGTTTTCAATCGCATTACATTGTACTAACCGTGTCTCGCACGAAATGTAATCACTTTTCGTTAGATCCTTTTTAATGTGACATAGCAGATGTACATAATAATCATTCCGGTGGCACATTCGGCTGGCAACTATAACTTGCGTGTGTACGAAAACGTGTCGACCTAATTTTAATTATTGAAGTGAAACTTCATTACAGAGAGTACAAAAAAAAGAAAAAATCGGATTTTCGCGCGTAACGGTCGGCCCAGTCACGACACTATTTCTCAAGATTAGTAGCGCATGCGACGAGTTGTCTCATTTTAGTTGCGGCCGGTAGACCCGCTCGACTGTCCCCACCAGTTTTCTTGAGATTAGTTACGCATGCGCGTAAAGTTCTTGTTGCAGCCAATAAGCGTGCGAGCAGACCGCTTGGCCGTCCTCGCCAGTTTTACCGCATCTATAGTGCGTCTGTGCACCACCGCACGCACCGTGATCACGTCATTAGCTGTCTATACACGCGAGTGCGCGCGCCGCGCTGAATAACGTAAACAAAAGTACCACCACGGCCGTTTTTTTAATTCGTGTTCACCACTTTTTCCGTGTTCTTCTCTTTGCTTAATTTACATTACCACATACACTCAGACTGGTCGGACTTAGGATCGGTAAACCAAATAACCCGTTTCGAAGTATCTACCAGCGGTGATCGAGTAAGCATTTTATTGATATACGCCCTCCGCTCGTACAGTTCCTACAATTATCTACCTGCCGGAATAGAGAATATTCAATAACTTCTATAAAACATTTTTGTTAATTTTATTCCAATACAAACCCAATACTCTATCGGTCGAATGACTCAAAAAGAAGTTTCACAATCGAACCGAACCGTACAAACAATACACCTACACGATTAACGGTAAACATACCGAACGTTCTGGCCCTCCGCTCTCCCCGCGAATATTAATAGTTATGTAGGCAAACATACGCCAGGTATTGTACGGATAATTCCGCGTTACAAAAATAAAAACAATTCGAAACAGTAGTCGTGTGTGTTTGCCTAACGACTAATAATTATCATTTATCGTGCACGTTTTACGAACGCTTAAAAATAAACACCGCGTCTATTTATGTATTGTTTATGATTTTTTTAATTTTTATTTAGGCTTTGAATGTACAATTATTTTAGGGATTACATGGTCGGAGAAGGGAGAGAAGGGGATATGAAGAGAAAAAATGAAAAAATTTTATAAATAAAAATTAAACTATAAAGCCTGAAACAGGTTGATAACGGATAAAACGAATAGAATGAGAAATGGTTGTTGGGAGGAGAAAATATGTTTACTGTCGAACGGAATATCAGACGAATTAAAAAGGAAGTTCAGGTACGCCCGTTTAGAACGATAGTTTTGGGGCGGTTGAAAAGAAGGTGAGATATTTTACAGGCCGTTTTGGAGGGTACAAAAGTGCGGGAACTGTTCAAAGAAAGCGTAAAAGACTGAGAAGGAAGCAGAGAGTGGATTGTTTATGATAAAAACGTATATTCTCAAGCATTCCTATTACAGTATTTTTATATACACCATACATTACATTACGCTACGACGTGTGTACCATTTAAAGCGCGCCAGATTTACGCGTACAATATATTATGTTTTCGTGGATGTGTTTATAGATTGCACGTGGTAGTAATCTATACCACACACGGTTCTAACCCGATAAAATCACTCCGTTCTTAATAGTCATTTAGAGTTTATTTTTGTATACGAATATTTTTTCTTCTGTATTTATTTCGTTTTATTTAGTGTGTACGAGTACGCGTAAATGTTTCGAATAAAGAAAAAAAATACGTACGCATAGTGTGCGTGTTCGTTAATTTATGCGTCGCCTGCACAGCACGTTCGATTTTAATGAATTTACTTTTTCTCGTTAATTTATACATTTTCCTACTGTTTGTTATGTTACAATTGTTTACCTTTATTTTTGTTTAAGATGTATACTTACATATTCATTCATGTAATACATAGGTACTTAGTAGCATTTTCAATTTTTTCTTGAGTTTGGGTAGGTAAATAGGTAATGCACGTGCGTCTGTGCTCATATATATATATATATATACGAGCCGTCGTCACTGTTTTTAAGATATCGTAAGAAACGTATAACGGAAACCGCATAGAGAAATTGAAATATATAATAAATATATTTGCTTGTTAATGATCGATTTGTTGATTTATTTTCTACAGAATAAAGCTATTAGCTCTCGACCGGCGATTTTTATTTTATTTTGTTTTCGGGACCGAGAAGAAATCACATGGTGTCTAGTGGATGCGGTGGATGACGACAGTTTATTTTTAGCTAAAAACTCACGAATTAAAACGGAAGTGTGCACATGTCTACAATCTGTGTTATCCGTCTGAACGTACTCGTGAAGGGTATATCGCGATTCTGTCGGAGTGATGGCGGAGAAGATTCAACGTAATACAAATATCCGGCGGTATCGAATATTTAAAATACCGACGCCGAAATACTAACCAATAAATTGTGTACCCGTTTCCCCGACAAAACAGAAATCGTACAAAATATATAGTATTACATTTGACGGCATACGTTTTTATAGCTTCTGAAAACTAACGGTTTTATAGTCGATTTCAACGCCCGTCGTGTTTTTACGAAATTACGTTTTAATTAAAAACTGCCGATGACGACTCCGAATGGCGACGGCATGAAAATAATACGAAAACAAACGAATGTTCATTGCTGGGGGAGACATGTTCGTTAAATAAAACTCATTCGTAATTTGCAAACGGGTTTCTTCAATTATAAAAAAAAAAAATAGAATCAACACGGAAATATTCGCGTTGCCGTGCGAAAATAAATTTAATTACTTTAGATATGAAAACATAATAATTATCATTGCCGGGACCCGAGCGTGTCGAAAATTGCAATTTTATTAACACAACACGATACAAACGTAGGCATCGTACACACGACACAGTGTTTTATGAGAAATATTCGACGGTACATCCTGATAACATAGTAATGCGCGTTATTCGAAAACACACTTTTGTACAAGACGTACACGTTCGTGTGGTAAAAACGGCCGCGGCCAAAACAGAAAGCAAATTAAAACTATTTGTTGAATTTTTAAGTGGCACGAGCACAAAACGCCAAATGTTATGCACGCGTGTCGTGTGTGTGTGTGTGCGCGTGTGTATACGATGTCGACAGACTTTACGCGTTGCGGACGTCATTTTTCTTGCCAACTCCAGTGTTGGAACGATTAGAACGTCTGCCGGACGCGACGGAGTTTTTGACGGCTCGTCAGTCTTGTTATTTACGCGGAAAGCGTGCGAAAACGTTCGAAAACCGACGTACACGTTCTTTTTGAAACGACACGTCGACGTTTCGGACGATTTGACCTGCATCAAACGGGCGAATCGATTTTCGTACGTCGTATAGTCGTAATAATTTAAAATTAACAACGTTTACGCGGAAAGGAGAGCCACTACGAATTCTTCGCATGTAAGCGTAACCTGTCGTCGACGTTTTAGTTGATAATTTATTACGATACCGCTACGTGCGTAGCACTATTATCTATCGTACGCATAAGCGCCCATTGGGGGGGGACAAGGGGGAGACATGCTTCCCCCCTGGAAAATAAGTATAGTTGCTAAAATTGGTACTTTCACATTGCCATTGTAAAGGTCGACGTTTTATTTTTTAACATATTTAAAAATATTTTAAGTAATTTTATATATTTGTTTATTGAACAAATTTCCCTTCTGTTTTTTCTGTGATAATACAACAGTGAAGATACAACAGTTAAATATAAATGGTTTAATTTGGTATGATTATTGGAAATTAAAATCAATATCATACATTGATGAAATAACACAAGACTACATTAAAATATTGAACCTAACCTTTTTTTTTTTTTGCTTACCAAAAATAATAAATTATTTTGTCCCCCCCGTCCCCCCAAAATATTATCCTATGGGCGCCCATGATCGTACGTTATAGATATTTGTTGAATGAAAACTGTGGTCTTACGGACCACGGTTGGAAAAACTGCGAACTCGCGTGGAAATTAACGTGGCGATTTCGCCGGTGTATGGTACACGCGTTTCTCGTCTGAATATAGACACTGCGATACAGTGTAGCACGTTAAATGTGCGACCAACGGAATTCCGTTCCATTCTACTTGTGCGAGCCAATTGAAAATTTTTAGACGCGCACTCGGTATCGGAATATTACGGTAGCGCGATTACACGAAACAAATTGGCCAATACGGTATATAAATAACGTGTGCTGTAAACGAACCGTACACCGTTTGTATTATGAACATTTTACTGTTCGATTTGTCCGCAATGACGTGGTACGGTTTATGTACATCGACGTTATAATTCGTATGGTAATTATATTATTCGTTTGCCAAGACCAAAACCGACAGACCATTTTTCGATAAACGGGCGAGTTCAAATATTCATCTACACGCGGATGGTCGGTGTTTAGTCTGCGATTTCTTATCGTTCCGACGTTGTGTGAAAAAAAGTTCCGATGTCCAATTTGTTACCGGAACGAAACGTACGTTAAGATGGCCGGAGCAAGGCGTTTCCTATAATATTATTGCCAATACATATGAACTATTGACTATTAGGGTATAAGCTTAAACTTTAATAATTTAACTATATTACGCTATGCGCAATGTTAATTCTCATTAGGAAGTCACAGTATACGCGAAATACATCAATTTGCAAATCGTCCCGCGCAGCACAGCACGATGCATTAATTCATTATTGATTTCTAATCACAACTTCCTGTTTTTGAATTTCACATGTTAACTGTTATCGTTTTTTGCAGGCAGTATCATTTGTCACATTAGCTGATACTATTATCATATAATGTTACAGCAACATGTTTCGGAAAAGCATTACTCGGTAGTCAATAAGCATGACCATTAGTATTCTTGTCTGTGGGTACGACCGCCATTATTCATTACTCAATACTCGTTGAAAACAATGTATCCAGAGAATCGGCTATAAAATAGAAATAAAGAATTATCATTTTTCAAAATGGCTTGCAGTGCCGTATCGTCTAACATATTCATCTCTGAGCTTGATCAGATCATGAACATATTGGAACGAGGCACAATCGTTACACGGTTCTATGTGAAGAAACGGCCAGAGAAAAGAACGTTACGGTTACGCAAGGAAACCCGCCAAATATTGTGGTCCAGGACGACTAATACCAACAATAAGACTTTTGATGGTTCCTGTAAGTATAATATGTTCATGTTTACTGTATAAACAAATTATATATATATATATATATTGGAATAATTTATATAATTTATGGTTAATTTGATTTAGTGGATCTCAAAGATGTTAAAGAAGTACGTTGTGGCAGGAGCAGTAAAGAGTTCGATAAATGGCCTGATGAATTGAAAAAATTTGAAGTTACTAAATGTTTTGTCATATTTTATGGCAACGAATTCAAATTAAAAACACTTTCCGTAGTAGGTATGTAATGTTTAATTACTTTGGTTAGGTTGTAGATAGAAGGGATAATGTAGCTTATTGTATATATGATGTATGATGTTGTTACTATGGTTATTTAGTAATGTTCTAAATTGTTTATTTGAATCAAAATAATTATTACATGATTGATTAAATTATTTTATTTTTAAACTAAATAAATGCAATTCTAAATGGAGATTATGTTTCATATACAAAAAAATATATTATATCATATATTTATAAATAAATAAATAGACAAAGCCAATCAAAAAAAAAGCCTACAAACATTTGTAGTTATTTTATAATTAAATATAAAGATAACTGTGGTAGATAGTTCTTAAATAATAACTAAACTAATCACATTAAATGTTATTATAAACATTTATAAGAACATGTATCTACTACATATATATGTACTATTTCATATTTGTAAATTATTAAAAATATGTGTAGAGATGAGCAGATGAATTCTTTGATTTTATATTAAAAGTAATAACTAATAAGTACTAATAAAGAGTGTCTGTGCATTAAATGGTAATGATTGACTGTAATGGTTACTTGTATTCTTATAATTCGAAAAACATTTTAGTACCACCATTGATTATAGAATACAATAGTGTATTCTATAATCAATGGTACCACTATTAGTGTTTAGTAACTTAGGAAAATAGTTTTTAATACAATTATATATAATATAAATCAGTTTAATAATGATTCATTAACATGTTACAACTTATAAGAAGTCAATAAAAGAATATTTGTTTTAGCATAATCTTTTATTTATTAATCATTTTTGCAATTGTTTAGGTTATAAACAATAATCTAAATTTTAGAAAAAACTTACAAATTATCAGAACATATATTTTTTAATTAAATTAATCATAAACATTTTAATTAAAAAAAAAATATATAGGTAAATATATAATATGTAATATTTGTAAAATTATTATATTTATATAATGTATATTTAAATTATTCACAACTTTCTTATTGCAGTAATAAAATTATAAACATTAGTATTTTGTAATTATTGTTTTATTAATGTAATCGTAGTGTATTGTTATAGTCAAAAAAATAGTACAATTAAATTGAAATAAAGATATATAAAATTACGTTAATGTTACAAGCGTTTATTAGGATTTTGTGTTAACTTTGCACTGATTGGTTGATATTTTTTTATTTTAAAACAATGGTTAAATTGTATTTAATTTAAAATAATTAACTATCATTGTTATTGAATTATAGCATTATCTGAACAAGAATGTGAACTATGGCTCAAGGGTTTATATCATTTTGTAAATGATTCTGTATGTGCTCCGTATCCATTGCAACTTCAAAGGTGGTTACGTAAAGAATTTTATAATATGGAAAATTCTAGGGAAACGTTAGTACAAAACTCAAGTTTTTTTTAAAAATTTTTTATTCAACAAATATAATAAATATACATTACGCATATTTTGTAGGGTGACATTGAAGGAAATAAAATCATTCTTGCCTCGTGTTCATTGCAAAATTTCAACCAATAAATTACGAGAGCTATTTCAAGAAGTTGATACAAAGAAGCGTAATGAACTTAGTTTTGATGAGTTTTACACCCTTTATAATAAACTTATCTACAAAGAAGGGGTATAAATTATATAATTTTATATGTTGTAATTGTATAATATCTGTTTGCATTTTATTAGATTTTCAGTGAATGTTTTTTGGTATACTCTTCAAACAACACATTCGATATCAAAAATCTTACTAGATTTTTAAACGCTGAGCAAGAAAGCTTATGTCTTGAAGAAGAAGTTGTTGCTAAACACGTGAAAGAATATTTCAAGTATTGTGGAAAAGAATTGAATGATAAACTAGAGTTTACGACAACTGAAGTAAGTAGAAGTTATTTTATTACTTGTGTGATTTTCAGAAATATCCATCTTGTGGTTTTTATTTTTCTTACGTTTTATTAATTATTTGATATAAATCATCCAAATACTTAATTTGATAACACCAACTGTGAAAATTACACAAAACTTAAACAATTTGTAATTATCCATTTTTTTTTTTTCATAGAAATGCATTTAATAATTTTTAATATGCTCAATATTTGCTATCAAGAGGGCGGATAAAATTGAGGATATCATATGATCTCTTATCACAAAGAAAAATCTGGCTAGGGCCAATAATATATTGGGTGTATTCTTTTAAAAAATTTAATTACAAAATAATCATAAATAATAGTATATGTATGTATACGTATATTATTTTAAATAACATATATGTAAAAAAAAGAATACATTATGGTATAGAGTAATGATAATTATAATATTAAGAGTAAAGCAAAACATTTGCACGTTAATATATATAGACTTATTCTAATGAACTTAACATAAGTAGTTGTTTTAAAACTTTCGTTTGACTTGTTTCTCGGATTTCACCGGCTAAAAACATTTCGTCTACCACAGTGTAGACCTTGTAGAAGTTGAACACCAAATCTAGTTCGCAGACGTTGTGAAAATATTCGTTGAGGACCTCAACGAAGTTATGTATGGCCTCCAGATAACATAGATTGTTATCACCAACATCCACGCAGATGCAGAAATACAAACCAGCGTACCTTCGATAAATTATTTTGAAGTTTCTGAATTCCACAAAATTTGTATGTTTTGCATCTCTGACCGTTACGACCGCGTGCACTTCTTCGATAAGCTTCTGTTTCTCATCGTCATCAAAGTTCATGTACCATTTGGCCAATCTCGTTTTGCCCGCTCTGTTTTGTATTAGGATGAAGCGAATCATCTTGGTATTTTCTATGTATGAAAAAATGTAAACGACAAGACGTATAATAATGAAAACCGACGAAAATCAATAAATAATGAATTACAATCGTAGACACACACTGTTTACTGTTATCATTTGTTAAATGGCCGCCAGTGATTGATAACAGTTTCGGGTTTTGTTTTCATTGAACAGATTTCCGTTCGTAACTTCAAGTCCAACCAATCTGTTTTTTCCCGGGCTCTTTGAAAGTTTAATGTTTTTCAATTTATTATTTATATTTAAATCATTGACGTAATGAAGTCAGAAGTTGATAACGGTGTCTAAGTATTAACATGATAAAGTTTGGTGTTAAGATTAAAATATATTTTTACTTATTTTGGTAATATATAAATTATGTATTTTATATTGATATAAATATTCAAAATGTTAGAAATTGTGTTAAATTATAATAAATAGCAGGAATAAGCTAAATAAAAAGTAATTATAAAGTTTTAAATTTAAAATTTGAAAAATATCTGTACAACTAATTGTGTTATTTAATGATAGTTATTTAGCTACAATATCCAAATTAATTAACAGAAATAATATAAATAGAAAAAAATTAAACTGAACATTCTATCATAGACAGAGTGTTGGTTATAACCAAACTTTATTTTCCACATTTAAAATATATGTTGACATTCCTCATTACTTACAATTTTATTAAAAATACTAAAAATAATCCATTATATAATATTATTATTTTTTTTTTTTTTAGTTTATGGATTACTTATTTTCAAAACAAAATGAAGTATGGGATCAATATTATGATAATATATTTCAGGATATGACAAAACCGCTTTCACATTATTGGATATCGTCTTCTCATAATACGTGAGTATAATTTTTTTTTTCGAAAATGATGTTATTTATTTGGGAATTAAAATGGTTTTCAGTTATTTGACTGGAGATCAAGTATCCAGTGAAAGTTCAGTAGAAGCATATGCAAGATGTTTGCGCTGGGGATGCCGCTGTATAGAATTAGATTGTTGGGATGGACCAGATGGATTGCCAATAATATACCATGGACATACATTAACTAGCCGAATAAAATTTGTAGATGTCTTGAAAACAATTAAAGAACATGCTTTTGTTACTTCCCCGTGAGTAACAAGCAGTATTTTGAATTTTATTAATTCATAAGGATGGGATTAACTATTGTAATTTTAGGTATCCAGTTATTTTGTCAATAGAAGACAACTGTTCAATACCACAACAACGAAACATGGCATCAAGTATGATTGAAATATTAGGGGATATGTTACTTACACAGCCAATTGACCGGAATGAAAATAAAATGCCTTCACCAGAACAACTTGTGTATAAATTCATAATAAAACATAAAAGACTACCAGAGAAAGTTAATGGAGATCAATCAGTTACAATTAGACATCATGATGATTGTAATAGTCTTATAATTATTTCATGTGTTTATTATTTATTTGTTTGATTATAGTTTTTCTTTTTAGCTACAGACACAGATTTGAGAAACACAAAAAAAAATGGAGTGCTATACCTTGAAGATCCATTGGAAAAAGAATGGAGGCCTCATTTTTTTGTACTATCGGGTAATAAACTCTACTATACAGATCTCTGTAAAACGGAAATCGATAATGATGATGAAGCAGAAGGTGGAGAGTTGGAAGCTTTAGATGTTTCCTGTACAAGTCGTTTAAGAGAAGTTAGTTACATATATAATTATGCTTTTATTTATCTTGTGAGTGCATATACAACAACGTGTATACGCGTTCATGAGTTAATAATAATCAACAGACCCTTCTGTATATAACTATCACAGATGAAAATATTTTCAGTCACGATATATTACACGAGTGATAAAGTACTACCGGCTGTTGACAACCTAAACTAGAAAAAATTCTTATTTATATATAATGCAGTAATTGTGAATGTGTAATTAGGCCTTTCTGCATTAATTTCGCCCGCAAGTACTTAATCATTAGTATAAATATAATATTTCAAATTATGATAAAAACAATTTAACAATAAATTATTCATAAATCATATATCGTTTCAACTTTACAACATAGTTAAATATTAAATAATTTGCTTGGGTTATGTATAAACATATTTTCTTTAGAGTATGTTGTGAATCGTTCTAATTTATTATGTAATTAATGTAAACAAATACTGTGTTGACACTGATAAACATGAGTTATAACTTATATTAATATACCAAGGATTTTTTTCTGTGCATAGTTATTTTATTAATAATTTTAGTACAATTTTGAAGTAGGCGGTAGGTACTATATTGTGTGAATTTCCAAAAAAAATTAAATAAAAAATGATTTTTAACTACATTGTCATTGAATATCGTTTTTTTGTATTTTCACATTTTGTATATTAATAATTAAATATATATATTTATGTAATTATAAAAATGACTGGCTGAAATTATTAGTTTACTCTACTATCAATTCATTGTAGACTCTTAAAGACCATCATAATTGACAATGTATAGAAGTTTAGTTTTATTATTAAAATATTACTTTTCTACAATAGTTAATGTTTACAAATCTGGTTTAGTTTGATATTATGTTAAAATGTATATGCTGTGCATAGTTAACTGTAACTAGCTTCTTAATAATAATAATTATTATTATTATTGTTTTGGTCTGGTGAAAATATAGAAATGGAATGTCTTATAAACTATTATTTTAAAGTTACAATGTTAATGTTAAGTACACCTTAATTTATATATAAAGTTATACGTTATAAGTTATAAGCTATAAGCTATATTAATTTACCTGTAAATCTTAAAATAGTACATTTTCATAGACATCTTGTGTATAATATACATATATTTTTTTATCATAATAAAACATATTTGTAGGGTATACCTAATGATGAATTACATTTTGGAGAATACTGGTTTCATGGAAAATTGGCACGTGGTAGAAATGAAGCTGAAGAACTATTAAAACAATATCAGCATTTTGGCGCTGGTACATTTTTAGTAAGACAAAGTGATACATTCATTGGTGATTATTCGCTGTCATTCTGGTAAATTGAGTTTATCATTATTATTGTTAGTATTTTCATAAAACATTTATCTGTATGTAAATCCACAGGCATCAAAATAAAGTAAATCATTGCAGAATACGTTCAAAGCATGAGAGAGGTCAAATAAAATATTACTTAATAGACGGAGCCACATTTGATAGTTTATATTGTTTAATAACTTATTATCGAACATATGCATTACGTATACAAGTAAATAATTATATATTTACTGCATACATAACATTTCATGTTCAAGTTGAAGTACACATTGTTAATTATATTGTTTAATAATTTAATTTAGGAAAACTATATCATTTTGAATGAACCTGTACCTCAACCTTTGAAGCACGAAGGAATGATTTGGTATCTCCCATATGTTTGTAGAAGTCGAGCAGAAGTGTTACTGAGACGAGTACCACACGAAGGCGCATTTTTGGTGCGACCATGTGAAAATGATAAACACCTATTTGCTATTTCATTTAGGTAAATTAGAAAATATTTATTATTTTTTTAGAATCATTATAAATAATATTTCAAATACTGTAATTTTAGAGCTGAAAAAAAAATTAAACATTGTCGTATAAAACTAGAGGGACGATTATACACTATTGGTGTTAAACAATTTGAAAGCTTGGTGGAACTTATAAAGTATTATGAACAAAATTATTTATACAAAAAGATTAAACTATGGTTTCCTGTAAATGAAGATATTGTACAAAGAATGGGAACTGTAAGTATAATATTATATACATATATTGAAAAAGAAAATTATGTGTACTGATTATTACTTATCATTTAAATGAAACTTATTTAAAGGGTTAGAATTTATACATTGTATATTATTAGTAAATATAGGTTATTACTCATTAGTTTGGATTATTATTTATTTATTGGATTGGGTAAGATTAAGTAGTTGAGTTTTGAAACATTATGCCCATTCCATATGGGCATCACTTGTGGAGCAGTGATGGATTTCTTTTGTTGAACTGCAATCGATTTTGTACTTGGTAAACCCAGTAGTCCCATAGCTGGCACGCAATCTGAACAAAGTGGTATAGGTTGAAGAGGTTTATCTACTTTCATTAATGGTGTTTTAGATTTTTGACTGTTGCAATCGGTTTGGGATTGCTGACCAAACGCAAATTGCATAGAGCTAGATGTTAGTGATTTAAGATCGATTGGTGTCTCACCACTCGGATTTAAATAAAACATCACCGTTTGCGGAGATTTTGATTTATCATATGTTTCTGACGGTTTTAATTTTTCCAACTTGTTAGATTCTTGTTTTATTAAAGATTCTTTGTCTTTTACTGCAGTTTGTTGAGAACCTTCTGCTTGTTCTGAACCTTTGTAGAAACTGCCTCCACTTAAAATGTGCATTAAATTAAAGCCACTTGGTGGTTGAATCGGTTGTGGTGGAGTTGATTGGGACTGAATCGATTGTGGTTGAACTGGAAGGGGTTTATTTTCTGCAAATTGATACATATTTTGGATCATATTGGTATATATTGGTACCATTACCATCGAATTAGGATCGTAATAATATAGCGGTTGTGTAGGTACATTATGTTTTTGATTTTCTTTGTAACCTCCAGTTTGGATTGGTGGACTTGGATGAGCAAAATACATTTCAGAACTATCATGTGTTTGTGGCTTAACATCATCACTTTGAGCTCCAAATCCCACAAAATAGCCTTGGTTATTAACATTTGGCGGTTGTTGAATTTGTGATTGTCGATTATAATCGACCTGCATGTCATATAGTGATCCAATAATTGTTGGATTATATCCAAATAACCTTAACGGCTTGTTTGATAATTGTTGACTTTTAAAGTTTGAGTGTCCGCGACTTGGTTGATAATTCTCCTGTCGTTCAGTTTCCATAGAATCAGCACCGATTAGTTTTAGTGGCTTATCAGATAATACACTTTTAAAGTTAATTTGAGGATCATTGTATTGTTCATGACCTTCCTTGATATTTTGTATCACTTTAACAATATTTTTTTTTATAGTTTCGTCATCATTATCTTTAAAATTGTCTGCATTTACTGGATCTGGCTTTTTAAATGGAATTGTAAATTCCGTTTGTTTATTTGTAATATCTTCGTCTTGAATTAGTATTTGGTCTGTTATCTGTTCGTCTTTTATGTCATCCTTACGGTCTTCAGTTTGATTTGTGTTCACTTGTTCAGTTGGTTGTGTAGCCTTGCTGATGTTCTCTGCTATATGATATTCGACTCTAGAATCTATTTCAATTGATTTTGGAGATTTTTGCTCTTGTGTTCTTATCGGTTCTACAACTATTGGTGATGATCTTGATACAGTTGAGTCTTTGAAAGCATCGGTTTGTTGATTAATGTACACAGGATTATTTAGAGATATCTTAAACGGCAAAACATCATCTTTAATATTAACTGTAATAGGTAATCTGCTAGATTTATCTGTACGGTAATTAACAGTGTCTACGTCTCCATTAGAATCTGCTACGTTATATGAACCATGAACCTTTTCTCCACTCTTGTACTCTTCCTGTTGTTTGCGTCCTCCAATCTTATCATCTTGAACATAGTAATGAAAACGATACTGTGGAATCTGTAATTTAACCATTCCAAATCATTAACTTATGTACTAAACAATATTACATCATTAAATTGTATGATGTTTTAAATGAAGAATGCAATTACCTCCTGTATTTTTGATAGTCCTGCTTTTCCTGGTATTCTTGTTGAGTTCACTATACTCAAAACTACAATGAACATAAATGTCTGAAAATCACATAAGTTAATTAGTTTAAATATCTTAATATAAATATACTATAGTCACAAATTTATAAATATATATATACGAGTATATACATATATATATGTGTGTGTGTATGTGTGTGTGTGTATGTATGTTTACATCAAGAGAAAATCTTGTATCGCTTACATACTGTTTGCTTCCCCTCCTGTTTAGCTCAAAAGTGAATTAAACTGTTTATGAAAAAAAAATATATGATTATTATATGCCAATTACATGTACAGTAAATGTACTTTTATTCAATTTAAAATCTTAAATTTTCATCTGGATGGCTGCATGCTGTTTTTATTTTTATTTATTTTTTAATGATAAGAAATATTCAAAACACACAAAACAAATGTATAATAAGTATAGTATGAGATAGAATTAAAAAATTCAGGGTGTTTTATGATGAAATTGTCATCCTCAGCGCGAACCAACTACTACTCAGTGTAGTGAGTATAGTGAGTGTTATGTAGTAAGTACTTAGTAGTACTTAGTTGTAGTAAGTAGTATAAGTAGTTGGTTCGCGCTGAAGATGACAACGTAGTTGTAAACGTATATACGTATACACAGTTAAAGTATGTTATTATTTTTGTGACTTGATTTGTAGTGTATAGTATAAAACAGTCACAAGTTCTCAAGCATATTTTAGTATATATTTTTTAATTTAGAAATATTTATCCCTTTTGTTCAGTTCGACTGTGCTTTACACCAGCAGTTGGTCAAATAAAATTGTTTTGATTTCAATCAAAAGATTATTATAACAATTATAGTAATGAATTCCGAAAAAATATTTGATATTTCATCAAACATTTGGGTGAAGGATCGAAGGGTCGTATTTATTATGTGAAAATAAAAAATTAATACGAATTGTATTGCTCGACTATATACACTTTTAAAAAGTTTAAACTATTATTGTAGCGGGTATTGAGTGGAAAGTAAAATGCGTTATTTTTATTTGTCAATGTTAACTGCTACGCTTTTAGCTAATCTTGTAGTTGTACAAGACTCCGTGATAAACATTGTGGTATTGATGTGTAAATATTTTAGGAAAATTGCGTTCATGGCAACTTACACTAAAAAGTAAAAAGTTATCATGATAAATAATATTAAAGCGATAAATTTTTGATTTGTATATTGAAATGGTTTGGTAATAACACTTATTATTAATCCCGTACCCAAAACCGTCCGCTGTGTACGTACGTAAACAGAAAACACACGACGCACGCGTGTTGTTGCCGTTCGACAATAAGAATTCATTTTTTATGTTATTATTAAATATATGACGTACATCTATATATATATATTTCCACGTAGTCTACGGTTATAATAATGATCCCTTTTGACGCGGTAGTGTATTCTTTGTAACGTTTCGCTTTTTACCTGCAGTCACAATTGTGTGTGGGAGATCTCCTACACTTTTGTGTCGTGTATATAAATTTGCTTTCGTGTGTTGTTCGGCGGGTAACAAATAATTGGCGTATACGCTGCTTTTTTTTTTTTCTTTAAATATAATATCGAATACCGCCACCCATTGTATTCTACGGAATCCGCGTTTATTCTCGTTCGAAAATTGTTCGGATTTTATTGTGAACGTTTGAGGTAGACATAACGTGTATATTCCGTACAGATTAGTTATGCGGTTCGATTAACAGCTAAAATAATGTACCGTTTAGAATGCAATAATCTGCACGTATGTCGTTATGATTTTTATTTTTATGTCGCGTGCGTTTTCCGTCAGATTAAAACAAAACGGTTTTTTTTAGATTAATAAAATAAAATTACAAAAAAAAAAAAATGATGAATTCCATTGCCAGAAAGCGTCCGCGAACGGAGACATGCCGCATATTACAGCTGTCGATGATAATCATGCGACGAAATGAAATGTTTCGTGTGAGAATTCGTCGATTGTTCGACCATAGAACCATCGAACTTCCAACGCCGATCTCGTTGGCAATCAATTGCGTAAAAATCGCGCCGCCCGCCGTCGCCATTGTCTCGTCCCTACTTAATGTAAATAGTCGAAAAATCGAAGAAAAAAAAACCCCGTTTTAAACGGACGCGTCGATCGCGCGCAACGAACAACTCCCTTTAGACGGATAATAAACATAGTTAACGGAACGTGTTTCTCACCCGCGCGACGACGTTCTTGAACATCATCGACTCCGTGTTTTCCATTGTTGAAACCGCAGACAGAACCCCGCCGTTCGAACGGAATAATCACACTGATGCGCGTTGCCCGTCATCATCCCCGTTTTATAACCGTCTTCACAGCCTTGACTCCTCTCGGTCACCCCCTCCCCTCTCCCCCCGTCGGCGACGACACCTGCGCGCCCGATCCCCTTGTCCCGGACCGCTGCAAACACGCCATCAGAGGGGGGGGGGAGGGGTGAGAGGCCTAATTCACCTGAGCCGCGGGCGAGACGGTAATATTCAAATATTCGGCGACGTGTACACGAATAACGAGACTTTCGTTCTGGACGCTTTTCATCGACGGGGTTTTCAATCATTTTTCTCTTCCGAGTGTACCGGCTGCCTTCGCGTTTTGATCGCTTAGCCTCCGTCCGTACCATCCGTATTGGTCGACACGACGTCATTTCGTTGTCTTGTTAAATTAACACCTCTGTCGATATTGTTTTTTGACGTCTTCGACCGGCCCAATACGCGTGTTGACTTTGATGCGCTCTTTGGTTTTGGAAATGGAGCGAGAACTGGCAAATAACGCGAGTTTCGTCACACTGGCGTTCGATTTTTGGCCCGAAACTGTTTACCAGTTTTAACGCATTGATGCAAGATCTCTTGAGTCGCAATTCCGACCGCTTTCTTCTTACTCGTTCTCTGAGTGTTGTCAAGACTTATGGACAATAATGTCGTTGCGGTACACCCTTTGTGCCGAAAAATACGATCAACGTGTCGTCAACATCCTCACGACGAAAACTTTCGGTCGCAGATTATCCGAGTTTCAGTAGAAATTTCAGACCAATATTATCTCGTCTGGCGAAATGTCTTGTACGTACGTACAACGCGAATGAGGGGGGTTACTTCGGCAGACGCTCTACGAGTATAGTGGACCGACCCGACTGGTATCGTTCGGTGCAATGACATACGCGGTTTATAAATACACCGATTTTGTTCCCTTATCTCGTCCCGTCTTATCGCCAGTCGTTATTTATCAGCCCCCCGCCATACCCTTCGTACATCGTGTAACCGTGTCGCGCGGTATTTTCATCCGTTATTACGTAAACAGCGGGCGCGTGCGCACGGCATGAGGTTGTTGCCGTCGTGAATGTAACGGTCATAGAGGCGTACGAACGCACGGATTAGGTCGGATTCCGATTTTTTCAGTAGACGTCACCTGCGATCGTCCGTCGGACACCTCCGCGGTGGAGTACCGTGCCTGCGCGTTCAAACACCCCACCCGTCGAAACCAGCCGTAATGGGTTTCCTGTTATCGTAAACAACAAATATATATATATATTACGATTATTACCGGCTGGGCTCCGTGCGGTCCGTTTCGTGTCGGAAACTTCCGAATGATTCATCATCGCGTTTGTTTTGTACGTAGTCTCTCAAGCCACGATCGTTTTCACGGTCCGTTTGAATAATGTGCGCCGTACGTTTATTTTTTTGGTTTCTTCGTCTGTAGCGTATGAGTCTATGGAGTCTACGGTACAACGAAACCAATGTTCTGGAATCGTATGTCACTGGAAACACGATTTCTAAACCCGTCTTCGGCGTTTTCGTATCGATTCAATGAACATTTTGTTTATTCATATACACGATGATTATAATCGTGCAAACCGTCGGTGTTATGAGTAATTTCGGTTAAATGGAGATTAACAACGGCGCGACAAGACATGTATCGATCGATGTTGTGCCCTTGTGTTGAATGTAAAAAAACAACTGTTTAGAATTCAAATTTTTTTTTTTAAATTTTTCTCTACGATGTATTCTCGTCGAAATATTTTCGACTAGACTCGAAACGAGTAGAGTTTTTATGTCGGTGTTTGTAAAATATACTCGTGTTTGATTTTTTTCGATTGTAACTGTTGATTATCAAAAACGTTATGAATTATTATTTATTTTGGCACGACCAACTTCTGTGTTCACTCAACAACGCTTATTTGTCCATCTATTCGTTAAAAAATAAATAAAGATTCTGGCGCGTACGGGTATGATTAGTTTACATCGTTGTAATGCGTGTTTTTGGTGGAATGTTATGAGGATTTGTTATCGTCTGATTTAAGACGGCTCGTTATTTACGTAGTGGCTTTTCGGTAAAATAATTATATACAAGTGATAATACACGGTAGTATACATGTTTACTAAAACAAGTCTGAAGTCAACGTACTGTTGAATAATATGGTTATACTAAAATGTTTTAGCGACGATAATAAAACTTAAAATATTATTGTTTAATGTAGCGAAGCCTTTCTAACTGTATACTTACTATTCATCAATTTAGTACGAGAGTTATAAATCAGTGTACATGTTTACGTTATGATTAAATGAGTTTATAACTATATATATATATATATATAAATATACCGGAGATAAATAATGTAATTTTGAAAATTTGAGAAATGAAAATCGACTGCGATTACATTGGATGTTTATAGTTTGTGTAAGTCGATGATAAAATAAAACGGGTGGTGTGAATTACAAAAAAAAAGAGAAGGAAACACGATAACTTAAATTGTAATTGAAAAGGGTGTCGCGCGTGAACACAATAAAATACAGGTACGTGGGAAATGTCTATCTCGTTCGTATTGTGATTCCGACGCCGATTCACACTGGGACGAGATGTTAGATTACGAGGTGGTAAAAACAAAAATTGATTCGTTTCAAGTAAAACGTGTATTGATATAATGAGATATTTAGTCCTTTCTTCTTTCGAGTTATAACTAAGAGATATAGAAAAAAAGACTATTCCAATACAATCACGAATGCATCGATTATTATATTATTAAATCATAAAAATCGACGTTGCTTTCAGTACGCGTATTTCGTCAGACACTGTTTCCTTCTCGGAAAATATGTTCAACACGGTTTTATCCCCGTCATCCCACCGGTTGTCGGCGTCCATGCGGTTGTTCTTTGTGACGTTCGCTGAGCCACTCTTGTAAATACAATTATTTTAGAAATCCTAACCTGAGACGTCGTGTCCTATAGTGGTTTCACCCTCGGATATTATTACGTTTCGTGTTTGTTATTCGGTGTTACGTTGTTCGGTGAATCATATATATATATGTGTGTGTGTGTGTGTGTGTGTACTATATATAATGTCCAGAAGAGATACGGCCCGGGAGACTCTACTTGCCGTGTCATAACCGGTTTGGGCATAAAAAAATACTTAAAAAAAATCTGTTGTTGTTGTACCCCTTCGTATGTTGAAGAGAGATGTAATTTAAAAATTCCAAGATCAGGTTTCTCGGATGCCACCGAGTAATAACGAAAAAAAAAAAAAAAGTTTTAATGACTTATTGTTACAAAAAGGTATCGTACCCTTACTGAAAGAGGTTCATCGAACTTCACACGAATACCTATCTCCGTACTTCGTTTACAGTTGATAAAAATAGCGTTTCAAAAACTATTATTTTCAAAGATATTCGATTCGTTTTAATTGTGTCCGTAGTATAACGTCTTCGTTGAAAACCCGTTAATGCTATTTCGTTTATCGTTTAGATCGAGTGAAATTCTCGTAGATAATAATTCTCGTTTTAATTTCTTTTATTTCCATTAATCTCCGTAGGCATATTATTTTATTTACATAAATTATCATTTTCGCGTACAATGTAGATAACGCGTATTTTATTTTGCCTGATTAATTATTATTTAGTTGACACGTTAATTATGATAACTACGTTAAAAGTCTGGTTGTTTTTCGCCCATAATTCATGGTCGATTAAAATCAAAATCAATGACTTTTTAAACACAAAATTCGTAATATTATGTTAAAACGTACATGTACTTTAGAATTTACGTACACATTCAATTAAATTAATATCATAATTGTTTTATTATTATTATTTTGTTTGTGTTATTAAAGAACAATTTATATCTTTTTTTATACTTTCAGGATGTTGATGATACTTCTATTTCCTGTACACCGGTTATATGGATCCAAGTAGTTTTATCAAGAAGGTAATTTCGTAATAAATGTTACTATTTTATATTCAAAGAAATCGGTTGAAGACATTTATGTGAAATAATTTATTACCTGTCTCATATTCATTTAATTCTATTAAATTATTAAATAAGATTACTGTTTGCCAGTATGTTTACTATTTATAACTAAAAGGACATTATAAGTATAGTCTTCCTCTATTTAATAAGAAGTATAGTAAGATCTCCATATTACTCAGATTACAGTGTTAACATTACACTTCATATTTAAACACATTTGAAAAAGGGAATGTCTTGGGGGATATTCAAAGATTTTTTAGTAAAATATCTTCTAACAAAGAAATTTAAATGTTTTATGTTTAACATTTTTAAAGTAGATATCACTTCTTTGTCATATGATATTTTACAAAAAGCCCTTAAGATACCTTGGAAAATATTAGTAACCTGCTATATTGCCTGTTAGATAGATGAAGACAGTAAATATATAATATACATATAATTTCCTTTTAATTTATATTCAAGCCATTTTTGCTTTATTACTTTTCCTTTTCCTATTTCCTTTTTGGAAAATAACTAAATTTTAATTGTAAAAACATTTAACAAATAATTTTTTTAATTTAACAGATCAAAAAAAGTTTTGAAATGATTTTATTTATTAAAATTAACATTAAAACAAGATACCTATACATATTTTATAATAGTCAGCAATATATTTATAACTTAAGTATTTAATTTATAAAATAATCAAAGTTCTTTATTACAAACAATTTTACTTATATAATTTTTGTATTTTCATTAAAATATTATATTAAAGGTTACTGTAAAAGCAACATTTGATTACGAAGGTCGTCAAGACGATGAATTGTCATTCTGCAAACATTCTGTGATTACTAATGTAGTGAAACAAGACAGTGGTTGGTGGCGTGGTGACTATGGTGGTAAACGGCAACATTGGTTTCCATGTAATCACGTGGAAGAATTACAAGAAGATCATATAGAAAACTCAGATAGTGGTGTAAGACAATTAAACATTTTAGCCATGTAAATTAAATATTAATATTATCTTAATGTTTTAGTCAACAGAGTCAATGTTCTTGGGAACTTCGCAAAAAGGGAGTTTAGACTTAACGGGCGCTTTAGTCGAAATTGGAAAATTAAATCAACTAAAGCTCGAGTGGATGATCAAAATACAAACATCTAATGCTTGTACACCATTCGTTGTAGGTTCAGTATCACGAGAACAAGCTGAAGAATGGAGAAATTTAATTGTCGAGACGGCTCATAATGCTAGTGCAAGAGTAATTTTAGCAAATTATGTACTTTTATTTTTACATTTATAATGTATTTTATTTTTGTGGTCAAGGAAATTGAAAATAAAAAAATGGAACGCCAGTTGAAAATCGCTAAAGAAATATCCGATCTTATAATTTATTGTCGATCAGTGGCTTTTTGTATTGAAACACTGCGTGAACGTGGATTTTTACACAACGAAATGTGTTCTTTCCCTGAAAACAAAGCCGAGAAGCTCATGTGTCATCAAGAAAACAAGTTCTTCTTTTATTATCATCAAGTTCAATTTAGTAGAGTGTTTCCAAAAGGCCAACGCATAGACTCCTCTAACTATTCACCAATAGCCATATGGAATACAGGATGTCAAATGGCTGCTCTTAATTATCAGTCACCCGGTTTGTAATTAAACATTTGTAGTCATATGATTTCATATTAATTTGATTTTTGATCCTTAGATAAAGCGATGCAATTAAATCAAGCTAAATTTCGTTTGAACGGCAATTGTGGCTATGTTTTAAAACCAGATTATATGTTAGACGAAAGCGATTCATTGTCCAGTAACTGGATGGATGAGACATTATCAGTAACAATTTGTATTATTGGTGGTCGCAACTTTGGTAGACCAGGTCGTAACGGAATATCTAATCCGTTTGTCATTGTTGAAGTATACGGAGCAGAATATGATGCAGGATTAAAATTAAATACTCGCACAATACGTATGTTTTTGTATTCTGATTAAATTATATACTAAATTTTTTTTTTTTTTTTTTTAGCGGATAATGGATTTAATCCAGTATGGAATGAAACTTCCGAATTTGAGATTATGAATCCAGCAGTTGCATTTATTAGGTTTGTCGTTAACGATGAAGATATGTTTGGAGATTCCAATTTCATTGGACATGGCACATATCCGGTCAGTGTCTTTGTCTGTTATTTTTTTTATATTGTTTTAAACTCATGCAGGATTTCATATTGTTCTAGATGATTTCATTGCGATCAGGTTATCGAAGTATTCCTTTAAAAAATGGCTATTCTGAAGATATTTCATTAGGATCTCTCTTAGTTCATATCACCATTAGAAGCAATACGGTTAGTAAAGTATATAATATTTTTTGGCTTTGCTAAATTTAAAATCATTTTGTATACAGTAATTATTACTTATTAATTTTTTGTTAGTTAGTTTTTTTTTTTAACTTTTTCATTTAAATAACAATTTAAAAAAATGCACGTTTACAAAACTTAGTATGCCTTGTGTGTTAGGCAAAACATATTACATGTATGTGTTTTCAAAATAGTAAATGTAGACGCAACCCGTTCAATATTTTATTTGTTTTTTTATTACTGCTTTAGCTGAAAACTTTCAATAAAATAATGTTAAATTTATTATGTTAATGTATGGTCAATGTGATTAATTAATCCATATTAACTATTTTTTAATTTAACAATATATTATTTAAATTGTTTAACTACATGGTATTTATTATGCATATAGATACAAAAATATCATAAACGATATACCAATTTTAACTTAGACGACTGAGTTACTGTTGCTGATTGGTCTCCTCTTCAAACACCTCAAGTCATGTTTGTTATAATTATCAATTATTACTTATAATTATTTAAATATATATATATATATATATATGTATGAAAATAGTAGTAATAATAGTAGTAGTAGTAATAATAATAATAATAATGATTATAATAATAGTTATTATTTTTTAATTTTAACAAGTAATTACATTAACATTTTAGGATATAGTGTTCAATCATAGTCTGAATATTAAAATCAAAACTACAAATTGTGAAAAAGTCTTAACTGTTATAATACAACACATCTCGTATGAATTTATTTTAAAATTACATTAAAAATATGTTTGTATAAATTAACTATTCATTTCTAATATATATATATATATGTATAATTTTATTATATAAGTAAGTGTATTAACACCGTTGGATAAACGTGATTTTAACAATTGTTTAATGTATGCAAGTTACAAGTATAATAATAATATATACCCATTGTTTTAATAATAAATTTACAACTTTGCAGTGGTTTGACGTCTTCACCACAAAGACGTATGTTTTATGTATTTCGAATATGAAATTTGTTTTTTTAATAATTGAACTTAAATTGGTTTAGGTCTCCTCCCTTTTTACGTACACATATGTTTAGTTTCTTTGACTCTTCCAATTATGAAGGGTCGGCCTTCTTTCGACCACGATCAGTTCCTATGTGTCTTACACAATACGCACTTATATCATTCTCAGTCACATTTAATCATTTCCACTTTGGCCTTGTTGCTTTCTTTTTATATTCAAATTACTGTTACCACCCTAATCGTTTCTATCTATTCACTTACATTTTTAACAAAAATTGTGAGACCTCAAAATGTATAAACCTCTTGTATACTAATTTCTCATTTTATGCTCTCTAGTCTCCCAACCCACACACGTTCTAACACTATATATAAGTATATGTGTGCTATATATACATATATAATTTTATTATTATATATAAGATAAACGATATTTAAATAAATATAATATTAGTGTAGTAAATGTTTATCTATTAAAATATTAATACTTACACATTATAACATGTTATTTATATTAGTTTATTCACGTTTACATTGTCTATTGCTTTAGTCTATTTAATGAACACGAGTTTGTACAAGAATATTTTTATACATACTTTTTATAATTAAGTATGTTAAATTGTATTTTTTTAAATTCAATCTATATTTATTTAGTATATTTGTACGATTTATTGATTATTGGATTTTTTTTTTTTTACTCATAAATAACAAAATTATATAAAAAGTATTTTCTTAAATATAAATAATTATACATTTTTTTATCATGCAAGTATAAATATATTATATCAAGTTTTAAGAAAATATATATTTATTTATACAGGCATGGTCATAACCAAATATATACGAAAACACAGTGTTTATTATTTTTTGTAATTGAGACTTGTAAAAATTAAAAAAATTAATGTTTAAATGTTTAGCCAAAACAAAAGTCAAAGCTGAGTTTGGCAAACTAATTCTTTGAAAGTCAGGTCAGATTGATAAAAAGAACAATTCTAAAGTGTGTCTTATTCAATAAAACGCCTTAATTATACGTTATGTTTTCAATGACATTTTATCAAAAATTTAAAATTTAAAGCTTTACCCCCCACAGCTCTGTATTATTGTACTCACATTAAAAAATGTGTAGTACGAATCTTTATGAAAAATAGGGGCGGTCCGTTTAAACATTTTTCTAGAATTTTACTCAGGCGTTTATTTCCGACTCGTTGAAAAAGCACAAATGCAATTCAATTATTCACGTGTTCATGAAACTTTATTGCGTGAAAAACATTTTCATTCGAACCCACGACGAGTGCAATTAACATTGAAAATAAGTTTTTAGACGCCGTCAAGGTGATCTCGTGATCAACGTTTTGAATGATAATGACCGCTGACGAAACCAAACCGTTCCGAACGGGCGTCGTTACGTATTGTCGTTGCGCGCGCGTGCGTTCTACTCGAACGATCGGGTTTTGCGCGTGTTGACGTCAACGTCACGAAACGATTCAAATGCATCTTCTAATCGCTTACGGTTTTATCTCGTACGTGCACTTCATTAGTCAACGTAGTTTTGTAATCCGTCGGGTTCGAACGTCGGCAACACCCGACGTGCAATTGCGTTCGAGAGGTATACCTGTCAATGTCTTAATCCCGAAACGTAGTTTACGCTTTTGCGGTATTATTTTTTGTAATTTCGTTCGTCGAGCGATTATCCGTTTTTCAGACGAATAACGAAATCGGTACGTCGTGAATTCATGTTTTCCTAATACTTAGCTCTTGAAACGACGGTTATTTGTTCGGATTGATTAGACATATTAATGCGCGTGCACCACACGGACGTTCACTCCGAGTGGTGTACGTTGTTTTTACGGAATTAAACGTATTTTGTCGGGTCTCGTGTGTTGGCAGTCGTGTGCGCGATCACTGGGCGTGTACCAGTAGGTTTTGGACATTTCGGACGGCGGAAACTCACGATGAGCGAACGTGATATGAAATGCTTTCGTATCTATATGCTCGTCGAACAGACAGAAGAATATGAAAAAGAAGAAGTCCCGATAGGGGACGGTTGCGAACGAACATCCTTATTTACGACAAATTCCGGGAGTGTTTCAGGCCAGTTTGATTACGTGTGCGTCTGGTCGAAAAATATTCTTCGAGCCGACGTCGCACGACTAGCCAATAAATCGTGTAAACAATCGAATACTTTGCTACCAGTTCTGCAAGTTTTTCGTCTTCGACGACAGTACAAAAAGCACCGTTGACATTTTGCCGAACGTTTGACGGAACCGTTACGAAAAGTAAAAGGAATGTTTGTAAGGAACCGCGCCTTAACCAACATAAGGGCTATCGTCTGTTCTTATCGATACTACAACGTCACACAGTATTAATAAGTGCTGCAGGGGGGTCATATGCGTAAACGAGAAGGTTCTTTTGTGTGTCAAACAATGAAAACAACCGTTTGGCTTCTCAAATAACAACACACGCATAAATTTGCTAAAAACCATTTCAAAAAAGTAGTTCGTATTAGTCCGTCGTAACGTGATATCGAATTAGAAGTTGATTCGCATTGTGTACTTTGTGTTAAAATAACACACAGTTTAGAAGGGATCCCCCCATATATACTTATATATATTTTTATAACAATTTAAAAACATGTCGTGCGCGTGATAATTAATACCGTCTGAATTATATATATATGTATACAGCAATATACACGTGTCACATATCGCTCACTCCTTTCAATAACGTCATATCTCAAAAATCTCATAAATCAAAAATCTAACTTTAAGTTTTTATGCGTAATTCTTCTTTAAATTGGGGAAAAAAGCCGGTATTATCTTTAAAGTATGTCATATATATTTAAAATTTCAATTGGTAGATTAGTATTTATTTTAGACAATTTTATTCTACTTTCAAAGTTTAAAATCACTCTCCTTAAAAATCAAGTTTTTTGAGATATGACGTTGTTGAAAGGAGTGAGCGATATGACATAATATACATAATAATTTACAATATGTTAAAACTATATGTTTTGGAGCGTTTGTTACGTTTTCACATACGTTTGTTCTTAATGCTGCCCATTATGATGCGATAAAATTAATTATCCTAGATTCCTCGGCTTCCGATTACCAATACGTTTACTTGTTTCCATTAAAAATTTCCCCGTTCCGATTTTTCCCCATTCCCACGTCGAACCTTGTGCGTTTCGTTCTTTTATGACCTCTTCACCGTGGTTTCATCACCTCTTCGTCGTTGTCCGTCAACCTGCCGTTTCCGTTTAGGTCGCTCAAAACCGTCCCCGTTCATTTCTTCAATGATTTTCCGTTATCCTGTCCTTTCTGTTCGAAGCGACTTCGGTCGGCGGCCAACCTTTTTCAATCATTCGCTTCTCCGTTCATTCTCCGATCTTCCGAAATCTCCCTTACCGATTCCGTCGTTAATTTCTTCATTTCTGATGCTTTCCTATTATATTATACTCGTTTTTTCTTCTTCTCGAGATCGTTTGTTAATTGTTAATATAATTAATTTTTGTTTTCGATATTCAATGTTACATTAGTAGTTTTTCTATTATATGTATATTAATTGTTGAGTTGTTATAGATTTCGATTGAAAGCTAATGAAAAATATAAATAAATAAATTATGCTATTCGATTCTTAAGACTTTTACTGCCCCTAAAAGGATCGTAAAAAAAAAACCTATTCAACAACCAAACGCTTTCTCGTCCCCGTTCAATATTTCTACAATTAGGTATAGACTTTTGGTATATGACGACGAATGAATATTATTGATGTATAATTTACTAATGATAATAATAACGTTGTAATTTACTATACAAATGATAGAGAGTTACTAATTAGATGATCAATTGCAATATCTCTTTTATCATTTTATCACACACACACACACATATTTATATGTATATACATATATAAATGTTATCTGTTTTATAGTCTTTTGAACTGCACAATAATTATACAAGTTTTATTAGTATATTGGGGTTACTTTTAAAGTGCAATTATTCGGAAGTCAGATAATAACGCGACGTAGGTATATTACGAAAATATTTGGAACCGAAAACGAAACCGCTGTGGTTGGAGACCGTATTATCGTTTTTTTCCTCTCGTTTCGTTTTGCCGTCGGCGAGCGTCGGTCGATATATTTATGAATGGGAGATGATGCAATTGCAGCAGTCGGTAACGTCATTCTTTTGTAAATGGGCCGCCGCCGCCGCCGTAGCATGTGTATAGTATACGTACACATTTCACGAGGCTCATAACGGAACGTGCGCGTATGAAAACGATTTTCGACCCTTTATTAACTATATAAAAAACGTGTTTCCCAAACTATACACTACGTACGAGTAGACATAGTGAAAATTAGTAATTACAATATTAGTGAAATTGATTTGTACGGTTTATTATTATTATTATAATTATTTTATTTATTCGTTATTCGTGCATGGGTTTGGGTATAATTTCCCTCTCGACACAACATTCTACATTCATTTATACAGTACAATCAATACGTGATATTAATAAATTAAAAATATAATTTATATTATAATATGCTCTACTTTATTAATATATATTTTTAATTTCGAATGACTCACACACACAAAACCCGCAATTGTACTTTAGTTTTGAAAATGGTCTACTCGTAAAAATTAAAAATTTCCTTTATTAATATATATATACACATGACGTGCAACGTATTTGAAAAGAGTATATCACTTTTTTTAAATTAAATTTTATGAATTCGTTTATACTATAATATTTTATTTCTAGTGACGATTAAATTTGTATAATATTTTAATTCGATGCGTTTAGATTTAATATTTGTATCACAGTCGTTTCGAATTATTTCCAACGACGTGATCACGTGGATAAAAATAGCATATATCAATCACGTTGCTTGTCGTGTACCAAACCGAGATAAATGTTAACTAACAAGTGACCGAGAGACGTTTTATACACGGTAACAACTAAATACGAACTGTTGTGTTAATGGAAGCTCGTCGCTTGTTCGCGTAGATAAAATATTTAACGTCTTAGTCAAAAGACAAACGATTTCTCATTACTGTTGACTAATCTAACTCGTACAAACTATAATAAAATATAATTTCGTTATTCGACGCATTTGAGTCACTCGATCAATAAAAAGCGTCGTTACACTCGCTCTGTTTCGGGTCTTAACGGCATGTACGACAAATGAAATCCGTACGGATACCAAATACCTACTGATAACTCACGATTTCGTCTTTATGTTGTTCTAGGATGCGAAGCCCATTGTCGGTGACGTATTAATAGTTATAATATATTACATGAGGTCTGTTCAAAAAGTTCCCGGACATAAAGTTCCTAAAAATAGACAAATTATATCATGGTAAACGTTATTAGGTTAAAATAAAATACAGATGGGCCATTATATTTTTGAATAAACCAGAATAATCATTATTTATGTACGTATTTTCATAAACGAAAAATCAAAATCAGAAACAAATCAGTTTCGACGTCTGTATGTATTTAAAATAATATTATAACTTCATTAATAGTGCACTATAATATTTAATAGTTAACTATACTAAGTTACTCATGATTCAAGTAACAAGGATACAAAACTACATGTAATTGGACGCAGCTTGCACTGGTAAGATATCAGTTAACATACTGTAATATATTTGACAATTTCAATAAAGAAACTTATTTTCTAACATTTTTAAAAACATCACTTGTGTGAATAATAACATTCCAATATTAATGTGAAATAATGAATATTACAACAACATCAACAAAAATGATGAAACCATTACTGTTTTTAAGGTATAATGTATTAAATACGATTTTTATATCATATGTGTTAATTTAAAGTTTTCATTAAGTTTAATTAAAACGGTACGGTTCGTAGTATCACTAGATCTTACACGAAAAACAAATTTAAAAATATTCTATAACTAAAAGTTTTCTCGACCCGGTTCATTAATTATACAATAGGATATAGACATTCAGTGTATGACGAAGAGTGAATATTATTGATGTGTAATATAATAATTATATTAATAACGTCGTAATTTACTATACAAAAGATAGAGAATCAATGTGTTTATTTAATTAGATCTAACGGTTATAATTTTATCACACACACACACACGTGTGTATATAAATGTTATCTCGTTTATAGTCTTTTGAACTGCACAATAATTATACGTGTTTAATTATTATATTGGGGTTACTTTTAAAGTATAATTATTCGGAAGTTAGATAATAACGCGGCGTAGATATAATAAGAAAATATTTAGAACCGAAAATAAAACCGCTGTGGCTTGAGACCGTATTATTGTTTTTTTTTTTTTTGCTCTCGTTCCGTTTTGCCGTCGGCAAGCGTCGGTCGATATATTTATGAATGGGAGATGATGCAATTGCAACAGTCGGTAACGTCATTCTCTTGTAAATGGGACGCCACCGCCGCCGCCGTAGCACGTATCCTACTGCATGTGCGTGTATGAAAACGATTTTCGACCCTTTGTTAACTATTTAAAAAACGTGTTTTCAAAACTATATACCGTACACGAGTAGGCATGGTGAAAATCAGTAATTGTAGTATAACGTCGGTTGACCGTTTCAAAAACATGTTTTCGAAACCGTATGCCTATATAGACATAGTGGTAATTATGGTATGAGGACTTTTAATGACAATCGAAATGATAGTTTGTGGTCGGAAAACAAAAAACAGTTCAACAGTCGGAAAACGATATTAGTGTAATAAAATTGATTTTTAATAACAATCGCTCATAGTTAAAAACTGCAATTACATTAAATGGTCATATTATTAATGAACGCGAAAGTGAAGAAAATGTTCTGATTCTTTAAACATAAATAAATAAAATGTTTAATGCTTTTGTCATTTCGTATTCGTTACACATGAAACAATGAGATATTCAATCGCGTGTAAGCCACCTATATTTATCATACAAATTACCGTTGACGTTATCTGTGATTCAGGTAGGGTGTAGTTTTTCCGTACTAAAATAGGCAATTACTTACGAAATTATGTCGGTCGTTTAGACGGTCTAATAACTACGAGTGTTGAAAAATACGAGTGTTGGCCGAACTTCGACTCTAGTGGTGTTGCTAAAAAAAAATTATTTTGTCTTACCAAGAACAATTATTATAAATTAAACAAATTATTTTATCACAAGCGCCAAATATTATTTTTAGAAAAACTTGTTGATAATTAAATGTTTAAAAATGTGCGTATACACCACTGTACACGTTACGATGTTTTGCCAAGTAAAACGATGTGGGAATACAAAACAATTTGGGTTTCAGTGCTCCCGAAAATACATCGTGGCGAAAAAAAAATATGTCTATCCGTCGTTGGATATGAAAATATATCGCGCGAGTTCACATCGACCGCGGTTACAAATACGGAAGTCCGGTATCTGTTCACGTTGTCCGGGTGAGAGAAAAACAAAATTTTTCGCAAACCAGCGTATAGCGGTACGTACGGCGTTTCAAACGTCCCAGAGACTATATGAAATGTCTTTGGACACCCGCGATTTACGTATGATAAACGGATATCACGTGTTTGTCGATGCAGCTCAATTTAAAAATGTTATTAAACGTTTAGTAGTTTTTTTGTTTATCGCGTCGCGGTGGTTAAATATCATATCGGTGCGTTCTTATTTTACCGTTGTATCGGTGACCCGTGGCAGCACAGTTCCGGTCAAGTACAACGTCACGCGGTGAGATATTCTCGGTAATGGTCTTGGTACGTGCTCGTTGCGATTTCCAACGAAAATAATGTTATCCGTCTTTGGGGTTCGTCCGAGGGACCGCGACGGCATTGCGGGCAAACAACACTCCGACACACCCGTTTTCGACTGTGCCCCCTCGCCTTTCGAGAATTGTTTCTCCTCCTCGAAATTATTTTAAAACACGGACGGATATCCCAGCGTCCTCTTAAAACTCTCGTCGGACGAGCCGAACCCGTTTATTCGTATATTCGTTAATTACAGATTTAATTATGAAATTATAATTTTTAATTGAAAAGTGTATTTTATTAAAGCACGCGGCGACCATTGATTAAATAATGCGTGCCATGTGACAGATAAAACGTATGTGTTTGATTTCGCTTTTAATTATCATTGTAGTGCTATCCGTCTTCATTAACTCGTGATTCGAGCTGACTCCGTCAGCATTTAATCATTCTTGTATAAAACGCCATTTACTGTAGTTCGCGTGGAACCGCATGTATTGTACACTAAAATACCTATTATTATTGTTCGTACGAATTATGATTCGATTTTAAACGAGATCAAATAACTACAATCCGTAATACTGGTCCAATTTTGTAATTGTTTTGACAATTTTCACCCGGCAGTATGAATTTGGGTCGCAGGGCTCTTGCAATGGTACTTGAGTTGGGTCTAGTTGAGTTGAGTTACTGGGTTCAATAAAGTGAAAACATATTCGAATCGGGTTAAACTCCACCGGTGTACAAAATCATCTTTTCTCGCAAAATCTTTTCTATCTATTCACCCGCGGACCCAACTCGGGGTTATCCATACTTGCACAACTAATTACGTATTTCACACTAAAATGTGTATATATATATATGTATTATTGTTCATATTTCTCCATATTATATAATATATATGTATACGTACGATACGCACCGGTAGAGTGGTAAAGCACGCGTGCATGGACTTACGGATGTGGCCGAAAAATAATTAATAATTGACCTACAACGTAACAATATGATTCTCCGCGCGTGTGCCGTTATTGTCGGGGAAGCGCACGATAAAACGGATGTTGTTATGCTCGCGCAGGCGTAGGTAACAACGCGAAAAACGTACGATTTTTTTATTGGATACAATATTATAAAACCGATAACGTTTGCACGATGGTCACAGGGGGGGTGATTGTCAAATATCGAATCGAACTCGAAATCAATTCATACGGGACTTCCGTACTGTATGTACACGCGTAGATTTAAATATTGTTTGCGAAATACCGTTTATCTTATGCGGCGTCATGTTTTGAAGTTTCGAGATATTGTGTACGCCGTTGCGTATGACCTTCGTACGAGATAGATAGGGTCCAATCGTGTACGAGGAGGATTCATTGATTTTGTTTTCTATATATATTTCACGTGCGTAACACGTTGTTCCGTTTTGAAAACAACGACTTCGTAATCCGGTGTTTTGTGACAACAATGTGTGACCCCCCTCACCCCGTGACATTATGCGTGTTATAATCGTTTTTTCGTATAACGCATTTCACGGAGCACACAAAACACCGTTTATTACGTTGACGTAATGATCGTGATCGTTTTCGTCGCCGTCACGTGTGCAATATCGGTTTCGCGGCGGGTTTATCTGATTTGTAATTTTTTATCCCTTAGCGCTTATCATCAAAAACGCCGCGCGTTATCCCCCGGTGGTACAGGAGTTATCCGTATTGCCGTATCGCACCTATTTCATGAGATCGTAACCGCGATAACCGTTATCGTACCACGCGACGCGTGCGTTATTGCGTTTTTGGACATACGCCGGAATACCGTAAAAACGGGTTTGTGTAATCTATTTTTATTATTTTTTTTTTTTTTTTTGCCGTATTCGCACGAATTTTGTGTCGGGCACGCGCCTAAGTCGATAACTGATCAAGTACGTACGAATCGCACGCGGACAAAATGAAATCGGACCGTCGCGCAGCAGACGCATGTACGCGCGGTATGATTTGGCGCGCGCCGCGGAATCAACACGACAGATTTACGGCGAACGTTTGTCGTACAAGGTTATTACGACGCGCCCTTGTCGACGAGTTTTTGCACTGTTCGTCGGACGACGCGGGCGTTTCGATTTTTAAAACGACGTCCGGTCGGTCTCACGTGTCTCCGTCTTGACATCAACCTATATACACGGGGGGCGCCCATAGGATAATATTTAAGGGGGGGGGGGACAAAATAATTTATTATTTTTGATAAGCAAAAAAAAAAGGTTAGGTTCAATAATTTAATGTAGTCTTGTGTTATTTCATCAGTGTATGATATTGATTTTAATTTCCAATAATCATACCGAATTAAACCATTTACATTTAACTGTTGTATCTTCACTGTTGTATTATCACAGAAGAAACAGAAGGGAAATTTGTTCAATAAACAAATATATTAATATATATATATAAAATTACTTAAAATTTTTAATTTTATGTAAAATAAAACAAAAATAAAACGTCGACCTTTACAATGGCAATGTGAAAATACCAATTTTAGCAACTATACTTATTTGCCCCCCCCCCCATGCCTATATATACCCCGTTTGTGCGACGACGGACGGCGGTCTCGTCGAACACCGTTCGCGTGTTGTACTTTTCCAAATTCTTCCCTGCATGGTTAACGGACACCGTGTAAGTTTCACTCGTATTATTACGTAATATTACATACATACGTGTATAACACGCGTGTCGTTCACGATGAAACACCACGTGAAAAATTTGTTTGCCGAGTGTTGTTCACATTACGGTTTCAACAAATTACGCGTGTGTTTGTGCACGTGTTAGTCGCGTACCGTGTACACGCGCCGCCATCCGAACGTCGCTTTTGGACGTACATCGCAATTGTTACACGATTGTTACGACGAAACCTGCAGTTAGGTTTGGCGCTATCGATTCAATCGGGGGGTTTTTTTTTTTTCAAATTTGTTGTCCCGCCTCAGTGCTCGATTTACGATTACGAGGATGGTATTTGAAATGATCAACGTTTTTACACCGAAAAGACTGTGACTCGTAGATTGTACGCCTTTGTTTAAAATATCGAATAGATCTTGTGCGCATAAACGTTCGTTTCAACACGTAACAATTGTATTCATTGTGCAATAGTTATTGGTTTACGACTTCTTTTTTGAACTCATTACTTATCTCCGATGACTATAATAATACTCGACTTCGTTTAACTATGTCTGCCAACACCGTGGTTAGGTGTTAATGATACTCGTCATGATAATATCCATTACGATAAATCGCAATTACGAGTTCGTATAATTCAACGGATCAGCACTAACCGCGATAGTTAATTCATATCTGTTTTGTCTGCTCCGTATATACATGTTTAACTGATCGACATAGATAACTGAAATCAATTCGTAAGATTAATTAATGATTTCAAGTTTAATATTTAAACGCTCGGGTAACGTCACATATGCGTGTATATAATCACCGTAAATCAGACTTTAAACGTTTTTGAACGTTTGTCATTTGGTTTGATTTTAACATTATTATTATTTGTTTGTTTTTTTTTTAATGTAGGCAATCGTACATTCTTACATTTAGATTTGGCGTCTTCGAAATACTTCAAACGCGTGGCAGACAGAACGGGTTATTTTGGAAGGGACGAATGTGTTTCATAATACTTCATATTTAAAATAAAGTAAATCGTCTCGCCAACTAGCACGCCGTAGCGTATAGTATATATCACAGGCAATATGTTTATATTTTTATAAATTTATGTCAAATATTTATTTTTAATCTTCCCACGTATACCCTCGTTTGGTTTATTATTATCGTACGTGTGCCATTTCCAGTGCAGTGTGTGTAATATTAGAAAAATAATAACAACAACAGTATACATATATATATATATACTATTATATAAGGATATGTATACAAGAGACAAGAACGTAGAAAAGTATATTTCGAGACTAAATAGTCTTACCGAACGGTGTTTTCAGCTTTTACACACAGAAAACCGGATTTGTTCGTCAGAGACAAGACGTCGGTACACGTTTACACCATTACACATAATAATATTCCTTATACTGTGTTGGAAACGTGAAGCGTCGGACGCATAGAAAGTACGGTCCCTCACAAGCTACGCGGTATACCGCGTGTGATATACCTAAACGGCAGTCGTCTCGCGTCAAGTCCCGACGTCGTCGCGGAACACGCGAATGTCGTAATTCGTAATACACGGGTATGGCTATTTAAAAACGGGGTAATAAATGATATGACGCGTATCTGTTATATGGTTTGTGTTCACGCGTTATTTGAATCGCGGACGCTATGCGTAACCATATTGGCGGAAAATCACGAACAACGCTTAAATTTAAAATTCCTCGTTAAATCGAAAAAATTTCCGACGGAATGTTTTAAACTGTTGACTGAGGAGGCGTACGGAGGGGAAACCGCGGTAACGTAGCCGACTTTTTGAGCGAATCGAAAGGTGTAGCGAGGGGTATCGGATACCGACAAAACCTAACCTAACCTACCGATAACGTCGAACGCGCTTGACGTTTTATTCGACATGAAGGGCGTGATAATGATCGAACGGGTACGCGATGGCCAAACAGTGAATCAAAAATATTACATCGAGGTCCCGTGTATGCCCGGAGAACGGGTGAGGAAGAAGAGACCAGAAAAACAATGCGCCAGCGCTCGCAACGCTACCGCCCCGTCAAGGAATTTTTGGAACGTATTGCACGCCGTATTCAACCAGATTTAGCTCCGTGCGACGTTTGGTCTATTCCCGAAAGTGGAAACTGCATCGAAAGGTATTCGTTTTGGCGCCGTGGAAGCGGCAGTGACCAACTCGAGGGCGTAATAACACCGAGGCGGAGGGCGGAGGTGTGTGGTAGGGGGTCGCCGTTGGATTCGGATATCATATAAACCATGTAAACTACCGGTTTTTTTTTTTTGTTCAAATGGCCGCGCCACGTATTCGACATACACTTCGCGTGCGGTCAGAGGCATACCGCGGCGGTACCAACGGCGTGCGCATCGCATCGTACCGCGCGGCACGCCAGGTAGTAGGTGGCCACGGCCGAGGAATATTGTCGCGGTTGTTTCGGGCGCGTTTGCTCCGCGCCGTCGAAATGACGAAACACAGCGACGAAGCGCGCAAAACACCGACCACGCAGTTTTTCGCCGCGCGCACGCGATTCGGTACGAGTTGGGCTCGAAGACTGTACACGTACGTACGCGAACAAATTAATCGCGTGAAATGGTATACGTCGTTACCGTTTTCGGTACTACGGAATAATGTTCTCGGCGCGTCAGTGTTTCCCTCTCATCCGTTTACATGATATTCGGCATTTATTTATTTACGTCGATTTACCCCGGGCGTTTACTGTTTTTAAAACGCGCCGGCCGTGTAACACCGTTCGGGAATACCGACAATTTTTGACAACGAACAACCGTGTCTATTTATATATAACTCGCGACAAAATGCGCTCGTAACGGGCGTACTCGTGTTATTATTTAATCGCGTATTCGACGGCGGTTCCCTCTAATTAAACGCGGACTTTTGTACCATAAAGTTAATCGGTTCCAGTGCCCGCGGTCATAGTTTTAAAACGGAGTTTTTCAAATGATACGATTGCATGTTATTCGTCTAACGACAATCGAGGACGAATTGTTCAGATATTTCTGTATCGGTCGATGCACGGGATGATTTTGTTCGTCGGGGCGCCAGAAGAACGCACGAATTCGTTTCGATTTTCAAATTTTATTAATTTATCAAAAATTAGTCGGCGGTCAACTTCATGCATTATGTATTTTAAATGTTAAATGTAAAGCGAGCGGACAAGGAACATTGTTCCGTTGCCATAGTAAAAGTAAACATGAGATTGAATTCGATTGTGTCAATATATATATATACATAATCGTTGTTTTAGTTTAATTGAGCTATATATATATATAGGTAGAACAATGACGTTAATTTAGTTTTTAAAAGAGGGGCAAACGTTTTAACCGGCCAATTTAATGAAAAAAAAAAACAACAACTCGCTTTGCTCGCAAATTACACTTCCCACTTATATTTAGCTCAATATTATTTTCAGTTTAGGTACATAATATTATGTTTGTTATCATAGAAAACATATATAAACAAACACACACACACGCTATATATAAGTACACATTATTCGATTTACTCAATATTATTTTTAGTTTTTACGCTTTTTGCGCACAAGAAAAAACGAAACAAAAAATACCATATGTGATCAGCTTTCAAACGGTCCAAACACAAAACGTGGAAACTACCACCATGGACATATACTTTGAATTAAGGTTAATGATTTACACGCTGTCTTTAATGATAACCGTTACCATGTTAATTGAGAATACACATGATCACGGTAAGTTATAACCACGATTTAAGACCTTATAATCGTGGTCTTAATCATACTTTTGATAAAGTTTAACTGATATTATTTTATTTTACATCCACCGTTTGCCATGAGGTTTGTTACGTCATATAATCTAAGGTTATTACTGTAAATTAGTCTAGAACATTGATTAAATAATGCAATGTATTTATTCAATAGGTAGAATTAGGATAACTTATACCTATTTAGTATTTACACATAAACACGAATCATATCAGCGACCCATAACTAGCTCGAAACCGGTCCGCTGATAAAAAGGGGAAGGGGGCAAATGTTCTCCGTTCTCCTTCCCAAATGACGCCACTGAGATAGAGCAGTTGGTATAAATTCTACTTTTCGTTTTAATGTTTAATTCAATTTTTAATTGGGTTTACACGAATTTTAATCAGAGTTAGAGAATGTTAAAAAAAAGTGTTTCTTTTTATCGAGATTTCATTAAATATTCGAATGAGATATACATTTGTAAAACTTTCTGTAAAAACAATTTTGGACGATACAAAATTTTACGTATTTTATGAAATACGAACAATTTAGACAATCCTTGAAAGATAAATTTTCATCACTTACATTTTTCAGCTGACAAAGTTTTGAGCTAAGGAAAAATTATTTATTTATTATTACTAAATAATATACATTTATCAATATAATTTAAAGAATGATTTTAAGTTTTAATGTTTTTCGATTTGTATGTGTGTATTTAATATTGTTATAATTTTTATAAATTAATGTAATTAATAATTAACAGAACTATTCTTCCAAAACTATAATAATTTCAAGATTTAATTTGAAGATTTTCGTTTTTTTTCATTCAAGATTTTAATTTAAAACATACCTCTAATAGATTCAAAGTTAGAATAAATGTTTTGATTGAAGTCAATGAAATTATATTCGACGATGAGACCGAGACCGTGTGCACCCATTCGACTATTAGTGAAACGAGTCCAATTTAAATCAATTTGTTGGCATATAAGTTATATTGTCCAAATTTAAATTCATATTAGCCCTTTACAAATATGATCAGGCCCATTACATAAGTACAACGTTAAACTACAATTTCGTTGTAATTACGTAATTTTCTGAATATGTTTAAATATATTTAAAGGTGATTATTTTAATAATATATTAATTTCAACGAATAGAATTATATATTTATGGTCTAATTTAATTTCCATTCAAATAAATGATTGTTGTATTTCGATTTTCTTTTACATGTTACTATAACCGATTTAGAGGACTTTTATCTACACCGTAATACCGTAACGTATATATATATATATATATAAACTACTTAAAAATATACATTTATGTTTAAATATCACTTTCGTGGGAAAAAAACCGTAGATTATAGTGTAGTAGCTGGGAGGTACAAACGCGTACTTCGGAAACAAGAACCAACCGTTCATCTGAATAAAAGCAACAAAGTAAAATATAAAATAATAAAATCGGCGATAAAAAAATTATAACGAAACGCCATTGTCAATTGTTTGTTTTATCGTCTATGAATTGAAATGTTTGTGTCATATATTAATTATCATTATTCTGTAAACATTTTCGTTATGTGTTTAATGCTCGGGAAAATTATTCTAGACTCCATGTTTTTGCATTAACTCGGTTTTTTTATTATTGTTAAATCGACACGAAATTATCGAAACAAATTAATTTAGTACGTTCAAACGATTTATCTACCTCATTTGAAGCAAGCTTATGTTGGACGCACGAGGGCTCTACCATTGATTATACGTAAAACATTTAATCACATCGCAGTTATGTAATGTAATACGCGGTATCGTTAATAAATAAAATGGTTTTTTTTTAAAAAATAATTCTTACATTTTTTTTTCAAATGTTATTTCGTTGTTGTAATCTTATCGTGCAATAAGTGTTTAGTTAACGAAGCCACAAAAGCATACCACAAGGAGTGGCGGCCGTACGTACGTAAACACAATATAGATATTATTGTTTTCTCGGAAATAATTTGCAGTACATACTTCTTAAGATGTTTGCCGTAGTCAATTATATACATTATTTTAACACGTTTCGGCTATTCAACGCATTCAATGTGTGGATACGTGCAATTCATGAATATTCATGCACTACAGGAACGGATTTGTGTAGTGAGACTTTCTAGCGTGTTGGAAATTCACCGGTGAAATATTTATTGACATCGAATTGTCAATCGATAAATAATTTTCGATGAGCGGACAATAACCACCGGCAAATAATAATTTTACTACCTGTAGACATTTTGATTGTTGTCGAAAATACGTCGTGCATTTGCGCGTCTACATTTGTATTCGACGTGCACACTCAAAACGATGCATATGAATGTATGCGTAATGTCGTGTGAAACGCTAATTTTTAAAACCCGAAAACGTTCTATTGTTTGCCGTTATGGTAATACGGTATTTTTACTCGATCGAATTTTCCCGATCACTACCCCTCCCCGCCCCCCCCCCCATTATCTGCGGTCGAAATGAGTCGTTGCGATTTCGTGACCAGCAGCTAAAATTCGCTAACAAAAAAATAAAAGGCAAAACAACCGTACCCGCGCCACGTGTACGGTGTTCAGGAAGCACGTGGTCGGTCGGCGATTCCCCGTGGAAAATCGATAGGGCTTTTCACGGCGCGACGCGAAAAAATGTTCGTCTGGCGAGCCGCGTCGTCGTCTCACCAAAACTCGCACGACGGCCGTCGGGAGCGGCGGAGCGCACTGGTGCGCGCGCATCGTTCCTACACACGCACGCCCGAACACACGGACACACGGACACACACGTCGGGTGGCGTAAAGCGCGTGAAACGGTCGCCGCCGTTTCTATTTCCAGCGTCGTCGGTTAGGTTATAATATCGTCCGCGCGCGTATCCGTTTCGCATTCGAACGTGTACCGGCTCGCCGTGAGAACCCCCGTCTCGCATTCCGTCTTCGCTTCCACGTTTTATTACGTTTTACGGTACAGAAACAACATTAATATATATATATATATCGCCGCGGACGACCGTCGGTTTTATTTTTTTCAATCTTTTCGCCATCGAACACGTACCCCCCAACCCCCCCCGTGCGTCGTTTACGTTCGACGCGCGGTCAGATATTTCCTGCGAACGCAATCGTCGTCGCCGGAAAAGAAGAAGAATCGAACAGTTCCTCCCGTCCAGGTATGGTTTTACTGTCGTTTTGTTATGTATTATTGTCGTTTTATGGCGCCGCCGTGCAGTGGGGCGAGCGTGCGTGTGTAGAACGTCCACGTGGGTACGCCATTGAACGCGTCAATACTCTCGTGTATTGAATACGACGGCGCGCGCCGCCGTCATCGTTACAAACACAACATTTATATCCGCAGAGTTCGCGGTTGAATTTGTTTTTCGAAACCGTAAAATATCGTGACGCGGCGACGGCGTTTGACGAGCGAGAGTGTGCGCGTCCGGGCGTTAATCAAATCGATACCGTGTTTCGGTTTTACCGGCTAGGCCGGCGCGAATAAATGCCGAACGATGGGGGTGTCAAATAAGTTGGAATTGCCGACTTTTCGTTAATAGCCCGAATAGGTGCGATACGGATTTGCCTTCTTACCGACACGACGATAATATTGTTCGTCACAATCGAATTTGCCGACTTAAAGGTACTTCGATGAACAAATTGAACCCCCTATTGCGCCTGTCCCGTTTACCGGATTTTATTGTTTTTAGATAATGACGTTTTTCGGAAATTTCACATTTTCAACATTATTTAGCTTTCGTCATATTATGCCGTTCGTTACACGCGTTTACGTATTATATATATATATATATATATGTTTACGACGGAAACGTGTGGAAAAAAAATTGATTATTTCGGACGGGTCTCGATAATTCGACGCGGGTATAACCGAAAAACGCAGATAAATACATTTCCGTCGGTTTTATCTCACGGTAATTAGAATTCCAACAGATTTCACGAAAAAATAAAAAAATTACGTTCAACGTGAACCGAACGGACACGAGACCACCGCGTATGATGGAATAGGTCGGTTACGTTTTTGGGAACTGCGAACTCAAACGGCGTGCGTCGTACGTGTTGTTTACACGAATATCTCACGAAAACGCGTACGCGTATTATCATATTATCCGTTCCCGGCGGCCGGCGGGAACGCGCTTGTGTATTTTTTATTTTTTTTTTACACCTGCGCTTATATAATAACGAACACGAGACGTTTCATGTCGCGCGAACGCGTATATTCGTATTGCATATAGCACGTCGCCGCGGCCGCTGCGATATCGTGCGGAGAAGCGATCCGCCAGCGAACAAAACCGGTTTTTGTTTATTTCGCCTATTCGATTATTTCTTTTTGCCTCCCCGTCCGACCGAGAGTACACCGAGTACACGCGCACGAACACCGGGCGTACACGCGTTTTCGGACGGCATTTCAACCGTACCGCGGCGACGACGATACGCGTAGGTATTGTTGGTGTAGGCGTGGTCGTGGTATCCGTTCGTCTTTGGCGGGTCCTCGGGTTCATACCGAACTCTTCGGAACGACCCCGTCGGCCGCCCTGTAAACCCGGCGTTATTAACGTCGTTTCCCCCGTCCTCGCCCCCTCTTTCGTACAGCGGTTATTAAACGATGACGCGGACGAAAAAAAAATTATGACGCAACAATCATCGGTTGCCCGTCGTCGGGGATGTGTTCGTCGTCCGATCTTAACATTTATTCTTCCATGATATATATGTATATAGTGTACCGCGTTTCGTTTGGTAATATTCGCGTTATAACGGTGTTCGTCCGCGGCGTGCAATAAACAACAACGGAGGGGACCCGACAAAAGTCGTCTCGTTATAAAATATGTTGGCCGTTTACATCGCGCGGACGCGTTAAGTATCTTCCCGGCTTCTTCTACACGCGGATCATACAAATTCCGGGGGTATCGTCGGCGGCCTGTTCAATAATATCATACGGATACGCTCTATTATCGACAATCGCGATTATCTCGTATTGTGACGACGCAACAATGGAGTACACGTTAACGGAGAACGCAAAACAATTCAATTAATCAGGTACGATGGAATGGAGCGTTGTGGTTCGAGTATTTTTGTTTTTTCATTTATTTATCTCTCGTTAGTCTTCTGTAATGTGACACGATATGACGTCTACGTTAATTACAATACGACCGTATTTGTACCGGCGTCCAAGTCATGACTTGTGTTTCGTACGATTACTACTCGACACCGTGTTGACGGCGGTTAAATGTTAAGAATACCGCCCGTCCGGCCGAGTTTTTTGTAGCTGGTTTTTTTCCGTTTTTGCGCCGGTACGGGATCGTGTTCGTTCGGTCGTATGAATTTGTGTCGTGTCGTCCGCTCGGAGTTCTATCGAGATATTATTATTCGACCCGACCGTCCATTTTACGTGGATGGAATAAGTCCAATAACAGTCCTGTTGACCTGTTAGTAATTGTATTTTTTTGTTTACGTATTGTTTTAGACAACGTTTTAAAACGGGTTTCAACTGGTGAACAGTTTTTATCTCGGAACGTTGTTTATTTAAATTTTGAACGCGAGTAAATAACATACGAGTAATGCGTTACTCATTTCGGGGGCCCGTACCTATAAATTAGTTGAATTGCGTGATATCGCATTAGCGCACTTAAATGCCTAAACAATTTATTGTTGGGAAAGAAATCGACTAGAGGTATATACGATATCATATAAACTTGTTAATATTTATATTATTTTATTCGTAAAATATTACCTACTTTACGTTAAAATAACGTAAGTAAGATAGAATTCTCGAAAAATAAAAATCCATTTTTAAAATAATTTATTCAGTAGCGTCTCGTAATCCGAACGGGATCGAGGTCGGATTACCTATGACTTTATTAAAACCAATTTTCTTGCCGTTTAAACTTAAAAACTAATTTTTAAATGTATTATTATAATTAAAAAGTCAAATATAAATTATTACAATACATACAAAACGAGTACAGTTATTAAAATTATTATCTTATTAAATTACACACTCGTTTAAAATATTAAAGTTTTTTTTTTTTGAACACCGGTTCTTATTTTGAGAAATTAATATAAATAAAAACACGCAATGTGAAACGATCACTATGTAGTGATCACAACAACTGACAAACTTAATCGACGTATTCAATTATATCTAAACAAGTTTGATGCACTATCGTGATTATTTTAATGATTATTATTGTACGGGTCTACGGGAAAATATGTCTTTAAATGTGGTGTGATAGTTCTCAACTCCGTTCGGATCACCGCGTTTTTTGGATTGTTCGGATGAACGAGACCCTACTAAATATGCTACGCACATTTCCGAGTAGTATTACGTATTAAAAATAAACCGAATAAGTTCAATATTGATACTTATGTATTTATTTTGGCGTTGATGGTTGTTATATAGAACTACACACATAGTTTATATTTACTTCATATTATTTACGAAACGCATATAAATAAGTAGGGTACGATTTCCTATTTAATTTTTTCATTAAACGTTTCGACTGTTTATATATTATATGAATTACATTACGTTCATAAAAGATAATTATTCCGATATTATTGAATGACGAGAGTCTTGTCGTTTCATATAGAACTTATCTCAAAACAATCTTGTACACATATACATATAACCGTCACGCATAACTACTATTTCTTGTTTTTTTTCCAGATTAAACAATTATTGACTAATGTAATTAGATTCATCGTGTTAACAAGGGCAATGCCATGATTTTATCAGCAATGACCCCTTTGTTGTTTAACGTTGTTGTTTTTATTACAATAATAATAATAATAATAATTATAATAATATTATTATCATCAATATGTATTTCCGGTCGGTTTTTATTATCGCTATCCGAAGTCTTGGAGATCATCCAGGTAATTCGTCAATGAAAATTTGAAAATTTGAAAATAATTTCGATTTTCATTAATTTGATTGTAGTTGTTCTAAAGATAATAAAATATATGTTTAAGCGTACTCGTACTCGGTTTGAGGATGTGTGTTGTTATTAATACAATTCCACGTGTTGTATACAGATTATTTTTTAACAAAAAATCGCTTTACATATTATTGGGAAAATATCATGTATATTTATAATACATTTTATTTATCTAACTGTTTTCGTTATTCGTTGAGTAATTTTTGCATATGCTTTTATTCATTATTGAAATGTTTTTGATATATAGTAAATGTTAAGTTTTAAAATCTAGATGGACATTGTGATATACTTATTTGATAAAAATTCCCTGTACATAAGTTTTATATAGCCAGTAAATTTAATTGACGTTTGTATTCGTATATTTTTCCAAGAATTTGTCGAGTTATAAGTTGTATAAAATGTATTGCATACGGTTATAATAATTTTTTCGTAGATAGGTATTTAAATTATTGTCGATTATTATACCGGGTCTTGAAAGTATTATTATTTTTCATTTTAATAATCATGAATAAAACATCGTAAGCTGTGATTGGTAATTTGATAATATATTTTTATTTCTATTTTACTATTAATGAATTATACTATGTATTATTTTGTCTTTAAATTTCAGTATTTTTAAATTTATATTATAAGCTCATAAATTAATTTTATACATTTATTAAATTGTTTATGGAATATGTTAATCGATTAAATCGAACGTATCATTTAAGTTTTCAAATAATTTATCAGTTATATCATATACAATATATTATAACCCGTTTTCTTCGAATAGGGTGTTTTGCTTTACTGTAATAAAATATATTTCGTGTCTTTCTTTACATTTACGTTTGTACGCGAAATAACGATAAAATTAAAATAAAGCCTTAGACAATTTATAATATCATCTATTAATGATTGTAGTATTTGGGTCTTTGTATTTAAATATACGATTTTATTGTAATGTTAATCTTTCGTCGAAAGTTGCCAATTTCGTTATTATACGAGTGAGTTTATGTTCGAGTTCTTATAATTGTTTGGCGATACATGTTTTATTTATATTTATTTTTATACTCGATAGTGGGTTTTGTTAGGTTAACACGTAGTAAACATGCGTATTAATACTGTTCTATATTTTAAAATGTGTGTTGTTTTTGTTTTGTGATGATTCTCCATAATTTAATCTTTCATGGACACCAAATTGCGCCATTCGCTTGTCTCGGCTGTAGTAATACGCATATGTTGCGTTTTTCATTTCTACAAACTTTATGCTATATAACGTCTATACGTTGTTCCTATTTGTGACACTGAAATCGCATTGAAATATATAAAGTCTGCCAACCAATAATTCGGTTCACGCCGTAGTCTTGCGCGTATCAAACAATTCCCACAATAGTATTCTTTAATATACATATTATCATCGTCATATATAGGTATATAACACGCGTATTTATATATACATACGTGACATTAATTAATTTGCTTTTTACTTTTTTAAAAAATAATTATAATCTATGTTAGAACGTAACACATTCTTCATTGAACATTATCTTGGTATCGATTGCATAAACCTTATACGTGTACTAATATAACATTAAATAGATTTAAGTAGTAAATTTAAGTTCATATACTCATTAAGTTTTGAAATTGGTTTTTAATTTTCTAAATTATAACGTCAATAACAATACAAAAAAGTTAATATTTAATGTATGTGTATATTGTATAATCGCGAAAATTGTTGAGTTACATATGTATTATAGTATTATGTGTGACAAACTTCTTTTAAGTACAGTGTTTTAACGATTAAGGACAAAGATTGCTTTCATGTCGTATATTCGTATATTTTCAAAAAGTAGATTGAAAATTAAAATAGATATTGTATATTATACAGTATTATTATACTTATTTATTATATTACACTGCAGTGTATAATAAACAATACTATTGTCAATAGCATTGTTGTGGAAAATTAATTATGGATTTCAAGAGTGTAAGAACATATGTAAAATACGAGTAGAGATTGTTCTCATGGTCCCAGTACGGACAAACATAGATAATCGTTTAGGATTAAGCAGTACCTATATTTGTTTGGTATTTGATAAATTTCAAGCGCGAAATATATTTTCAAATGCAAGACATATGTTAGAATCTAAGTTGTACCTATCTTACATATTTTTGGCTTTCTCGCTACCCAAGAAACAAGACGTTCTAAATATAGTCTGTATATAATTTATAAACACACGAATTGTTTCTAACCAATTATTTTTTTTATATTTTTTATTCAACGCATATAATAGGTTAGTTATTTTGAATATGGTGTTTACGTTCATTTTTTTAACAGACGCTAATAAAGCTCACAAAAATTTGGTATTCATGTTCAATATAAATGCATTTTTTATTCAAATTCGTCAATGATTTAGTTTTATATTCGTAGGTTGTCCCAGAATCAGTAATCGTATTCTCATGATATGTATGTGTAACATTTCTATAGGATATATGTAAAATAGTGGAGTGACACAAATAAACGAATAATAATTTCGGACTCTACGGTTTTATATTTTTTCAAGAAACCAACTATATATGTATCTATGAAATTCGATAACAGAATATTTCTATATTGTACATTACGCATCAATGCATTTGAGTTTTGATTTTTTTCTTCTATTATTATAGAAACAGTCCGAATGTTCGAGTTTTTCTTTTTCTATCAATTGCAATGTATATAGGATATTGGAAGTTCAAGGGAACGACGCGGATAGCATTATATTACCGTCGGGGAGAGCGAAGCAGTAACGGCTGTTACGTAACAGTAAAGATTTGTATGGCTTGTACCAATGGTTTTTTGTAATGCGTGTTTTTGAAAACTGTCAGGATAAAAATACTCGAGAAGAAAATCTTTACAATCATAGAGTATAGACCCATTGTAAATAATAAGTGACAGTATACACCTAATGTTATGTATGATCGGTGTACCATAATTCTTCATCCTCGTGTATTTGGACGAACAGGCGCGCGAGTCTTACAAAAAAAGAATGTATATTTTATTCGTTTTAATTGAAATCCTCAGTTTAATAACGATTACGAGCACAAATACCGCGATGGTATATTACAAATTGATATACAGCAGTCCGTGTGTCTAGGTGTATATACCACGTGGGCAAACGTCATCTGACCTCACACTAAACATTTATACACCGCAGTGTTATATAGTGTTATATTGTGTGTTATGTACCTATGCTCGCACCTCGCTGAATTATTAGATTATTTACATTCTCCTTAATGTCTTTTTTTTGTATCCTGTCCGTTCAGTCACGGTCGAACGTCGCAGTATAATATAATATATGCGTTCATAGAAATTAATAATTATAATACTTACGGAAAACGTATGGACGTATTATATGGTACGCGTTTGCTACTTGCGCGCGCAGCATCACACACGAATATTAGAAAACGGGTTTTCTGTTTCGACCTGAATAATTTTGGACAGCGGAAGAGAAAACTAATAGTGGCGATTTCGACGACCCCTCCCCCTGTACACGAGGACTTAGGCTCATGTTAATGTTTATGTTTGCCCGGTACGCTATATAATTCTGTACGTCGGTTTTTATTTGTTGAATATTTGGTAACTGTTAAATCGGACGGTGAAAAAACTCGTGAGGAATGCATATTCGAAAATATATGCATGGGTTTTTTTTCTTTATAGTACTCGAAAAAGTAGTATTTTTTAGAAATTCCATACGTATCTAAGTCTATACACAGTCACCGCGTCGTGTAAAACCAGTCTGTATCGTTCGAGACGTAATTTAAAACGAAAAACTCACATGTCAACTCAAATGAACTTATTATTGTATATTCTGTTTTTCTATAGCTAAGTGTATTTATACGTCATAATAGATTATCACGCAATAATATTCAAGTTGGAAAAAATATAACCTATTTAGTTTTTACGTCGCAATGACGTATAGTTGCTCGTTATCTTGTTTTGTTTCTATTCTTTTTCATCATCTAAAATTCCAAGAGCTATAAATCACCGTTAAACAAAACAGATTTGATTTATATATACTATAATATAGTATGTAATAATATTTATGTGTATGTGTGTGTGTATGTGTGTGTATTATAAAAGATCATTGATGTTTGTTCCTAATCCGGGATTAAAATGAAAAAATCATATTAATTAATTACCTTTATACTTATATATATATATATAATATATATATATTGTTGTTGATATTAAAAACACATGCGATTAAAACGATTTTAAAGAGTTCTCTCTTCACATCTATTGTTATATCACAGTTAATGTCATACATATTAGCGTATGCGTAAAAGATTAGGTTCTGTAATCGATATACATATATATATATATTTACATTAATTTTATCTTCTGCAGTAATATATTTAACATTTAAGTAGCGCGTTCATATCGATTAAATAATAACTCTGATTACCTATATAGACATATATATATAATATATATAGTGCACTAAAATATTTTTATCTATCGAGTGTTTCACTCGGTTACTAAACGTGTTAAAGTGAATTTAATTGAAGTATGTCAATTAAAATCTTAACGTTTTTCGACGAATTTTCTTTTTCTTTCGATGCAAATATTTTTCGTACGTTTAGCGGAAACTGTAACGCGTGTGTGCATATTTTAATATGTTTGATAAAAATGTACACGTAATCCTAATCAATATTTACTAAAATCAATAGAATTTCGGTGTTTTATTGAAATGGGTATTATTGTTAATTTACGCTGCAATGGGTATACGCTGCAAATATAGGTCGTTTCTGTATATAAAATATAAATAACCCAATATATTTTGAATGCACGAAAAAATATCGAATAATATTGATAGTAATCAATGGAACCACCATTGTTCGTTCTTATAATTATTTTGTACTAAAACTTGTATTACAAAATTGAAAACGTTTTATGAACATCGCATCACAGTGACTGATGAATTAACATTTAAACATAATTATATATATATATATATATTACATGATTTGTGTTTCATTCTTAAAATTATTAACAGGACAAATATAGATAATTTAAAAATATTTATTAAAGTCACAAAACTCAAAACGTATAAATACACATACAGGCTTACTATAGTTACATAAATTACAGTTTATTTTCACCGTCAATTTGAACATAATTAAAATTTTTGTTTTTAGAATTAATTGTATAATTATTTTTCACTCGGTACTATTCATCTGAAAGTAAATTACGTTTGAATTTTTATATTGTTCATTACATTATGAACGACATTTAAATAGGTAAATTAAAAATCTATTACGGTATTTAATGTTTAAATACTTCATGATTTTTAATGTTATAATTAATATAGCTCATTAAACTACCGACTACACATTATTTCATAATATTGTAAAATTGCTAGTTTCTATTAAAAATCGTATTTTATCTTGTAACTTCTTTGGTGTCCCACGTAATATCAAGCCAATCATTTTTAATAAATTATTTATCATGTACAAGCAAACTCATACCTACATACTGAACTAATATAGACCATGTAATAATAATAATAATTATAATATTAATTAGTTTACCATACATGTTAATATGCTGTTACCTTTCGGTTGGGAGTGTCTATGACTTTGATTAATAATGATTTAGTTCATGGTGAATACAATAATAGTAATCGCCATTAAAAAGTTTTGCGAGTAGTATATTATTCATATTATGTATATTTATATATATTTTTTGTTCGTGTTTAAAAAAGTAACTTTTATTTTTGTTTTATACTTTGTACGTTTCATACAGAAATATAATAATTAACGACGTTTAAAATATAATTTATTTTGGATTTTTTCTGTTAAATTCCAATATGAATCGAGAGAAATGTTGTATTATAGAATTGTCCCATGCAATTCCATTCAATAAATACAAAAGTAATAATGTATCCAACTTTTTAAAATTTTAAAAATCAAATCAATTACTTATAAGTTATATGTAAATAAGTCCAATAAATGTTTAAACGAGAAGAAGAAGTATTCATTCAATTTTGTGTAATAATTACTGTCGGTAGCGATCACAAAAAAAAAAAAAACATTTGTTGTTTTATGATGCGTGTGTATAATTTTATTTCATTTCGATTAAATAATTTTACAGCCATTGTTAATAACACGAATTTATTTTAGTACATCACATTCTATACGTGAAAAAAAACATGTAGGCGCCTTGTACTGGGTACGATTACTGCAAATATATTATTATATACGCCCGTCTCATAATATATAATCACATGTTCACACTACTTATGCGAATATTATATACAATGTTATAGTGAAATAATGTAAACGTAAGTATTTACACGTCGACCGTATTTTCACATAAACGTCAAGTTTAATGACCAATATAATAATTAACATGATTTTGTTGCGTGCAATTTCCTGGAATGTATATTATATATATATACATCCTATATTGAAATCGTTTTTGGAAAACGTCCAACTCGGTACAATGCCGCGTCGTCGCAGCTGTTTTTTTCTTATGTATTTTTAAAAAATCTTTTATTCGTCTATCGTGTACTGTGTGTGTGTGTGTGTGTTTTTGTATACACTGCCGACCCCGACGGAAAAATAACTTTCTGTCTACGTCGTGGAACGCGCGTACAAAAGAAATATTGCGCGTGTACGGTCGTGTAAGTACAACCCACTCGTATTATATCGTGCATACACACACACACACACACGGTTATTATAATTTTGTCTGAACTATGATCTCGTGCTACGTATCATATACATGACATTACATGCGCGCCATGTGCGTATTAAAGAAATTCGAAAACGTTGACGAGCTGACAATAAGTCAGACGACGTGTATCCGTGTGTTGTCTACCTGTAACGCTTGTTTTGGATTTTTTTTTTTTACTGATCGAATTATCGAATGAGTGTTTATGGAGTTGTACGTATTAAATATTATTATATTTACTTATACATTTGCATTTATAACTTACCTGTGTAAGGTCACGTGGCGTGCGCGCTTACATCGCGGTTTCAAGCTTTCGGCGGACGCGTAAAATCGCCGCGCACAGATCGTCGACGCCGCCCCGTCTTCCGGGACACGGTGTACATGTGCATGGCGGTCGTCGGCAGTTGACACGCGCGTGTACACGTTCATACTCGGTTGCGTATCTATCTGCTCTGTGATGTACGTCGAGACGAACGTCGTCGCGGTATACGTACACGGTCGGCGGCGTAACTGGAAAAATTTTAGGATTTGCACTGGTTAGGCTTATGGCAGAAATAATGCCAAGGGTTCCATAACAGTTTCGCCACCCGGTACCGATCGATTTCTCCGACCATCCCGTCCTACCATTGGTTCCATGATCTCACTCGATCCAGAAAATCCGTATCTTCCTTCTGTCGACTTCGCTTTGGTCACTCGCTACTTCTCTCATTCATTTTAACTTTCTTTGAACGATTCCCTCCTTTGTACCGTCCACAACGGCCCCGCGATCTGTGACATATCTCGCATACTTTTCAACTGTCCCAAATTACGTTCTAAACGGACGTACCTGAACTCCCTTTTTAATCCTTCTAATATTTCGTTCGACACCCGAACATTCTTTCTTCTCCCAACAACCACTTCTCATTTTATCCGTTTTATCCTTTATGAACCTTTCAGGTTTTCAGGCTTTCTAGTTTAACTATTTTTTTTTTCTTCGTATCCCCCCAACCATTTAATGCCTAAAATAATTGTCGAGGCTAATTTTATTCAAAACCTAAAGCTCCGATAATACGTAGTGTAATTACATATATATATATACTTTAAATCGATTTTGTTTTGTGCGAGTAAATCTTTTGGATTGTTTGATGAAAAAAGGAAAATCGGCATTTCCGTATTTTATTTTTTTTTAAAACGACAGCCGTTTGTGTTTTTGTCGCGGCAATTTTTTCTATTCAAACGAGACGTATAAACATTTTCAATCGTATATTCCAACAGTTTTCTGTCCGAACACACTTCCGTTAGGTAAATTACTACGTAATGTTTTCACGCAGCTTTCACGCGATTATTACACCGAAATATTTCTATTTAAGCTTTTATTTGTTTTACCAACATAAAGTTATACAAATACAATAATTTAGGTCGTTGAACTTCGAAATGTACACATCATAACGATCACGTTTGTCATTCCGTAAACGATCCCTCCCTCCCACGAATGTGTGTGCCGTTGTAGATTTTCGTTAAACGATTGTTTGTTGTTTTACAGTATACACACACCGTATTCATTTGTAACGCGTAAAAATTAAAATCCAATAAAAATCGTCAAAATCTACGAGACGCGAGTTAAAAAAAAAAAAAATTACACACGTATTATTCATATTTAAGTATACGCAATAATAATACGTGGCTGAGTTTTGATAAACGTACACAGGTTATAAAAAATAAACATATAACAATAAGGATTTTCTATAACTTTTATATATTTGTAGTACAACACGAAGTTTCCGTTTATTATTTCTTATGTTATAAGTGTATGAGATATCGCTGAGACGACACGATTTGCGGGCACGCGTGTTTCTTTGAATATATTTACACAGTTTTTAGATTTTAGCTCGAGCGAGGGTACAATATGTTTAACACGATCGCGCATGCGCGTGTGTGGGTTTTTTTTAAATTTTATTATTTTTTTGCTCGGAAAACGAATACAATTTTATCGCGACGATAAAATACTTGAAACGTTAGTAGAGAGTGCTCGAAAGAACCGCGGCGAGTTCGACCGGCGCCCAGCCGAAAACTATACGTCCAGAATCTGTTAACCGCTACGTAATCATTCCATTTATAATTATCGTGTATTCGATAACAATAACGGCGGAAAGAAAACAAAAAATTCGCACGCGACAATGTTGTCTTATTTTAACGATATTATTATCTCGTCGCGCGCGTAAACCGCCACCGGACATCCGACACACGATTAACCTTCTACAGTTCCTGTAGATTGTTATGTTTATATATATATATATATATGTATTATGTTTATTTTGTCGTTGCACGTATAATCACGTCGATTTATTCGGTTTATATAAGTTAAACGCGCTCGTCGAACAATGCGGTTTTCCTCGTTTAGGTATTAGTAATATTGTATGATGTATATTAATACTACTAATGTATAATGTCCACTTATCGTTTTTGTGGGCCGTCGTACGACAACTACTCGTAATTATTGACGGTGTAGTTAACGGTTATAACGTGCGTTCGCTTTTGTTTGTACACCAATTTCAAATCGTGAGTTTTCGATCGCGTTCCTATGCAAATAATTGCGTTTGCGTATGAACGAACGGCTGCCGTCAATTGGCCCTCCCTATAGACATAACGTGGATTTATCGATTGTTTGATTACAAGTCGTATTTCACGTCGAAACGTCGCGTTAATAAAATATAGTCGCGTGACACTTTGCAGAGCAGCCTTTTGTAAATATTTGTGTGTGTGTGTGTGTGCGTGTGTGTGTGTGTGTATACCGCGTTGAATAATAACGGTGCGCAGGTTTTTTACTAGAAGAGAAAAAAAATTAACGGATTGGTATAATCGTTTATAAATGTGCACGGTTTATTGCGTGTTACATTTTTCGACGTATCGATAAGAGGTATTTTATTCAAACATATTTCTTTTGCCGGATAATACGCGCCGGCGATATTGTTTTTGTTCCGTCGTTATGATGTACATCGACGGTACGCGTTTGAACAACGAAAATTGTTGATCGATCGTTCCATTTACGGACGCGGCTCGATGTTTTGGTTTGCCGGTCGATTACATGCCGTACGGATCTGGTTCATACGAAATGCACAACGTACGCAGTGAAATGTCTGTCCTGCCGTTAATCTACTGGCTTATAGAATTTCGTTTGAAAGCGTACGAAATATACGAGACGACGGGAACCTAACCGTTTGGAACCGCTCGTTAATTTAAAAGGTTCTCTGGGGGACACGTCGCGTACGCGTTTCATGATATAGCCGATTTTTTCTCCGAAACGACTAAAAACGATACTCCTGCCCGCCCCGACGTCCCGTTGTCGAGAACGTATATTTTCTCTAATTGAAAACTGATAAGGACGAAAATACCACTTCCTCCCCCCCCAATCAAAATTTCGTGATAGGGATAGGGTAACCGTGTGAACGAAAGGCGTGGATGCGATCTTAGCCGTCGCCGTCGAATAGGTCGAATTTTGTGTGACGATAATATGTGAGTACACGATTCCGTTCGTGGCGGTGTTGTATTTCATAACGGTGGTAAATCGATATTCTCTCTGTTGTTATTTATTTATTTATTAATGATACGTAGCAGATCCGTATCTTCGATGAAACGTTGCCGATACCAACTCGTATAGTCTGGAATGTAACCTCGTGTGCACAACCGGACTTCGTTCGCAGTGTGTGTTTCTTCGAGTAATGCAAGCAACGTCTATTTTGTTTTCTCTTAATGCTTTTGAGAGATATTCTGATTTCTCTCTACTAATTTCTTCGACGTCGAGTTGGAGGATGTGCAGCTGGGGGCCCCCACATCCCGAGTCCTTGAGCCCTGTATAGAGCTGTTTTCTGTTGACCCCTTGACCCAACTAACTTACCTTGGCGGAGGGGCTTGGTTATATTCGCCAGGAGACGATTAGACATTACGGGTTTGGTTGCCAGAAGGCGATGGAACTTTAGCCGTCTAGGACGTTGCCCGGGGTGCACTGCGTGAAAGCGTTCTATCGTTACACCCCTCTCTGTTGTTAAACGTCGAAGACTTTTTATTTTTACGATTTATATATTTTATTTCATACGATCGCGTATGAAAATTACGTTTCGTACGGACGAGTGTTGTGTTATATATGTATATTGTTTTTCGAAACAGGCGCGCGTTACACGGTATAATATGTATCGTCGTCACGTCAAATACAAAATCATTTAATTATTATGTTCGTTGTGTTAGGAGTATTTATTTATTTTTTTCGTCCGTACGATAATGAATGTTTTGGTGTTACCACCGACCTTATTCACGCGTACGGATATCACGATTACAATATTATAATTCGTCGTATATATTATATGAATGACGTTTGAAAATAAATAACAAAACCGTCTGCAACGTAATATGTTTATGAGTTATGCGAATTTTACTGAAAGCGTTTTGTTTGCGCGACTGTTTTCTCGCCGCCGCTGTCGTCGTCGTCGTCGTCATCGAAAGATAGCTCGAAAAATCGTTTTTCATTTAGTCTAATATAGACGTTAATTACCATTGTTGTAATTTTTATCGTTCTCGTTTGCTTTAATGAATTACGGCGGTTGTCGGTTTCTCTGCGGTCGGTATTTGTAATTTCCATTGAAATATTTCGTCGTATTTTTCGATATTTCGTTGAAAACGATTTACGATTCGCCTAATACATTTCCAACGACTGTTGTTGCTCGAACGATTATGATATCTATTAAACGTACGTGCGACGTGTCGTATCTGTCTTTCTGTACACACGCACACCACACGATTTTGACGTAAGACCGCGCGCCCGCCCGCCACGTCCGTCGAATTCTAATGAATAATTTATAATCGATATGCAAACACATATTTAGGTATAACACGGACGTTACGCGCGAACAGTCGTGTATATATCTTCGTACAGTTCATTAACTGTTATTGCACGGACAATAAATTTCACTTCGAGTCGGCGGAAAATGGCGCGCGTGGTTAATATTTCGCCCTTTTTCGCGTTCGTGACGATTACCGTTGTGCGCGAGTCGCGGTGTACACGAAAAACGGCGGCGCTGTCAATTTAGCGAAACGCGGGACGAAATGTTTTAAAATAATATAACGTCTTGTGCGATGCACAAAGCGTCGTCCGAGCGGGTCAAACCGGATGCACGCGTTTATATTAGACACGTCTGCAGCGTCACACGTATTACGTACATATCTAACAGACTGCACGTTGTGTCCGCGCTGTTATCGTCGAGAAGTTCTCTCTGTTCTCTCTCGGAAACGTTAGTATAAATGTTCAAAAAACTTCGAACGACTCGAAAGATGATGCGCCTAAACATCCCAAACCCAAACCGCCGCCGTCTCTTCGCGCGCGCGCCGAACAGGACATTAATCGCCAGCAGGGGTCGTCGACCTACGTGCACCGTGCGCCGCGAACACACGCGGACTCGTACGACCCGAACGTCGGAAAACACACAATACGGCGGGTGTGTTCACGACGGCTTTGTGCGGCTCGTAAACTGGCGTCTAGTCTACATTATTATGTAATAATATATCTATAGTTTTTTTTTTTTTGTTATCCGATCGCGCCGAGGACCTCCATCCACAACACGGATGTCGAACGCGCCGAGGTACGCTCAGAGAATTCGGCCGTTTCGGAATATGTAAACATATATGTTGTCGTATTAATGACTGACGTCTGAAACGAAATAAAATTCGAAAACAATATATTGTCGTTTTCGTCGAACGCGTGGGGACACATATTTTCCAATAATCGTTCGCTCGTTACCGGATGGTATCACTGATAGATATCGGTCATATAAATCACAGATTCGTGTTTTTTTCTGTCGACGAAAACGGTCGTACGTTACCTTTTGTGGCACGCGAAATGAGTGTTATCTGTAAACTGGTGACGTAGTTACGGAGGGAGGGGGAAGTCGGGTTAAAACCCCCAGGACCAAAAAAAAAGATCACTTAAAAATATTACTGTACGTTGGTCAATTCATATCGACACTCGACCCGTAGTCTACAAATGCAGTACTCATTTTAGCTTGCAATGTTGCTCACAATTAGGAATAAAACTTGAAGAGTTTCTCATCGAACTCTCCAATAAAATAAAAAATAGACGTTTGGAATTTTTATTATAACTTTCTATTTTCTAAATTCTAATAAATATATCAAAATACTACAAGTTATTAATATACTTATTCCTGAAAGGAATCGAAATTGATTGTTTACACAACAGCATAATAGCGATTTCTGTTCAAAATAAAATTACTTAAAATACTTCATTATACATTACACCAACCTTCGAATTTTATGTAATATGATATTCCATATCGCATTATAATTTAATTTGGTTCTTCTACTATACTCGTATTGATTCAAAATGGATCTATCCTGAATGAAGCGCTTATTTATTATAAAAAAGTTGGAAATTGATTACGCTTGGTCAGAGTTTAAAATCCACTGGTATTTTTTTATGAAAATCGCAACTATAGTTGTGCGGTGTAATCGCACCACTTTTTAGTTCTTTAATTATCTTGTATTTTTTTTGTATTTTCGTACGTGTTAGTCAGTTGTTTAATATTCACAGCGTTATGTCACGACCGGTGCGTTAAATAAATTGCCTATACGTCACTCCTTTAACACCCATTTCTTTATTTAATATCAATACCTATAGGTGTAATATGCGATTTTTAAGTTTTTAAAATAAGTATCTATATATATATATATATATATAATAAATTTTAAGATTTTTGAAACGTGTGTAATTAAATAGTAGTACTGCGCACTGTACGTATTTTTTTAATGTATACAATTCGCTAATGTTATCTCTCTATAACTTTCCAAAGTCGTACTCAAATAAGAAGCAAAGGCATATGTCTTTTGGTATCCGTTAGCTCTACATTCTAACAATAATTATGTGTATTCGCTGTTATTTTATCGAAACATTTCATTATTCATTTTGTTTTTTAATTATCGGAATATATTATATTCTTATACATACATATATAGTCTGTTATTATCGGAAACAGTTTGTATATTACCTTCGGTATCTATAAACCATTAAGTCAGATAATATGTATTATTTAATTCGTTCGGAAATGAATGACATGTTAGGTATAAGTATTGTATTTCAATTTCACGGAACGCGTTTAGTAGACAGTTTTATGTTACCGATTTGACATAAAATACAAAACCTAAACACGGACGTTGTCGTATTTATGACTTGACCTATAATTTGTCTTTCGTAGAGTTCGAGGTTATTGGATAAATATTTATCCCATCAAATTATTGTTTAATATAAAATTTCGAACTCGATGTAGTTAAATTTTAAGCCGTCTGTCTTTATTGAAGTTTAAAGAATAAAAAATATTTTGTTTATTGTTATCGTTTGATATTTGTATTCTTACTATATATATATATATATAAATACTGTTATAAAAAGTATGTGTGAATAATAATCTTTGACCTTCGTCGTAAAATGTAAAAAACGTTTTCCTTTCACAAAACGTATAGTTGAATAAATAATTAAGGAAATCAATAACCTCTAAATTCTGTTATTTTATTGAGAACCTAAAAATAAAAATCGTAACCGTAACGTTCCAGTTTTGAAGTATTATACATCGATTAAATTACTCACTTCGTAGGTGGGACAAGTGTTTGGGAATAATTCGTGTTGACCATTCGCGAACACTATTTTGAGATTAAAACTGTCGGCGATTTTCCTTATATAAGCCTATACACACATATTTATATGCGAGTGCCATATACGCAATATACATATGTCATAATACGACATAGAAACCCCAAAATAGCTGGTGTAGCCGCCACGTGGATGGTAAAAAACATACAACATTATATATGTTTTTTAAATATCAGTTGTCCAATACATTATAATGGAATCGCATGCGGTATTGTCGTGTAATACGACCTAACCTAACCTATCGCGAAATACGAATGTGTTCATTGTGTCTTTTTCATCGAATCTCTAGGTCTAATGTCTAGACGAAGAGTTCGTTTTTGTTATAATCGAAGAATCGAGATTAAACAGGACGTTGATTAGTTTCAAAATAAAGTGCACTATTATTATTCAAAATCATTTTGATTTAAGAAATTCGAATTGTTCGATATATAATAAAGCTAGTAGTTATTAGCGTATATTATATGCATACGTTTTCAGTATATTGTCCGATATGGCAAACGTACGTAATTATGAGTACGTGACGAATGATCGAAAAAAAAACAATTAATCTTAAGGAGATATATTTTTAATCGTTGTGTAGTGTCATGTATATTGAATATTAACGCGTAAGCGTACGTGAATTGTGTAGAATAAGATATTATGTATTAAAATATAAAGATAGATGCTCATAAACCGCGATAACATAACGAGATAATATAGTATAGTACAATATAGTATACCGTATAAAAACGTCTAAATCGTGTACGTATATCCGTACAGTATATATAATATATGTTGTTCAATTGTTTACCACTCGATAAAATAAAAATCAAATACGTTTCGTTATTTGATTTACAATTTATCTGTTCTCGGTATATAGTGTATTATTATTATTTATTATTATTATTGTTATTGTTATTATTATTATTATTATTATTATTGTTATTATTATTATTATTAGTGTTATTATTATTATTACTATTGTTATTATTATAATTATAATTATTATTATTGTTATTATTATTATTATTATATTATTATTATTATTATTAAGTTGAGTATCGGTTATTACATAATGTCTTATACGCACTGTAATTAAATAATTAGAATTGTATTTAAAAGAAACGGTTATAATTTTTCAACCGTGTCTGCAGATTACGGTGTTCAATGCACAGTCTATGCATATTAATTTAAGTTATATTTAGTGATGTTATGAATTGTTCGGTTTGAAAATCGAACTCGTAATTTGAAATATTCGAACCTAACTAAACACAAAATAATTCGGTTCGAATATCGAACCAAAGAAAATTAAATTCATACTGAATTTATCCTCCGGTTACCCATGTTTTTGTTATAACTCAAAATAAATTTATTTTAAATACTCATATTAGTTATTTTATGAATTAATAATTAATTATTTAAGTTAATCAACCATTAAATTTAATCGATTACTTGGATATTTACGATTAATTTAAATCCTTTGAACTTTTTATGAAGTTCGAGTTCGGGTTGGACCTCAAAAATCTGAGTTCGTAACATCACTAGTTATATTATAAGATATCCACTGTAGGTTTATATATGTTACATGTTATTTTACTTTACTGTTGCTGTACATTTTACATTTTTCAAAAACAAATGTACGTATGTTATTAAATATTATAGTGAAACCATGTGAACGTATATTAAATAACGCTACGGCGTGTACGTTTCACAGGGTAAAGGGAAATGTATACTATACAAAATGAAAAATTGTTTGTTTTTTGGTCGTAGTAACTCTTTTATAAGGCGTCACGCGCATCCTTCTTAATGCGATTGATTATTCGTAAGTCAAATAGTTTGTTTTTACCTAAACTAAAAATAATTCTCGACAGCGTTTTGAATTCATATAAATATATTGTTGGATTCGAATATGAGTCTATACGTCCGCGTTCAACAGGCTCGTGTGTATATATATATTATAATAGTTGTTGCATAACCATTGTTATAAATACGTAAACGAGTGTAGTTATTTACCGACGACGATCTATCGTTAAAAAAAAAAACATAAAACAAACAGTATTAATATATGTATATTTACCAGCTTTAAACATTGTTGTTATACGCACACAATGTAGCAATCAACACGGCGCGCGTAATATACTGTTCTTATAGGTACACCGCAGCTAACAATTATTATTATTATTATTATTATTATTATTACTACTATTATTATTGTTGTTGTTATTATTATTATTGACAAAACGTGTAAAACGACCTATATAACTCGGCGTGGGTAAACGAAGACGGTTTGTTTTTCTGTCGGTTCACGCACACTTGTATATATACTACGTATACACGCGCGTGTATTGTTTATACACATGTTTCGTGTACACAAATTATTCTATCAATATTCAAAATCTGTCGTCGTCGACCTTTGGCTTCGGTAAATGTTTACGTTCTGGTGCGTATACGGTGGACCGCCGACGTGCGTTCTCCGTCTCTCCCCCCCCCCCCAAACCGGCCTTAACACGCAGTAGTGCTTTTTTACGCAGGATTACAAATCGAACGAAATAGATATACGGTCATTGGATACGAACAGTAAATTGAAACTAGGCGGTGATGATTAAAAGTCGATCGTGTTCTAGAAACTGGGCCAGAGACCCCGAGGGGTCGCTGTCAGCGGACGGCGCGGTAGTGAGTTATCGAGTAGACAAATCAGTAGAAAAGCGAGTATGGGATTTGATGACGTTTCGCCATCCGTCGGTTTTGTCCTAAACGGCAATCTATCCGCGTTTCCTAACGTCTACAAGACGCGACGTGACGGAACGTGTCCAGTGTGCGCGCTGTTGTAGGAGACGGCGCGAGCTGCTATTCGGTTCGCAAGATCGGCGGAGACGTGTGTATGCGTGTGTGGCCCGAAGAACACGGCGTCGTAATCGTGGGGGGAGGGGGTACGAGGGCACATGTCAAAGTCCGCATGAACAAACAACGCGTGTATGAATATCGTTCTCCGGACTCTGTCAACTGTGACCCGTTGGCACTGGCGATGGCCGCACGGACCAAATACCGTTCGAAGACACGAGGCGCACAAGAGCGCAGTACATAGCGGACTTTCAGGGGCGACATAAGTAGAGCACCAAAGTGTGTTGCGCAAGATATATGAAAATATAAAGAAAAACATTAAATACGAGTAGTAGTACGCTGTCGCTATAAAATATTCGAATACATAATGCATTGTAACGCGACAATAATCATGAATAATAAAAGCAAATTATTCGGACTGTTGTGTGTTTTCATCGAATAATTGAAAAGTCGGTCGTCTAGTCGCAGACATTTGGGGTTTCACGACACACAAACTATTTTCCAAGGGTATCTCGTGGTCGTAAAAGTTTGGGAACTGCTTGTCTAGAGGGTACGGACGACGAAGCCGAGGACTTTGGATGTGCGTGTTTTTCGATTCAACGAATCGATCGAACTAGTCGCCGAGACGTCGTTTACAACCGTTATTTTCACCGGACCTTTGCGAACACGTCTGCGGCGACCATGCTCCTAACCTAACCTAACGATCACCTTCCAACGAATGTTATACGATTCAATGGTGCGTGTCATTCGTACACATGTCATGATAAGCGCATACCGTATACTATACGGTATAATAATGTCATTAGACCAAATATGTCTTGGGTTTTCTTCAGCGCGCACGTTATCGTGCGAATTCGTATTATGTACTTATCGTTTTGTCGGACAAATATTATTACTTAATCGTTACAACGCTCGACGGGTTGACTAAATTGTTCAAAATAGACCGATGTATTATGTGGACGTGTGTTATCGTGTTTGTCCAGGTGTGTCGATGGGCAATATTATGTACTTATTTATATATTATCGCGTGCGCGAAATTCCAATCCTCTAATTGCGTGTTATCGAGTGGCGAAAAGAGAGAAAGAAAGAAAGAGAGAGAAACAATCGAATAATTATTATTATCATCGGTAGTATTACACCTAACTTAACCGGCACGGAGTCAATTTGAAACAGAAAATCGTCACCGCGCTTAACCATGTGCGGTATATTACTACACAATACCAAGGTTGTGTACGACCAGGGAAACCCACTGGCGGTCGTCCTTCATCTTGAACTGGTGTGAGACCATCCGAATACGCCACCGACTGCGTAGCGGCTATTCTCTCGTACAATAGTATTCTAAATAATACACACATTGTCATCAATAGACCTTTTGTAATAATTCGCGTAACGTGTTCGGCATAATATTCGGACGTAGGTGAATACACGTGAATTTAAGTCATATATATATATATGTAACACGAGTACCATCCATCCAAGTGTATAAAATACAATATTAAGAAACGAACAATCGGTTTCTCTGGCTGAAAGTCGATTGTGATCGTTAGTTTTTCGGACGTTTTCTGTCGTTATAGTTCGCATGGTTCGTGCGATTACCGCCTTAAATACAATCGATATTTCGGATACGACGGTGTATGGTAGTGTGTACTGGAACCCGAGACGATGACAGTATAGAAAACAGTCGAAAACGTGTCAATGTTAAACCATCGTTTGAAATATGAAAATAAAGAGACACGTCTGAAAGAGAAATCTTAAAAAATAAACATTACCAACGTGCGAAGAGTTTGGAGTCCAAAAAAAAAAAACGACGAAATATTCTCGCATGTTTATATTAAGTATATTTATATATATTTTTATATTTATATTTAAATATAATTTAATTTAATTTATTAATATTTAACCTTATACGAACAACACACGCTGTACAAGTGTCCCTTGAGCCAGCGTTCGTCGGTGACAATGCACAATTGTTTAACAAAGATACCGGTGTATATATTTTGGTCTACACATTTATGTGTGTGGAAAAATTGATAGCGGTGTTTTCTCACTGTTTATTGATTAAAATCATCAAGTATTTTTGTATATATTTTTTATTTTTTTACGTTTGCGTATCATTACATCATAATTTCTAACGTACATAGATATATGTATATATATATATATATATATATATACACATTTTCTTTTGATAATGCGTGTGTAATATACAGAAATTTGAACGTGTGATTGAATTCGCGCGTTTGAAGAAGTCGAAAACCCCCATCGGAATATTTTTTCAAAATATACTACAACCGACTAAAATGCTTTTGAACATTCTGTTTGTTTCTGTTCCATAATAAACGTTGGGCGTTTATGTGCTTTCAGATTTGCTAATAACACGCGCACGTCAGTATGCTTACATACGGTACGATTATTATTTACGAGTAGTGAATATGTTACTATTTTCAAGCGTCGAGAGTAACTATTTGAAACAGTTGATCCTCCTGTATACCGGTGGCGTCAATCGAGAGGAGGCGACTCGGTGCATTTGCCCTGGTCTGGTATTCAAGTCAAATTTCGAGTCGGCGCTCTTAAAATATCATTAATTACGTTATTTGTTGTGACGTTGTTAAATTACGATCAACGGGGTGTCTATAAAAATGTCGACATTTCGTACTGTATTCGAATTGATTAACCAAGTCGGTTCGACGTGTAATATTATTATCGTTATGTAGAAATGAATAAGAGTTTCTGAGTTTCAAATGATGTGCACACCCGAAGCGTGTTTATCGTAAGGGGACGAGACCAGAAGCACACGGTTTTGTTATTGAAAAATATTCTTAAATACTATTTACAGTCTAAGTATATATATACCTAAATATTTGTACTAAAGCGTTACGGTATTAAATTCGTTCACTTCTTCGTATTCATTCTATATTCTTAATTTCTTCCCTCCTATTCAAAAATTAATCTCCTTTGCGGATCTAAGGTTTTAAATCAAAATCATACATAGCGTTACGAAAATAAAAAAAGATGGGTGGGTGGTATGATCTATATCCCAAATCCCGTCCTGTTGTTTTCGCTACTGCCCGATGACGTGGCTGAGGGGCGGTCTCGGGAGCCACATGTTAAACGTTTTACCGGCCACTACGATAAGTCCGTAATGATATCGTTTCAGCATGCGGCGCCGGAATGAAAAACAAAAAGAACGTTATTAAACGCACAACGGTCGTAGTAATGATTTTAACGTATATTTTGTACGAAATCACCGCGTGCCAAAGGCCGTTTTTTGTGATTGTTTTGAAAGTCCGTAATCGTAATCGCTTTGGTGCGCGTCGTCCCCGCGATTCCGCCGACTACTGTCCCGTCCGCGTATACGTACGTTTATTTTATTGTGTTTTTCGTCGTTTTACAGGCCCGTGTCCTTTGAATGCCGCCACCGTAGCAGTGAACAAACACGTGCCAGCAACAAATAAATACTTAACGGCCGACGAGGCGCACTCGCGTTGACGTCGCTTACTAGAGACGCCACTACCACCGAAACCCGGCACACGTACTACGAGTCGATCATGGTGAGTTATTATTTGTAATCGTCATTATTGTTTCGTTGTCGTCGTCGTCGTTGCGTAAGCAATGTCACGCGGTACTTTTTTTTTTGTTATCGAGAGTCTCTCTCCCGAGACCGCACGTGGGACTTTTTTCCGGACGTGAGTTTCGGTTAAAATAAAAATTGTTTTTTTCTCAAAGTCAAAACAACAGCGGGGCGCTGTCTGACTCGACACGTCGATACGGACATTTTTGTCCGTTTCGTCATCTCGCGTCCTGTCATCGATCCGTCGGTCCAAACGTTTCGATTCGCGACGCCCGCTAGACAACACAGTGTAATACCGCGTGTTTGTATTTCACTCCTCCGACGTCTGTCAAACGGAACGCTTTGACGTTATCGTCGTATTCATTTGTGATTACTACAACGGATTATTATTGTAACGCTGGCGCGGCTGACGGATATCTGTTGTACCGATTGTGTTAAACGGGCCCGTCAAACGGAGAAAATATATAGTCCAGGAGGTTCTCACGCGCGGAATACGACTACGACATTGGTTTTATGTTGTGTTACCTGTCGGAGATATTTTATATTTGCAGACCGTACGTTTGGAATTAATTAACGCGTGTTTACCCGTCGTGTGTACAAGTAACGATGTTTTACCGGAACTTTCGATATAAAAAAAAAATGTCCGGATCCATCGTAAAAACATCAGTGTTTCCGTTTTTTCCGACCTTAATAGACGCTTATGTATACGATGCGTTTTTTACGAACAATTTTCGTTCACGCTTTTAAATATTCATCATCAGACATTGTTTTGTTTTGTTTTTTTTAATGCATAAATTAACACGTATTAAAATGACACACGCCGACATATTTTAATAATTTTAATTATTTTCAAATCCGTATGTGTAGTGCATTTTTTTAACTAAGAAATTGAACGAGAAAACGAAATTATTACGCGTGTGCGTAATAATCGCTGTTTCCCGGACGCGGCCATCGTAACTATTAATTACACCGAACATATTTTTCAACGTTTTTGTATTTCATAAGTGAAAAAAAAACAAATTTTATCGTTTTCTCGAATAGTTTTAGTGCTTGTACAATTTAAAAGTCGCATTAAAGTAGCTGCAGCGTACGATAGTAAAACGCGCTTCAAGTTTGAACGATTCCAATTATTTCACCGTACAACCCGCGCGTGGATTCCTGCCGTCCCGTTTCGAATAATTTTTAATTACGTTGTGAGATAATTTAAAAAATTTGAAATTATATTGTACGCGCGCGACTAAAGTCCTCTCCGCCCGCCGTGAACACTCGTCGGGCGCGTAACGTTCAACGACGCGCGAAAGACTACGTATGATGCATAAAACGGACCAATTATTTTAAGTACCTATGTGATAATTGTTGCATTAAAATAATAATATTTTATTGGTGTGAAATGTCAGAGTACAATGAAATATAATTGTTGAATATCAATTTATTGTCTTCCTGTTATCCTTTCATAGAGAGGTTATCGCGAACGCTCGTTATTTTCCGACTAGCAATGTGTTTAATTTTACCTTATCGGCAATTCATTTAATTTAATATAAATAGACCGTTTGTAATTGCGCGGCAATTAATTATGTCTTATCACATCTCTTGACTCGCTCTTTAATAGATATATTTTCTCTATATCAATTTTCAATTGCGTTTTTACTAATTCTTTAAATACCCAAAGAAAGTTATATATATATATTTATATATAAGTGCGACTAACCCATGACGTTAGTGCTTCGTTTTTAGTCCGGTTTTTTGATAATTGTAGGTAGTAATAAAAAAAAATTGTGGTATTAGAATAAACGAGACAGATTATTAGAAAACGGTATTCGAATTTAGTACAAACGAATTCGGGAAAAGAACGAAATCAGCGTTTTAATTATCCGTTATTATTGTTAATGGTTAAACGGTGTCGTTTAATTTATCGTACACAATTATTGTATACGACGCATATAATTTGTCGTCAAAAAAAAAAATCGTCCTCTCTTCCGATGTTTTACCATATTCGTATATTCAGTTAAACTTCCGATTCAGTTTGGACTGTACGCGTGTGACGTTTTCAATCGTGCTGTGTCCATACGTGTTTTCTACAATTATTTCTAATCACTCTACGTTGTCTTAGTGCAGTTCGATAATCTATAAAATGTCACGAAATCGAAATGAGTATACCGCCGATGTATTATCGTTATGTGAACAATGTACACCGGCCAATCGATGACGGCCGCGTTCCTGGACCTCTGTCGGATTTTCACGGTATTTCTTAACACGTGTACACGGGTTTTCGAAATTTTCGGCGTCAGGTGAGTTATATCATACGATTTTCCGAACGGATTGTAATAAATACGTGATCCCGAACGAACAATAATTATTGAAACAAGACAAAACACCAATAAAACTCCACCCGACGCTAACGTCCTTCGCAAGCTCCCTTTATAAACGTACGCGTATTTATATATACTTGGGATAGCGATTTTAGAAGTTGATTCGGTATCCGTTTCTGTTCTTATATTATTATATAATTATTAATTATCGCGTAAGCGTTTTTTTTTTATCGTTCATATTAACAACGTACCACCGAATGCTGTAATTAAAAAAAAAAAAAAAATAAAAAAATAGTTCAATAGGTCTGCAATGACATCGTTTTTTTTTTTTTTTAAACACTATCGAATAGCATAGATAAAGCACGTTTTTGAAATATCTCGTCTCCTACCTGAAATTTGTCGGGGTTCAGACGACGACGCGCGTACGCTAGACATTGGTGTTCGTATGCCGTACAGTTATACAGTAACTTCACGTCAGTCGCGAGAGTAGTACAATATATAGGAACGTCGTCGTCGTAGGTTAAGTGAACAAAAAAAAATATATATATATATAAATAAAACTTTCGACTTCGCCGATAGTTGCCGCCGCCTGCATACCTACAGTATAATATCATACACGTATATATATATATATATAAAAAACGGTCGCCGATCAACAGGTATGTGTACACGAGCGACGCGCGTTCTTCCGCCGGCGTGTAGATGATTTATTCCACGAACTCCCTCTCGGCCGCGGCCGGGACGAGAGACGTCTATCGCCTAACTTAAAACCCGCGTATCTCCCCGGCGAGTGCGATTTATTGAGGTCGGACGTCCTTTTAAGGAACACGGGTTTTTTTTTTTCCCCCTTTCCGTGCCTCGGCGCGGTCCACAATACAAACGAGACGACGATGTCTGGTATACAATATCTCAGTGATAACGTGACGACCGCGCGCGTCCCTCGTCGCGTACGCTGCCTGAAGAGCGTTTATTTTTAAAAGTCGCGTACTATTTTCTCGTCGGCCGAATAACTTGTCAACGATCCACCACTCTACCAACCCCACCACCCGCTACCGCACCGTCCGTCTCGTTCCCCCCGTCCCCCCGTCCCGTCCCGTCCCTTCCCGAAATATCGGCCCGTCGTATCTATATTATTGTTTTAATGTATTTTGTGCGTATATATGTAACTGGGTCGACGGGAGCGCGCGACGACACGACCCGATCGTCGTAGGCGACGTCGCCGCAGACGGGTCTGCTGCAGTTTTCCGACCGGCGCGCCGTCCACGTTCGTCGTCGCGATAATCACATTGTAAACGTCGTGTTACAGGGTACGCAGGCCACTCAACAGGAACTCCAATCGTTCCTAGTGGACGACAAGGCCAAGATGAAAGATGCATCGCAAAGCAACAAGTGAGTATCGTCGTCCAAGCGTCTTACCCGCGATCTCATTTTTATGCGTTTTTTTTTTTTTTTGAGTACTTTTCCCAAACAAAAACGGAATATTACGATACCAACGATCGCTACGATTGTTCGCGTATCACGAAACGAAATACCAACCGAATTTTGATTTCATAGATAAACTCAAAGCGCGAAGGGCGCGCTTAAACGCGAATCTTCAGTCACGCCGCCAGTTGGGACGTGCGCACGTGCGGAGATTTTATTATTATTGCGAGTCTAGCGCATGATGTGTGTTATGCCGTTTTTTTCTTCATCCTTATAATTCGAAATTATTGCCATCGTCGACCACACGACGATTCAATTACGGCCAAATTCAAAAAACGGCCTTGAGAACCGTTTAGCGCGTTTGGTTTTGATTCGAGAAAAGGTCAAACGATTGCCGCCGGTCAATTTGACGTCCGATTTTCACCGGCTGTCTGTCTGCATTCTTCGACGTCGTCATCTTGTGCACGTGTCTACACGTCGCATACAATGTGTTTCTTTTTTTTTTTTCGGGCATCATTTCAACGTGTTGAGCACCACGCACATACACAAAAGTCTCCCCATAATTAGCTTTCAGTATCCCGATTTGGCTCTCTTTCTCCACCTAATAATTTTTTTTTTTTTCGATTAGAGTCATCGCTTTCTTTTAAAACGGTATATTCAAATAAATATATAAAAAATTCGTTTTATCGAGGGATTTCGCCTATATTTTTCGCCATAATTATCAATAATGTTTGTTCTCGGTCGATTCGGTCATATCTCTCTCTATGGATATTTATTAGATATCCCGTGCTATACGTTCTTAACCAATTTATTTTATGCGTCACATAACGATGAGAACGAGAGTTCCGCGTGTGGGAAGAGCTTTTGGGTATTGCACAACTTGCAACAGTCCCCGTACATATTAGCGTTTTACGACATTTGTGTTATGTCATCGAGTTCAAATTCATTTGTAATCGTTTTTTGATCTTCTGTGATTTGCATTTTTGAGATTGTAAATCAGCAATTGAGATGTGTAAAAAATAAAAAACGTCTCGGAAGAAGATTGAAAATAAAACTGTTTTATTTAACAACATTAATTATTGTTCAATAGAATATAAATAAATTATCGATGTAAAATGCGGTTTGGAAAAAAATGTGTGCACTAAATTTGTCAAATGAAGTACTGATTTGACATTTAAAATAGTATTTTTTAAAAACGTCATTATAATAAACGTTCTAAATCTGTTCGAAACAATAAGCTTGTACAGAAAATGTATTTAAATCGAACGAGTGGGTTTTTTTTTCGAACGTGTACTAATTACGGGAGAAGACGAAAATTACGCTTAAGATAATAATTACCTAAGCTAATAACCTTTGTAGTTGAGGCTAAATAATAATAATAATAACACACAACGACATTATTGAACGTTTGCTAATGGAATTCCAAGAGTATTTCACGTTCCGATAATTTTTCGATGATTACACAAAACTCACGATGTGACGGACAATAAGAATAATAACAATAACAAATATATGTTTGTTTATGTCTCCTAAGCACTATTCGGTACGGTGCAGAAACGATTGAATTGTCGTAATAACTAATGTAATAATAATAATCTCTCACTATACATATTTAATGTATACTTAATAATCTCTTAACGACAACGGTCTTGTGAAAACGTGTCATTACGAAAACAATTTCGAGGCGATTTGAATATTGTGTGAAATTAATGTGGTTCAACTTTATCGCATTGCGTGAAAATATTTGTTTATTTACAGTGGTTTTTTTTTTTGTATTGTTCTTATAAAGAGTCGTTATCGTTCTTTAATATTTTGTTTAACTCAAAGTATAAACTATTATTTTTATTTGTCTACCAAACAGTTATATATATAATATAGGTATTAGTATTAATTTTTGAAAAAAGTGTGTGTGCATTTGATTAAACAACAATGTAGTAAAACATTCATATCATTTAATTTTACATTATTCAGTTGTTTCGTGAAAAAAAATGCATAGAAATCACTTTCACAATGCTATTAGAGCAATGTTTTCAAATCGCAAACAACTAAATTACTTAACGAAAGCAACCGGAATAAATATTCGATGTCCGCTATATTCGGAGATTTCCTCGTTGAAAAGTAACGGACAAAAAAAAAATGACCTGCTCTGTCGGAAGACGTCCGTCAAGGGAGCTTTCGATGTATTCGATTTAAAATATCGGGAAAAAAAAATAAAAATAAAAAAAAACAAGTCTAAAATCGATCGTTTTCATATTCGTCGTACAGGCACAAACCGAGCAGAAACGCGGAGAAGAGCGAAGTCGCGCACCTGAACGGCCTGGAGTATTTCGACCCGTTCGCCGAGAGAAACTTGGAACACCCGACCACGTGAGTGTATAGTTTGTGACTTGCGACCGTTCACGGTTTCGGCCGAATGTATCGTTCGTTACACACGATCACCGTCGTCGTTTAATGTGGAACGTTGTGTGCTTTTCGTTGTTCCAGCGACTGCGAGACGTTGACCCATCTGCTGAAGCGTCACTGGGCACCGGTATCTTGGCCATGCCGCAAGCGTTCCAGTGTTCGGGGCTGATAGCCGGTATATTCGCGACCGTGTTCGTGTCCGCGGTGTGCACGTTTTGTTCGTATTCACTGGTACGTAATTATGCGCGTGTTTCCCGATCGTCGCGGTCATTGTTGGTCTTCCGGGACAACGCACGGTCGGCAGCTCATACCATGGTATAAACAACTGGGCATGATGCAAATTTTATGATACGCATATCCCACTTCCACCACCCATAATTTGGCCGGCGATATGGCGCTGGACTTTCGCCGTTTGTCATTGGTTATGTATGTTATTATGATAGATAACATGACAATGAGATGCTCCTAATCACCAATCACGAAAACAATGTGATAAAGAACAAGTACATTTATTTAATTAATTCCATCTAATAAAAGTACTCGTTCTTACAAAACATTGATTTAATTAAGTTTTTTTTTTTGCTGCCACTCAATCAGCCTTCAAAAACACAAACTGGCATTTAATTAAAAAAAAAAATATGTATTGAAGTGCAGATTATAATTCACAGTATTTGTGCATAATGTGGAAATGATAATGTACCTAAACGCCAAAATACGTTTGAATCCCGCCATAATATTAAATTTAATAATATTATGTAAGCCAATGGGAACCGGTGAAAGCCCAACGTCATACTTGCGCAGTTATATGTTAAAATACGCTCGTCGAGACATCATACCTAGTTGTTTATATCGTGGCTCCATACGAACAACCTGTTCCTCGCCTCCTTCCTCTCGCTCTGCGTAAAACGTTCGTGATCCGGGTCGCGTTTTTACCCGTCGCGAGGGTGTTTCGAACTACGACTTTGACGACCGTGCCGTTTTCCCACCGCCTCCCGTGACGACGACGAATTATTAAGACCGGACGGCCGTAAAATAACACGTGTACGTCGTTCTGTCGTTGTACAGGTGAGATGCGCTCACACGCTGTACAGACGGACGAAGGTGACGTCGATGAGCTACGCGGACGTGGCCGAGGTGGCGTTCGCCAACGGGCCGCCGTGGTCCAGGCGGTTCTCGTCGGTCACCCGGCAGACGGTGCTCTGGCTGCTGTTCGTCACGTACTTCGGCACGTGCAGCGTGTACACCGTCATCATCGCCACCAACTTCCAGCAGCTGTACTCGCACCACATGGACGCGGCCGACGCGGAGGTCCGGTACTTCATCGCCGCGCTGCTCGTGCCGCTCGTGCTGCTCAGCTACGTGCCCAACCTCAAGTACCTGGCGCCCGTGTCCATGGTGGCCAACCTGCTGATGGCCGGCGGTCTGGGCATCACGTTCTACTATCTGCTGAAGGACATGGCGAACGTGTCGGACCGGCCGGCGTTCGCGTCGCTGGACACGTTCCCGACGTTCTTCTGTCTGACCGTGTTCGCCATGGAAGCCATCGGCGTGGTGAGTGGACGTCGCGGCCACGACGGGCGCAGCGAGCCCGTGCCTTACGGTTGTGCGTTTGCCGTTCGCAGGTGATGCCGCTGGAGAACAACATGGAGACGCCGAGACACTTTCTGGGATTCTTCGGCGTGTTGAACGTCGGCATGGGCGGCGTCACCGCCGTGTACATACTGCTCGGTTTCCTCGGCTATCTCAAGTACGGCGAGGCGACCCAGGCGAGCATCACCCTTAACCTTCCCACCGAAGACGTGTGAGTAATGATAATCACAGCACCGTGTGTGTGTGTGTGGGGTGTACGTCGGCGGGCATCTCTTGGCCAATCAAATCGTCGTATATATACGGATCGCAATCAATAAACACGTCACGCGCGCGCGTGTGTGTTTATAATATAGTGCCGCCCAGCTGGCCAAACTGTTCATCAGCCTGGCCGTGTTCTGCACGTACGGTCTGCAGTTTTTCGTGTGCTTGGAAATCGCGTGGGCCAAGATCCGGGACAGCACCGAAAAAGCCACCACCTTCCACAACTACGTGTTGAGAACCGTACTGGTGACCTTGTCCGGTGAGTAGAAGAGTCGACGTTTGATCGACCCCCACCCTCCTTCCCCCCTTATTTTTTGTGCACGGCGTTCCTTGGCCGTTTTATACAGATCCCACGGCCTGCTGCATACTTTTATCTCCGATTTCGTACGACCATAATTGTGTATATATAACCGAACCCGAATATCTGGTAGACTTGATTTGACTCGCCGAAATCCGGTTCTTGGGATATTTTTAAAAATAAATTTATCCATAATTTCAAGCGACAACACGGTGCGTGTGTTGTAGTGGTGTCCAAGACCGGATTAGAAATAACACCGGATATAGGCCGTGCTGTTTATAAATTATCAGGTACATAATAAATATATAAGTATCACAAAAGCTATTCGGTTTTATCCTAAACGAGAGTGCCGACGCGCCGACAAAACGGTATCGAAGCGAAAATAAATTGAACACCGTACACGATTAGTTTACAATACTGTTGTGTAAATGATTTTTGCGATTTTAAAAACTGCGGAAAACGTGTGTGTGTGAACGCTTTATATGTTTCCGATGATTTCGCGGCACGCCGGTCGAGAATCACCGGGTTAATAACGGGTATGTATAAATAATATAACTCGTGACATTGTGGTCGTATAATATTCGATTAAAAGTTTTTCAAAATTTTTACCATACGCGTATAGTCAAAAACCGAAAACACTAGTTATTATCAAAAACGACAACCACATCAACAGGCGCGAGTTGTTCTAGTTGTTTCTTTAATCAAATCGAATTGTTTTCATCTATTTTACATTTTCTCTCACGGTATTTAGATCACCGTCTCGACCGTTAGGTGCACAAGTTATTATACATCTTCGATGCGACGTCCCCCCCCCACCCCACCCCTTAATACGTCCGTTAGACGACAGGCGTACGAATGTCGTGTCGCGGACAACAATAATAACCGTACGCGTTGTCGTGTTTTTGCAGTGGTCCTGGCGGTGGCCGTGCCGTCGATCGGCCCGTTCATCGGACTCATCGGAGCGTTCTGTTTCTCGCTGTTGGGCATCATCGTGCCGGTCATCATCGAGTTCGCCACCTACTGGGATAGGGTGACGTTCTGGATGGTCGTCAGGAACGTGGTGCTGATCGCCGTCGGCGTGCTGGCTCTGGTGTTCGGCACGGCCAGCAGCGTCACCGAAATAATACAGAAGTACCTGAGCGACCCGAATCTGGCGATCGGAACCAACACGACAATGTTGCCGGTGGCCGCTCAGTGACGGACCAACGACCAGAACAGGAGACGACGATACGGTATGGCGGTCGCAGCGGTAAACCGAGTCGCAGTATTCATAAAAAATAATTTAAAAAAAAAAAAAAAATCCTAACAAAAAAAAAACAACCAAACGACTATTGTGCGGACAATTGTCGGGCGAACGAGAAAGCATCGGTCGATCGGGCCCGGCATTTGGTTGCAATCGTGCGCGGTGTGATCGTGAAAAACGACAACGTGTGATTTTTACGTGGCGCCAGCGAAATAATTTTTTTTTTTTTTTTTTAATATAAGTATTATACATAATATTTTTTCTATAAAAACTATGTCATATTTGCGCGTATAACGATATAAATATATTTATATATATATATATTATTGTACTTTATCGATTTTAAATGTATCATCTAAGGCTTCATTTTATATTCTGTATATATATATATATAATATTACACGTGAAAACACAGGTTTTAAATGTATTTTTTTTTATTATTATTATTATTATATAATGTTATTTAGGTGAATATAATGTAATCATATTATATATTTTTTATATATCAAATGGTAATAATAAAAATACATTTACGATCTAAAAAAAAGACTAGATTTAACGAAAACGTGTTTGTGTGTTGTGTATGTAAAAGAGTAAAAGCGTGTCGGTTATAAAATCGATCAAGAAAAAGAAAACAAACAGACTCTTAGTTCTGTGGATAGTTTGACATCTTCAGTGCTCTGATGCGCCTTTCGATGCTGTTCAACGCTTCGAGCATAGGGAACAGCTCGGTCATCAGTCCGCCGGTTACGCTCACTAAATCTTCTTCGGTCACGATGAACCCGTCTGCGAAAAATGAAAAAAAGTCGGATCATCGATGAAAATCCGGTGCGCAGCACTGTTTCTCTCTCTCTCGGTCTCACCGATGTGTTTTTCGATCAACAGATGACAGTAGACGCTCAGTACGCTGGTGATGTCGTTGTCGTCGTCGTCGTCCGTGCCGATCGATATCAGCTCGCTGGGCCAGTGATTCCTGTAAGAAAAACGAAAACGTTCAGACGCTTTGTCGAGATCCCCCCCCCAGCCCGTCGTCTCTGACCGTACGGCCTCTTTCACACAACCACTATCCGTTAAAACAAACGGCATAAACGATCGTTTCACACATACTACGTTTTCACCGCGGTGAGTTTAACACAAATCGTAGTGGTTTTCGAAGCTGACACACACACACACACACACATCTTTACCTACACGCTTGTCCGGTTTTAAACCTCTGTTCTTCAGTAACGATTTTTATCGTCCCGAAAACCCGGACGATTTATGTTTATTGTAGAAGAAGATCATCAGTGTTTGTCTCGGACGACGGACGTTGTTAAAACCGTAAACAGATATCAAGTAAAAAAATTTTTTTTTTTCGGCGTGCGCAGTGCGCGAAATCGATAATTTTTTTTATACTGATAATGACGGCCACGCGCATCGGACCGATGCAAACGACAACGTTCCGCCGACGGACAAAAACGTGGGTTTGTGAGATCCGTGTGATCCGTTAGGTTAGGTTAGGTTAGTCGTGGTCCACGGGGTGAGAGAGAGAGAGCACCCGGGTTACCCCGGCGACGAACCACGTTTCCGTACTTGTTTTGTTTGGCGTACGTCAGCGCGTTCGGCCAATCCGCCTCCTGGAGTATCTGCACCAGGCTCTCCTCGGGCGTGGGCGCCAACGGGTGCGTGCCGCTCTCTTCTTTGGCGCGCAGCAGGGCCCTGCGTACCGTGCTCACTTCGGCCGACAGGTTTTGTAGCTGCGTCGGACACACGGCAAAAAATGACGCGGATTAGAAACCGTGTAGGGTTAGGTTAGGTTAGGTCCCGGGGCCCATATACATACTGTTAATACATATTAATCGAATTGAATTAGAAAAATAAAACGAGTCGCCTGCCCCCCCCCCCCAGTCGTCATATCTTTATACAATATTGGTATGTAAATAATTTCATTTCTTACTACATCATTTTTATTTCGGCGGGCCTCACTTGGCGTCGATAGACGCTTGAAAGTTTGAAAATAATAATAATTTTTTCATTTATTATTATCGTTAACAAATAATTTTTAAAAAAAAAAATGTTGATTTTTATTTTAAACTACAGTAAATTAGAGTACTTTCAGGGTAACCAAAACAAATGATATTTCATAGGGGTGTATAACCGGCAGTTTTTAAAATTATTACAAATACCAGTATACAACGAGGGCCCGGATTTATTTACGGTATTGTAAAATTCACGTGGAGAGGGTTGGCCCGCGGCGGGGTTATTCAAAATGATCCATCCGACTTCAAATAGTTGTGTGACGGGTAGTAACCCGGTTCACACCGATTAACACATGGATGGGGACGGCGATCTCAAGTTTCAGACACCGTTTTGCCACGAGAACCTCGGAACTATGATCGCGCAAGCGGCCGGCGGTCGAGTTGGTAAAAAAAAAAAAAACAGTACGGGTACTCCGGAGGCTTACCAAATAGTCGCGTCCTCAAAAACTATTTCATAAACGGTGTGGGCAGTCGGAAAGTTCGTCCGTGCGTGGAAAATAACAGTGACGAGTAATGATCTAATAACCGTTAGGTAATTTGACATTACGTCAAAGAATACTACGAAATACGAGTGTGGGTAGTTTAAAGGCCGTGATAATCGACATACTCTATGGTGGTCACAGGCGGCGACATCAAACGTATTACGTATTTCGTCAATAGAACGATATCGCGTTACGTCTCGTCCGCTGTGGAAAAGCGAATACCGTGCTTCACGTTTTTCTTAAAAAAAAAAAAAAAAAAAAAATAGTCGAGACACGCTCAACCGTTTGCAAAAATAGAAGAGGTACTCAGGACCCCCCCCCCCCCCGCGTCACCCGAAACCGACCGCTGATTACAGTGGCGCACCCAAGGGGTGGACTCCGGGTCCGGACCCCCCCCCTTGACCTGTGTAATAGTTTTAAATTTATTGATGAAAATCCAAATTCTGATACAACGTTCATATTTTTCTGTCAAAATTTCATAATGTAGTTTTTTAGACCCCCCCCTTGAAAAAATCCTGGGTGCGATACTGGCTGATTATATCTCTCCTGACGATTGTCGATCGCGTAAGAAACGCCGATTCGCGATTATTTGTACCGTATCACGTAACCGGTCGTCTCACGACCACGAGGTACGGGGGCCCGCCGACCACAACTCGCACGTGTACCACGACGAATAGACAGAAAGCAAAACAAATATATTTATTTCGACGGGTCGACAAACACGGGTTTCGTGCGTGCCACACGGTATGTCGTATGGAAACGATGCGAAATTTGACTGTCCGTGACAAATGGTGTCTCTGTAACGTTTTACATTGATCTAGAAAAAGTGAATCATGGAGAGAGTTCCGTAGACAATTTGTATACGCGTACGAATGCGTCACGCAAACTGTCGTAACGTCTTCGCGACAACCGCGTATTACTATCTCATACGATCCTGGTATCCAATATCCGTTTTTTCGTGTCATTTCCATCGCGACACAGCCTCTAAAGCGGCCGGCGTGAAATTATTCGAAAACCGGTACTAGGAATTTATGAGCAGACACGCGTCGTCGTTCCGCCGTACGGTTAGCCTCATACGCTCCTGGTACTTAATATCCGTTTTTTCGTGTCATTTCCATCCCGACACGGCCTCTAAAGCGGCCGGCGTACACAAAAAAAGCAAAAACCGGTACCAGGAGTATATGAGCAGGCACGCGTCGTTGTTCTTTGGTACGGTTGGCTTTATACTCTCCTGGTACCTAATATCCGTTTTTTCGTGTCATTTCCATCGCGACACGGACCATGAGCGGCCAGCGTGCAAAATATCCGAAAAACGGTACTAGGAGTATATGAGCAGACACGCATCGTCGCTCTTCCGTACGGTTAGCCTCATACGCTCCTGGTACTTAATATCCGTTTTTTCGTGTCATTTCCATCCCAACACGGCCTCTAAAGCGGCCGGAGTACAAAATATTCGAAAAACGGTACTAGGAGTATATGAGTAGACAAGCATCGTCGTTCCGCCGTACGGTTGGCCGCATACGCTCCTGGTACTTAATATCCGTTTTTTCGTGTCATTTCCATCGCGACACGGCCTCTAATGCGGCCGGCGTGAAATTATTCGAAAACCGGTACTAGGAATTTATGAGCAGACACGCGTCGTCGTTCCGCCGTACGGTTAGCCTCATACGCTCCTGGTACTTAATATCCGTTTTTTCGTGTCATTTCCATCCCGACACGGCCTCTAAAGCGGCCGGCGTACACAAAAAAAGCAAAAACCGGTACCAGGAGTATATGAGCAGGCACGCGTCGTTGTTCTTTGGTACGGTTGGCTTCATACTCTCCTGGTACCTAATATCCGTTTTTTCGTGTCATTTCCATCGCGACACGGACTTCATGAGCGGCCAGCGTGCAAAATATCCGAAAAACGGTACTAGGAGTATATGAGCAGACACGCATCGTCGCTCTTCCGTACGGTTAGCCTCATACGCTCCTGGTACTTAATATCCGTTTTTTCGTGTCATTTCCATCCCGACACAGCCTCTAAAGCGGCCGGCGTACACAAAAAAAGCAAAAACCGGTACCAGGAGTATATGAGCAGACACGCGTCGTCGTTCTTTGGTACGGTTGGCTTTATACTCTCCTGGTACTTAATATCCGTTTTTTTGTGTCATTTCCATCGCGACACGGCTTCTAAAGCGGCCGAAGTACAAAATATCCGAAAAACCGGTACTAGGAGTATAGGGAGCAGACACGCGTCGTCGCAAATGGAAATTATTTAAATATTGTCGTTAAACACGGGAAAATGACCGTGACGGGCACCGCGGAAGTGATGCTTACTTTTTATTTTCAAACCACTATTAAATTTTTTACGTACAGTAAGGAATTTTTTTAGACAACAAATTTACAATCACGTATTCAAAAAAACTGTTGTCACATAAATCGTTCGAATATATTAATCATGAATACGCAGCGGTCGAATTGGAGGAAAAATAGTAGGGGTAATCTGAAGGCTAACAAAATAGTCGCGTCCTCAATACATTTTTATAAACGGTGTAGGCAGTCGAAAAGTTCATCACTGCCGTCCGTCACGTTTACCGATAATCCGAGCGTGGAAAATAATTGTAACGAGTAATAACCAATAGCCGTGGAGTTTACCTTAGATCAAAGAATACTATAAAATACAAGTATAGGCAATTTAATGGTCGATGGTCGCGTTTGTGGACTGAAAAATAGTGGAAAAACCCATAGGCTATAATCGGCACCTGCTTTTTCATATTGTACGGTGACTGGCGGTAATGTTAAACGTATTATTTCGTCAATAGAACAATATTACGTTATGTTTCGTCGGCTGTGGAAAAGCGAATACCGTGTGTTCGCGTTCCTCTTAAAAAAAAAAAAAAACAAAAATAGTTGAGGTACGCTCAAATATTTGAAAAACTAGAATGGATACTCAGTCGCCTCCCCCCCCAACCCTTTTCCAATTCAACCGTTTTGTGGACGTGTTTAACATCGTGACACGTTTTCTGTTGTCCGGTCGACGTATTCGCCGCGGTAAACGATCATTACAAAACAACCTAACGACTAATGGCGTTCTGAAACTTCAGACGGCCATCTGTCATTAAATTTGGTATTTGATTCGGCCGGACAAAGTCGCTGAAATCGCCCATTATAATAACCGTTTGAAATCGGACGGACTTGAACGTTCGTGTAAACCGGTTTGTACCGCGGTAGACTCGGACCGCTGTCGGACGGTCGGCGAGAAAACCCGAATTACACATCTTCCTTTCGGATCGCGACGTCTGAAAAAACGGTCATCGTACGCGCGCGCTCGCGCAATATTTTTAACTCACCGGTTCGTCGGGCGGTCGGACAAGTCATCTACTCACTTTGTTGTCTGCGGCCGAATTCGACAGCGTAATGTACATTTTGGCGACTGCCTCTAACAGCAACAGCAGTTGCAAGTGCAGCTTGTACAACGCCTTGCCCAGGTCCAGAATAGACTCTTCGTTCAGGTAACCGCCGCCGCGCCGCCGCCGGTTGCTCGTACTCGACCCTTCCAGTATGCGTTCGCCGAGTTTGCAGACCTTAAGCGTGGTCCGTACGGAGAACAAACACTGAAATACAAAAAAGCCACATGTCCGTTTTCAAAAATCGTCGCGTTCGGGCGCGATGCGCGCACTAGCTGTTGGCGGCAGATCTCAAGAGAATTCGCGTCCAGGCTAGTGTAATGTAACGCGTATATGGTGAGGCGAATTCTTTGTGTGGGCGGTACCACGAGCGTCACGTGTAACGCTCGCCACACCGCACGACCCGATCCGTCGGGTTTTTGCGCGGTCTAACCTAACCTGACCCGTTTGGACGGCGTTCGCGACCGGTCGTGTCGTGTGGACGTTCGTGATGCGGAACAGTGACGAACAGTCGCTCGAACTTATTAGTTTGTATCAGGAATATCTGTAATTTGGAATCCAAAAAACCCGGATTACTTCGAAAACGATCCGGAAAACGATGCTTGGAGTGATATTGCGATCGTTGTTAACACACGATCAAAATCAATAGGCGACATCCGGGTAAGGTTTTTTTTTTATGTTTGCCACTTATTTGCTGAGACGTTAGTTCCACAAGTAATGAAGATCTTCTCTTATATAAGTTAGTTTTCCACCATCGACGCAGCAAACGTTCCTTCCTGTTCGACATGTTCGTAGCAACTGAGTGGAACCAGTCCCCTTACAACAGTGGTTCCCAACCTTTTTGACACTACGGACCACTTAGATAACTTTCAATACGTCACGGACCACCATCATTTTTAGACATTATTTTTTCTCAAAAATAAGAATCAATTTTTTCACAGATATTAGAATTTAGGTAATGATTGTCGGTACGTAATATTTGTAACACGCCCAAAGGAAAATTGAAATATTTTAAAATGTTATAGGTATGCCTTGCGGACCACGCCATGATGTCTCGCGGACCACCGGTGGTCCGCGGACCATAGGTTGGGAACCGCTGCCTTACAAGATCGCGTTGGGTTCGTGTGGCGTTCACGCTAAATTACGCGTTACACCCCGTCTGGACCCCGATTTATACGTCGTCCGACAGATAACCGAAGTAAACACGTTTTGAAGACCGAAAACATTCTTCCCTTGAAATTCGGGCAAACAACGCGCGTTTAAACTCCAAATCCTCACCCCCCCCCAACCCGCGCGGCACGGTTTTACGTATTATTTGTGTCCTAATCGATGCACAGTGGTCGAAGTGGCTAAAAATAAGCGGAGAGATGCCTACATTTTTATTCTGAAGACGTAATATTATTTGTACTCGAGTTTGATTTAGTTAACCAATTTAATAAAGGCTTGTTTACTAACACTGTAATTTTAAATGTAGCAAAACTGTACAAACAGCAAATAATTAATCGTAATATTCGTAATATCCTCGTAAATTAAATACTGGTAAAAGTAACAAAATGCATTTATGAATGTACTAAAAATAATGAAAGAAAAAAAAAACGTTTTCAGAATTATTCATAAGTGATAAGTCTATATATATATATAACTATATAAATTGTATATTTTTGTTGTTTTGATCACGACTTACGATACAGTTTACAATCATCGAGCAATACCATAAAGCAAGTCTATAAATAACTCGATCACAGAATTATTGTATTCGTATTTATATTTTTTTATTAACATACAATTATAAAAAATGACTAGGTTTATTAGATTTAGGCTTCAAGTGGTCCAATTTAAATGAGTTAAAAATACTTGTTTCATATCAAAAAATAATAAATATCATTGTATTCTTGTAAAAACTAATTAAAAAATACAATTTTCATAAAAAAAAAACCAACATAAATCGATAATCTTTGTATATAATTATAAGGGGGATGTACTATTTTGGACAAATAGTCCAATAATACCCCCGCACTTCGACCACTGGCGACGCGCAGAGAAAACAAACGTGGAAACATAAATACGAGTGTCTTAATACGTCTGCCGGTGAAATCGTCCGCACAGAATCGTATTTAGCTGGACTCGAGAAAATCTGTTTGATTACGAAACGTCGCAGCACGAGAGTTCCGATCGGCTCAGATTAACGCGACGGCGGGGGCCGGTGTGTCTGGAAACCGGTTCCAAACACATTTTTCCCGATTGTACGTGATTGTCGGGCGGCGACTATAGATTTTGCAATGTTCGCCGACCAAGCCGAAAGCTACCAAGTCCCGCGCGAAACGTACCTCGGACGTCTGATCCTTTCGGTCCAACAGCGTGTCGATGTGCTCGCGGATCTGCAGCACGGAGAACCGCAGCGTGCCGTCCAACTTGACGGCGGTCGGCGAGAACCACACCAGCGGCGGGTCCGCGTGCGTGGTCAACACGATGATGGCCGAGTTCAGGTGGGTCAACACCTGTCTGCAGTTGACGTGGCTCTGCGCGCAGCAGCCGGTCGTGGACGGGTCTTCTTCCAAGTACTCGTTCAGCGTGACGCACGCCTCGCGGGTCAGCCACACGCATTTCCGTATGACGTCCTGTTTCCGGACACATTTTTCACATTCGTTTGTTCTAACCGCGCTACGACGCACATCGTCCAAAGCACCGTCTGCGTTTCATGTTTTGCGAAACGAACGGACCACCGGACGATGCGGGTTTTATTTGTTTTTTATTGAATTATCATACAAATTATTTTAAAACGAGAAAAAGAAATTTTTTTGGTATATCTGAATATTTAAAAACGTCTATTATTTCTAAACTATAAATAAGAACCTACCTACCTAACCTACTCGTATATATATATATTTTATCAACGTTCTGTTTCTTGGTATCGTTAATCTTAATCGAAAATTCATTACTCTATAGTCGTTGTAGATATTAAAACTTATCACATTTGACAGTTCACAGTGACTTGCCGCACATGGTTTTATGTTTCTATACAATTTTACAAGTTGAAGTGTCAACGAGTAAAAATAAGTCCCGAAAACGTATGAAATTAGAGTGTTTTGACGACGACTGTCGTTATAAATACACGAGTCAAAATGTCACAGCGGAAAAAAGACGAAAATTAAGCATTTCGGCGTACCCCATTTTGAAGCCAGTAGAAGAAAAACAAACAATTTTAAAGACTACACTCCCCCCAGGGGTTCTTTTTAAGATCGTCCGTGCGGTGTAATACAATAAAAACTACGGAGACCCCGTGGAAAATAGTGTATGTCTCACACGTGCAAGCACCACGGCCACGAAGTTGCACGGGATCGCCGTGTTGTTTGCGGAAAAGTTTTTAAAGATAAAAACATATTTAAAACAGATCAATCTAATACGGCTAGTACTGTACATATATATATATATATGTGATAGTCGCAGACGGGAGGGAAGTTCGGTTGTTGTTCGGCCCGTGAACGCGTGTACATTCACGGGCCGTGTAGGCTTCAACGGTGATGCAGTTTAACACGCGTTTGATTTACTTTGACCACCCGGTGCACAATGTGGAACATGTGCAGCGTGTTGGACGGCGTCTGGTCCAGCAACGTCCGTACGGTGGTCCTCCAACACTCCTCGGAATCGTCCCGTTGGAACGACATGAGCGCGTTCAAGTTGGGCGAAGCGTTGCACGGCGTCAGATCGCCGAGATCGCCGATACTCGAGCCGCTACGGACATTCGTCACAACAGTTGTTCCGTTATTTAAAAAAAAAAACAAACAAAAAAAAGCGAAAACCCGCAAGGGAACGGCGCGATACACAGTGCGTTTTGAAACAATCGTTCTCTACAATTGATACCGTTATCATCGAGATCATTTTATGAAATTACGATAACGTTCGTAATCGTTCGTACAGAGTTTCACGTTCCCCCCGCAGTATAATTGCATCATTGTTTTCAGTCAGTAAACACAGAAACGTCCCGGACGTCGAACGAAGCTTGTGGGTGACGCCGTCAGTTTTCATCCGGCGGTTTCAAAAATCCAAAACAAAGACCATGTTGAAGAATCGCAAGCGTTAGGCGCTCCCCCTCCGGTTTGTGGAAAGATCGATCTCTTTTCTTGTTGCACTACAACGCTCCAGCACACGCCGCTCAATTTTCGGCGAGAAAAATGGTTCCAGTACTTGATCGGCACCCGTATTACACCAGACTTAAGTCCTCCGGACTGTCTCCCGTTCCCGAAGTTAAAGACGGAGCACGAGGGGGACCACCACCGTTTTGTCAACACTGGAACAATCCAAGAAGCTGGGACCGAGCAGTTCAAGAACGGAAAAACCGGGCGACCGCGTAAGAACGATCACTTTGAATAAAAAAAAATGTGCTCAAAACATTTTCGAACGTTTGTTTGTAACCGCGACCGTAGTTTCAAAACACACCGTGGCACGTCGTATTCGGAACACGCGTTTTCGAGTACACCAGGCGCGGATCCAAATTTTTTTTTTCCCGGATGTTAAATTTTTTTATTGGTATCGTTTTAATAATTCTAACTCTTATCTAACTTCTTTTTATCAAAGTACATATAACGTAGTTTTCATATATGTATGCAGTTTAATTATTGAACGATACGTGAACGTTAATTAAATTGTTGGGTTACACTCTTAAATATCTCGAACATTTCCGTAGAGGACAATAAACTGTTCCGACAGCAGCCGCGACCGCCACGCGATAAGACATTCGATAACGATATAAAGACGGACTTGTACCGCAAACGATTTTCAAGAAAAACGTTTTTGGAAAACATTTCATTACTTGGACGCGACAAAACGAGGACTGAAGATTTGTTTTGATTGAGATGGCTCCCGTAAATAAGTTCTGGATCCGCGCCCGGAGTACACTCCCCTTACAATAATCACTCACGACGTGTCGGACCGCGTCATGGAATCGGTGCGGTCGCGGCGTCCGCCGGCGGACGCGGCGCTCGGCGCGTGTTGCGCGCCGCACGCGGCCATCTCGTCCAGCGGCGACACGGAGCCCAACTCGTCGTCGGACGACTCGTCGGCGGCCTTCTTCGCGCGCGACACGGCGCGCCGTTCGCCGGCGCTCTCCTCGGCGCGCGACACGCCCGTCGCGTTCACCGCGCCGCCCTGGGCCGCGGTGTCGTTGCCGCCCAGCGGCAGCCGCCTCACGCCCCAGTTGAAGTTGTCCGTGCTCTCGCCCTGCACAAACCGTATCCGTCGTAAGCGGGCGCTGGTGTGTGTGTGTGTGTGTGTGTAGGGAGTCGGTCGGGAACGCTGTCGTGCGCAATGGCGGCGCTAGAGGGGGGCAAGGTAGGGCAAACGCCCTACCCGAATTTGGTTTTGCCCCACCTTTGCCCTACCCGTTGAAGAACAAATGAAAATTTAAATTTCAAGTATTTATGTATTTGCCGTGTTTCATATGTTTCACTGTGTAACTTGTCGTATTTTTTTTATGTACATTCGTTTAGACAATACACCATCATTTAATTTGATTTCGAAATCGATTATATTTTATCAGAAAACGCTAATATGACAGTATGTTTTACATGTATTTTTTCAATAATTTATATTACACCCGTATAGACGTGGTTTTACTAAATTCCACGATCGATTTGCCATGATCTTGCACCCCACCCCCCTAGAAAAAATGTCTGGTGCCGCCACTGGTCGTGCGCCCGCGTGTTCCGAGCCGTTGGTTCACACACGTCGACCGATTCGTAGTCCTGGGCACACCAATGTCGGAACCGCGAGGCGAATCAGACGTACCGGTGGTGCTAACCTCTCGAAGTACGGCCATGCCCCCCGCCGTCCCTCGGCCGTCCCGGCGCCGGGCTTGCGAGGCCTTTTACCGTATAGATTGCTCCGACTAATCTGACCGCCTACACTGTTTTTACAGTATCCGAAGGACGGTCGCGGACAAGACGATGCGATTTTTATGTAACGTGTCCCTATTGGCGCGTGGAGGGACGCGGAGGATACGAATTCGGAGGCGCGTGCCGAGACCGGTCCGTTTGGATCGATAACTTGGACGGAGAACAGTTCGCGACGGTCGAAGGCCTGGATGAGACGGATGGATACGGTACTTGGCGGAACGCGCGAGAACGACTCGTTTCCGACACGGAACCCGTCACGCGAATCGCCTTTTAATAGTAAAACGAACACGTAGAAAAAGCTCGTTTTTTTTTTGATTCGTCGAAATTATTCGTGTATTACGACGTAGTCGACTGGAATAACAATAATTCGGACGAGAGATACAACGCGATACTCACTTCGACGCTTTCGCTTTCGTATTCGAGGAAGTCGAAGTCTTTGAAGACCGTGCCAAAGTGGTCGGCGTTGTCGTCGCGTTCTTTCCTGGAGTCGCTGGGTATGGACACGTCCGGCGCGGAAACCTCGTCGGTGCTGCTGGCCATGCTCGAATGACGTTCCAGCAGCTCGGAGCTCTGGCTGAATATCACCTGAATAAACGTCATGAGCGTGATCATAAAAAGCGGACGACGTGCGTAACGAGCACGGCACACGATATTGTTTTCGAGTGCAATCGACCGCAGGAGCGTCATTTTTACGTTTTCGGCGGACGGAGAGGGAGGGAGGAGGGGGGGGTTGAGCTTTTGGAAAAAATTGAAATTACCGCGTTGGCGTAAATCTTTTCCCTCGACTAATGAGTGTAAAAAACATGTGATTATAGGGTTGAAAAAAAAAACACGTATATAGAATTATTATTATTTTCGGGAGAATATAATATGAAATCAACTGATCGAGTAGGCGTTCCGGTGACAATTATTATTATTATTATCCAGTAAATCAATATGATATAACACACACGCAAATGAATCAAAACTACAATACGTAAAACAGATCGGTGTCGTGTAGTTATTATCGCACGCATAAAAAAATAAAATAAATAAATAACGATTTCGGGTTAAAAAACGTGATCGATGTTTAGAGTTTGCGTTCGAGTCGTCTCAAAAAACTCGGACTCGGCTATCATCCATCCTGATCTCGCGTCGTCTAATGACGCGCCTGTGGCGAACGACGACGACGACAGCAACAGCAATAACAACGTTTTGTGTAAGAGGCGAAAGCAACGGGTGAGAGACGACGAGACTCAACACTATCGTAATATTTACTGCTGTGCCAAACAACTGTTTGCGGATAACAACAAAAACAAAAAGCCCCGGAATCAAGTGCGTTTTTCGTCCCGTCCGCGTGTACACAGCTGGGTTCACACGACGACATTTTCATAACGAAATAACCGTAAGACAGCGAAATGTCTGAACGTATGAACGATTGTTTACATTTCTGTCGTACAATTATCTAATTTACGCGACACAACTCTCGTGGCAATTCTGGCGCAGGTCTGACCATGTTTGAAATAAGCGTCGGACAGTGGGGTTAATCGACCGTCAGTTTTTTTTATGAATCAAAAAAACACTTGACAGTTACATTGTTACAGTTTTGTAAATTTTATCCAGTATAATATATAATATATTGAATAAAAATAATACTTATACTAATTATTTAACTTATTTTAACCCAATATTATGTTATCCACAAAAAAGAATGCATAATCGATGAAATACAAAAACTTGATAATGCACCATGCAATTGCCTTATTTGAATCCATTTAAGTTCCCACACGGTTCTCGGTTTTTTTTTAGTTTTTACTCTTTTTTCTATTTTCTTCTATTTCTGCTCATATACAAATATGTTTGTGTCATGACAAGCAATTACCATAACATTTACGTCATTAGTGTGAGTGTTCGTGACAAATATTTCAAACGGTTGAAAATTGTTTTATGATAAAAAACTGTCGTCGCGTGAATGCGGCTGTACTTGCAGCAGTGTCGTCAAGTGTCCGCGAAATCGCTCGATTATTTTGTTCGTTTTATCATTATCATCGAAACGCAGTGATTACTATAGTTAGTACACAAACCATTAGGCCGGCAGCACACGAGTGTTATTTTACAGCACGGAAAATTACAGCTCGTTTGGTTGTAATCCATCATACTGAATGGAGCACAACACACGAGCGTCGTGCCGTAAAAATAAAGCGTGGTATTTATAATAATACCGAGTGCACTTTGATTTTACGGCGCGTTAAAAAATATCTCGCGACAATTTGTTATTTTCTCCTCAAAATCGTAGTTGTGAACTATAGCCAGACCGCAATGTCGATCGATTTCAACATGTCTTCAACTGATGAAGAAATCCAGATTCTCGACGATGAAATTTTGGATGTTGATCTTTTGATAACATCAATAAAGGAAAGGCCGTTATAATGGGACATAGCCGTTAGATGCATACTCGGACCGAAACAAGAAAAGGAAATGATGGAGGGACATTTTTTTGTAAAGTTATCATGTCATTATACACTGAAGAATTTTTGTTCAAATCGCCAATTCGAGAAATATTGTACGGTAAAACAACGCTCGTGTGTTGCCAGGCTTATATATATACATTTCAAAACCCATCCATCGTCGGCAAAAAAAATTTTTTTTTGTTGGAAAAAACACCGAAAGGGTTATAAATTATCTGTTGTCAACGGAGTCGCTTTCGAAAACTCGATCCGTCGTATTCGTCGTGTGTATCGACTCAAACTTAGTGCAAATATTTTCAACAGACTAAAAGAGTCTACCTATCGATTTCAGACGCGTATTGTTCATTTTTATTCGTCTCGTATTCCAGTATATACACTTCCGTCACTACTTTTAACGGTAAATACTACAAACCTAACGTTTTGAAGTCACGTACACACACATAATATGTATAATGTATATTTTATAGTATTACGACGTGTTATGTTTGAAATTTGTTGAAAACGTTGTCTAAGGCGCTCTTCAGACTTGCGTAGGATTATTATAGCAACTCCCAAACCAACACGAACTAGAACACGTACGACAGCGCGTATTATGCCCAAAATTAATATTATTATTATTATTATTATTATTCACTAAATCAAACACAATATTAGTGACCGTGACCCGCGTGTGAAGTTTACGTGATACGTGTACATGATATGTATACTATTGTATAATAACTATAGCTCGGTCTACCCAACACAATAAACGTGATTACCTGTACCTTATTCAGTGCGTTTAGATCGTCCTATTTCACATAAGAAAACGATTAATGCTTGGTCGATTATATAAAACAAGTGGTTTGGTTCGGGGGACGGAGTAGGCACTAAATCGAGATCGGATTATTGTTGTTGGAAACGCGAACTTGCCGGCGACTTTTATCCATTATCGTATATAATTTTAAAACGTATTTCTGTTCAATATTTTATTCCCGGTTTTATGTCGCAAATGGATTCCGTTCCTACGATGTCTGTATCAAATGTATGTTTAAACATATATTTGATACATGTATTTCTGTACGGTAAGAACAACAACACTGTTCAACAAACTCGTCGTCGAAATCGCGAAGGAGTACACATTTTCCCCGTACGGTAATATACCATACGCCGCACGAAAAATATGTGCTTTTCCTAAATCTTTGTACGAAATACGGGGAGGGAGGGGAGGGAAGGAGGGAATCTTTTAAACTTGATACGTTGTCGAAAACTTCAGACCACCCCGAAGAAATCGCGACGAGCTACTCCGCCTCCGGGTTTTCAAACACCGTTAAACTCATCGTAACGCGAGCGCATACATACCGAAGGGCTCTTAGGCAATCCGACTCGTTGGCCGCAGGTCATCAACAGGCTGACCAGCAGCTCTCGCACTCGGCTCTGCGCGGCAACAACAAACACCGTCAACAATCATTACCCGTGCGGCGTGCGTACACGCGGTCGACCATTACCTGACACAACCACGGCCTCTTCCATCCGGGAACGACCGAGTCGGACGGCGACAACGAGGTGGACCGTCTTTGCACGAGCACACTGTTGGAGCTGATCGATTCCGAGGAGTCTATCGCGACGCCGGGGCCGCCGACCACCTTACGGCCGATCAACGGCGTCTGGGACATGTCGAACGTGAAATCCATTGTCCTCCCTGCGGGACACGGCGAACGACAACGGTCATTTTGGAGTCCTCCGCGCGCTATACTCGCGGATACGTTTTACCTGGCAATTCTTTTTTCATGAACACGTCTATGTCGGAAAAAGAATAATGAGAAGCCGTAGGGTGCGAGTCCCAGTAAATATAATGGGTGGACGTCGGCGGAGCCACCAGCGACGACGAACGGGTGACGACCAGTTTCAAGATTTTCAACGCTTCTTTGTAGTTGACACCCTGAAAAACGACGGCACGACGACATGTACGCTGGAAGCGGCAGGTTTCTATGTGTTGTTTATTATACTTCGATATATTTCGCGATCACTCTCAGCAGATCGGCGTTAAACGGTTGAGAAGTGGTCGAAGACAAGTCCACGTAGTGCAACATACAATGGATGATGTTTAACACGGGCAATTGAATGACGTACGGTCCTCGTTCCAGTACCTAAAATCGTAATTAATTTCGAAAATCACTACCGCGTGTACAAATACCAAAAAAAAAAAAAAAAACATTTATACGTATATGGAGATAATTCATTTTAATATATTCAATTTACTGCCGACGATTCGGCGATAACGAAGTTTCTATTGTTACGCCGCGAACTAGTGTTAACACCATCGCAGATAGTTTTAAGGCGCACGTTAAAAACTTCCTTCGAGCATTAATCGAAATCGAATAACTTTCGAACCACAACCACGCGTCACAAAAAATTAATAAATAGAATAAAACGTATCGATTGAAATTCATAAAACTCACCTCGACCAAGAACGCCAGCATGTTATGACTCAGGTGAGAATACGCGTCGTATAAATATTTGACGACACATTTGGTCCACTGAAAGCTTTCTTTGCTGAACGTGCGTCGACTGTATAACGTCATGACCGTTGCCAAGTTCTCCAACTTCATGCTCTTATTCGTACACAACTGAAAAGGAAAAAATTTCCGTCTACGTTAGTATTGAGGACAGTCGGAAGCGGTATTTTAGGTACATTATACGCCAAGAGATGGTTAACATCTCTTCCGGAGTACGCAATATTCGCGACGAGTGGCCGCGACGAGAATTTCGGTACGCGATTCATCCCCCCGCCCAAATCTCCCGGCAATGAATTGAAAATGTCGAACGTCGGACGTGTATTAAAATTCTTCACTTCGACGACTCCGAGACGAGAAATATGTGAATTTATTTTGACATTTTATTTGAAAAAAGTCGATTTAAAACGTTTCGAGACTTTAATGTTTTCTCGCTTTTTTCCCCTCTGAACGACGTACTATATTATTTTTTTTATCTTTAACATCGCAGTAAAAGCTCTTTAATGTCATTTTGACTCGCATACCACGTCGCTTTGTTACAACCGAAAAATTGTATTTCGTATTCCTAAACCGAGTAAATAACGATAACAATAGGATTCTGGTGCGTATTTTTCGGTAATCAGTTTCCTAAGCACGTGTTCGAGTATATATAATTCGCGAGTGTATACCGAAACGATTTCCGGCCAAACCGGCGCACATCACGATTATTATTGTGGAAATCAATTGTTTTCTCCTCGCGCGTAGAAGTAACGTTTGTACACAGATCGCGCGTCGCCACACTCACTTGAGCGATGTTCTCCGCGCTCATGATGCACAGCCGGTTGGCGTCCTCGTAGTGCAACAGCATGTACGGCAGCAGCGCGACGACGTTCATGGGGAACGCCAGGCTCTCGGACGGGTCGACGACCAACAGGTCGAGCAGCGGCGTCAGCTGCGACAACAGGGGCACCACGTGCTCGTACGTGACCGGGTTGGTGCAGCCTTTGAGCAGCAGCGCGTGCACGCCCGGGAACGACGGCGTGCGCAGCTGGACGGCCAGCTTGTCCACCTTGTCCCGGGTGTCGGGCCGGTCGAGCGGCAGCCTGTGCAGGACGCGGGACAGCAGCCGGGAAGCGAGCAAGAACTCGTGCTCGTAGTCGGACTCCAGCAGGGACACGGCCAGCCAGAACAGCTGGCCGAGCACGGTCAGCTTGTCGTCCTGCGTGGCCGAGTCGCCGAGCATTTTCAGGTTTTGTTGGGTCGCGTTGCAGCTCGTCGTCCGGCCGCCGCCGCCGCCGTCCGCCGCCGCCGCCGCCGCCGACGACGACGACGGCGGCTGCTGCTGCTGCTGCTGCTGCACCGTCTTCCGGGAATAATGCGACACGGAGTAGCTGGTGCTCCGGAAGTGCGACGCCTGGTTGACGCACGACGGCGGCACGCGCCGGTTGACCGGCGCCTTCTGCGCGACCGACCGCTGTTGTTTGCCGTCGGCCATCATCGGGTTCGCGTCCTTGTTGTTCAGGTTCGGCGTGGACTTGAAGATGTCCCGAGTCATGTCCAACGGCCGGAAATCCGTTTCCAGAGAGTCCACGGCCGCCTCCAGGGTCAACAGCAGCTCGGTCACGTAACCCTGGCACGAACAAAAGGAAATCGTACAAGCGGTCATGCCATTGTCTTTGTCGGACCGTCGTGACGCAATGACAACCCTCAAAACGCAAACGCCGTTTGTTGAACTTAATTTAATACTAAACCATCGCCACAAACGACACGTGATTTGAGTCGCGTGAACACACAGGGCGAGTGATGAGCCAGCTCTATAGCGTACTTTGCAGATTTCATTAAAACTTGAAAAATTCTCACTACTTCAAGAAAAATTTTTTCCACTTCCAAAATTGTTTGGAATATATAATTTTTTTTTACACAAGTAAATGTTCTAAACTCTCGTTTTTTAAAAATAACACACAAAAATGTATAAAGAACAAAGTTTTCAAAAAACGAATTTCCTGTGTGAATATTATATAATATATTACTGGACTCACACCGTGTACTCGTGTGTATGTACATACACTCGTATATATAGTGACACAATAATAGTGGTAGTCCACTCGTATATATAAAACACTCCACGTTTAAACTAGAAATAACTATAATTTTGACACGTTTGGATAGTTATATTACGTAAAGCGTATTAAAGTTAAATTTTTTTTTTAGTTAGTAATTTGAATACCAATACTTTGTTTTGTAATATTAGAAAAAAGACACAATATTTAAATATATACCGACCTGCATATCTTCACCTTGTTCAGCAACGGTTTCTATCAACCTGGACAATATTTCCGAAAGCATTCTGCTCGTAATTGGAATACGCAATGCTCTGAAAATCTGTCGACAGAACGAAAAAGAAAAAATTAATTCGGCAATTATCGAATACGCAGTGCATCGCAAACATTTTCTCCTCGCAAAACGTTATACGACTTTATAAAATGCACTCGCTTTAATACACTTTTTTTTTTGTATACGAAATATAAGTTATACAATATTCATCTCGAACACGGTCAAATACGTATATAATTATATTAGGCCGTCGGCGGTACTTTTGTGGCTCCGTCCCGGTGTACCTGTAACGAGCGTCCGGCGTAATGTCTCGACGAACACGACAGTCCTAACTGGATGGCCGTCTGCGCCCACCGCTCGCTAATCAAAGCGTGCGGCAAAAACTCGTGAAACACTCTCAGAACGTGCTGGAGAAACACGTCCAGCTGCTCGCCGCTGCGGATGGACCACACTTTGGCTGTTATGTCTTCGTAATGCCACAGCGGTTGATTTCCTCTGAAAGGCGATGGGAACACAAACATAACGGAAATAAAAACATGTCGTCACGTCGAGCGAACGCGGCGGAAATCGCGCAGACGTTTTTACCTAGAGGCTATGAAATCGATGAGGGACTTGACAATTTCTTTAATGGCTCGGTTCGGGCTCGACGGATTCAGCTGATCCATTCCCAGTATCACCGTCGATGCGTCGTCTTCTACATCATAACATAACATAACGCATGTATACGTAGGTAAAATCAAAACCGGTTTAACGTTATATATATATATATATATAAGTTGACGCGTATATTAACATAAGGCAAACAATTCGTCTATCGGATTCACTATAACGGTTAATGGAATTAATTAAATTGTATATACATAATTGGATAAATAAAAAAATTACAAAAATAGTTCGTCAGCTTTGCCAGTGACAGCTAATGTGCCGATAAGAAGAGATAAACTAAATTACTGACCGATTATTTTTACTTTGGGCACAGTAGTAATCGGCTTTGCGCTGCATTAATGTGTTTTAAATTCGTCATTGAATGTGTTTTCTATGTTAAGACGAGTAAATGTCATAATTTGAGTTTGGGAGAAAAATGAGATGTACTTAAAATGTATGACGACCTACCTCAAATGAGCCAGCGACAAGCATCTTATAAAATCAACATGTTTCAAATTTTACTTGGTAGGATGCTGAAAAGTCGACAAGAAATCGGAAATGTATCACTGACAGATGATTGGAAAAGAAAAAGGGTCGGTAAAAAAGAAGAAATTGAAGAGACTTTAAAAAAGTCGTCCACAAAGGATGAGGACCACTGTTGCATCTTAAAGCAGAAGAACTCGCCAGCAAAATGGGCAAAAATGATTTTGTGTATATATATGTATATTTTTTTGTTCATGGGTTATTCGCTTTATTGACTCATTTGTTTTATAGACTCAAATGGTCGGGTCCCAAAGTTGGTCCAATAAGCGGTTCCTACTGTATTTGTATATATATATATAAATTAATACCGCAAGGAGAAGGCAGAACGACCAGACTGGTGGATTGCGAGCAACTGGTTCCGATCGGTCCTTGCAAATAACTGTCGAACGACTCGTTGGCTTCTGTAACGTTAATTTTTTGTTTTATTAATTTATATTGGCGTTTCTACCACTGTGGTTAAAGGTTAAAATGCAATAAATATAAATTTTCGAAAATAATGTCCAGTAAATGGCGACAGTCTTGGAATCGAAAGCTGAGATTTTGCATTAAGTACCTATAACGACACAATAGAAATATTATTGTACGATAATATACATCATACAGTGTTTAATTTCCTTTCAGATTTATCGTCCGTATTAAAAAACATATGTGCTGAAAGTTAAATTCTAATTTAAGTCCATGCACCAAGTGCCATACCATAACATTCAGCACAACAGACTGCTGTGACGATGGCATTGCAATAAATATTTATAATAGAAATCATTATTATGTGACGAAAATTTATACTACTATTACACTCGTTCACTATATTTGTGCATGTATATACGTACATATATAATATAATATACGCATTTCATTATTAATGCACCATTAAACTGTAGTTATATGGTTTTATATACACAATTCCATGCTCCCTTTATTGGCTAAATAATTCCCAAAAACGAATACAGTCGAATAAACAACAGATAAAACAAACTTCCATAACAGAGATTTAAAAACTGAATCGCTTTCGAAAAATATTGAAAAAAAAAACAAACTTAATTTAAAATGCTTTTGGTACTCACGAAACAGATAAACACATAAAAGTAAAAAATTAGGGCGAAAACGATATTATATGTATGTGTGTGTGTGTGTATATATATATACAAATATAAAATGTTAATATCCGTAAAAAAAAAATTGTTATCTGTATATACCTGCTCAATAAACAACGAATAGGTATATTTTTAATAAAATGTACATTTATCAAATATGATTCAAATGTTCATATTTTTGTAGATCAATCATTTCAGAAATTATATACAGATTGATTTACGATTTCCATCCGATTTAAAAAATCCATATTTATTCGCAAAATAATGTGATGTGTTACAACTCACAAACGTGAGAACGTCAGATCATAGGTTTTGGAGGAATTCGAGTTCCGCATCGATTTGTGTGCCGGACGGGGATCAATATCGGGCGCTTGGAGAACACGGTTGCATTTGAAAAGTCGATTATTTGACGAAAATTTCGCTGATAACCATTGTAAAATCGAATTTTCGGACGACTGCTTTCGATTCGTTATATATCGATATTGTCGTGTCGGAAGGCGAGTAAAATCACAGAATCACTTATAAGCTTGAACACGGTACAGCGTTGATTAGTCGTCTATGTGTCACGCGGGTCTTAGGGGAACTACGGACGTGCATTTGTGGCGAACGGAAAGAACGGATTTGGCTGTATCGATGGATTTCGTCAATCGGCGCACGGCGGCGTTTCGATTAGATTCGATGGACTCACCCGTGAAGTTATGTTGGGAAACGGGCACTGGCGGCGTGGGCAGACCGAGACTGAGACGCATCGAATCGCGATTCAGGAGAACCTGAGCGATGGTCAGTTGGTCCGAGTTGTTGGCCAACACCAGCAACAAGTTCAGCAACAGTTGTTTGCAGTGTTGATGAACCAGAGGACGGCTATGGTCCATGCCCAACAATGCGATGTGCAGCATCAACGGCATGTGAATTGACCAGTCAATGTCCAGCGAGTCGGACGGCAAATCTTTGAGCAACATGACCGCAATGTTACATCTGAAAAGCAAAACAATCGTGCGAACCGTACGAAAATGTACACACAAACTTGGCGACACTTTTCGGAGAACAAATCGTCGCGCAAAACGTAAATTACCTAACGGAGTAATTTCATTTGCTGCCATTCACCATCCCGAACACGATATTCTGTTTGTTGAAAATATAACAAGTGAACTACGATAATTCGTATTTAGTTTTTGTACGAGAATTTAACGACGTGGAATTATAATCGAATTAAAATGACGGTCGGGATGTAGAGATGTTTATAAGGTTAAAATAAAATTTATCTTTTGCGAATTGTTCGTTTCGTCGTAATGGCTCAACAACTGTCGGCATCCATAATGAATAAGGATCGCGTGCCGTATTGTAAAATTAAAATGTAACGCGAATACAATAAAATACAATTGAAATACAATCTCACCTGTGGAAACCACTGCTTGACGGAATATTGATTGGCAGATATTCTTTTAGAGGAGCAAAATAACCTCCGTATTCGGGCATAGGTAATGGATGAGGTTGAGGAAAGTCGCCGAAATTCGGCGATAATCTATCATAATTCATCTAAAAATAATGTTTATTACACGTATGATTAAATGTAATCCTCGATGATTCGTTATGTTCGAAAATATTATCGATTTTTACTTTTAACGGATTGGATAAAATTAAATAAAGTACGCACCTCGGAATCTTCTACGGGACTTTGTATTTCGTTTTGCAGTGTCGACTGAACACCAATTGTTCGTTGCCATTTAGAACTACTCGTACGATTTGAATGGAACCGTGATATGGACTTAGAATCCGACTTACAAGTTCTAGGAAAATATTAATCATTAAACTTTCTACTGTAATGTACAATATTATATTTCTAAAAATACAAATACGTAAATATTGTAAATATATTTTATGAATTAAAAAAAATAATATTTTTGAACAATTCGACACCTGTATACGTACTACAAACACTGCCTTCACATAACATTAAACTCCGTATACATTCGGAGCTTATCAATTACGAGATATGTACGAAGAAATTATAACGAAAATCATGTAGTAATATAATACGTAGTACAAACATAACATAGTATACAATACGGTCGTTTCTAATAATTTTACTATACTGTTGCGTATCCAGCATTCAATTAGGCATCTAATGCCTTTATAAGTACGTATGTCTTTAAATGTTTACGAAGCATATTAAGTATGCTCGACGTGTTCCATTTATTGTTTCCATTGGTGCGCACTCGCTTCGTCGGTATACGACGGTCCCCGCCGAATTTGTATTCAAAACATCACCCTATATTTAGTTATACAAATTATTAAACTCGACACCGGCGTAGCAATTATCAGGAGAGGACGACGCTGTGTCGGAAGGGCACTAGAAAATAAATTTAGCGGCACAATTTCGAGCTTACCGTTTTGAGTATTGAAAACCGTTAAACGTTCATATTTATAGGGACATAAAATTTATGTAAAAAATATAAACGAATAATCGAGTTAAACATTGTTAAATTGAAAATCTCAAAAGTTGTCGTTATGAGATAATGGACATATTATGTTTATGACGTATAAGCTTAAAAGTCTTGGCTACGAACGAATACATACAAATTGACTCGTATTTTTTATTCGTTGTTTTTTTTTTTTTTACATATAATTTATAATATAAATGTACAATAATGTACGTATTAAAAACTTGAAGGGTGCCGTTTGAAAAATACTATCTGAAAAATATACTGTTTCAGAAAATTAAACCAAGATCGGGTTGTTAGTATATAGGAAAAAAAGCCGAGCGCCGCTTCTCGAAAATAATAACAAAATCTTATAAACAACAACATAATAATAAGAGACACGACCGTATATAATAAAATACGCGTACAATTCGTTACAGAATATACAAAATATTCTGCAAAGTCGTCGGCGACGTGTGTGTATTGTTCAAACGAAGCAATTTGGTCGTTTGAACGTTTATCGCAGTCAGTAGCGTATCCAGATTTTTTTTTTTTTTTTGGGGGGGGGGGGGGTTGAATAAAATATAACAAATTAAATTCTTATTCTGCGTTCGGTGCAATCACTAAAGATTGACAGCATTGACATTTCAACACGAACAATACTGTTTTGAAAAACGTTATTGAAATTCGAAAATGTACTAAAAATACATTAGGAGATAAGAGTTCTATTTTTGACGTATAATGGTTATTGTCGGGTGCGGCACCGACCGATTTTTAATTTAATCTAAACGGGTTATGTGGAACAATTTTTATAACCCGAAAATGATTTCATTCGATAATCATTATTATTTGTAAATGTTTAAAATGTAGTTTATTTAATTTTATTTGTATATATTCGATATTAATAATATTATTTGACTATTTAGTCTCGGAATGAAATTTCACGTACGCGTTTATTTGCCGTATATCGATACCCGGCGTCGTCCTACTTGAAAAATCGCTGTATTCCGAACAAAAGACGGTCTATCTCCGAACTCGCAATACAAGACAAATGTAAAACGAACGTGCGGGACGTGGTTTTCCCATGTTTTTTCTTAGGTCGCACAGGTCTGCGAGAGAAAGGCACGCGCGACGGTCCGATACCGTGGTATCGCGCGAGTCACGAAATTGATGTCGCATTAAAAGACGAGTCTTTGTCTTTCGGCCGGCTGGTCGTGCGCCATACAGGATTATTAAAACGCTCACATTCGAATCCGTTGCACAAACTTTAGCCGATGCCGAGACTTTAGCGCGTTTCACGTCGCATTAACTCTAAATGGCACTTATTTTTCAAACTTATTTTTAGAAAACTCCACCTCTCCGGCGGAATTCAAATAGTACAAATATATATGTATATTATATATTAGCAATGGTAAATTGAATGTGAAAAAAGCGAGAATGCTTTGTCAACATTTTAAAAGGGTTGCACGGGCGTTAAAAGACAAAAAAAAAAAATAACGATAAATATATATTTGATACGCGCACGTGTGTCGAAAATGGAATCTAAATAAAATATTATTTGTATTTCATTTTCAAAACGTCAATCGTAGCAATAAACATCTTTAATGAAGTATTATTGTGTAAATACAGTACATACGCATGCCAAGAGGAATTGGATTTGTTTTAGACAACTTTCTGTTTGTCGTAGTTTTCCGAACGTAAATATAATGTCGACAAAAATAAAACTCGTTAGCCGTTTCTTAGTTTTCATTTCAACAACGATTCTAAAGTGATTAACAATGCATATCGTTCTCGAAAGTAAAGGTTTAAAAATACGCTGCAGTCCTAGTTCGAAGACCATAAAGTCACGAGTTCGTCTTATGTATAAGACCATTTGAACGTCAAACGTAAAAACGCGTCAGAGAACCATTTATAAACTATATCCTTATCACGCTCAAACGATTGGCAAAAATGTTTATATATACAAACGTTATAAATATACGTATAAACTCGTTCATGACGGGCCGGTAAATTATCTTAACTCGATTATTTGTTTATTATCAGACGAAACGACATGGACAATATCCGTGGCGAGGGGTGGTAAGGCAAAGGGAAATTATATTGGTTTTTTACGAGTACATAAATCGTGCATTTCAAATGGCAACATCGCACTTTAATTATGGTCATTATACAAATGAAATACTTAAGTGTATATAGATAACACAACACGGAAAAACAAAAACAAAAATTCGACCGATTATTTTTAGTCGGTGGCGTGTTTTGGTAAACGAACTTTTCGCTGTGTACAATTTAGTTTATGTGTGTAAGTAGGAACGAGAGACATTTATGTATATTCATATATATAGTGTAAAAGATGCAACAGGTGGTACGTTGAACTTAATTTCGTATAAAATTTCGGGACAATTTATGATGGTATGTATTCATTTATGTGCATAAAAAAACGTCATTACATAAACGGCCACGTTTTAAAGAAAATAAATGAAGACAAAAAACTATCAATAACAATAATCGAATACAATTACTCTGTCAATAATTCTTACAAATTTAATCTAATGCATATATAATGCAATTATAAAAACTAACGTTAAGTTTTGTTAAGAGTAAGGACTTAATATATAATATATATTAAATACTCGTATGTGTACATCGACCATTACCTATTACTAATTACTCTGTAAGACTATAAAAAGAAATATATTAAAAAAACCGGAAAACAGTTAATAATTTTATTTATTTTTCATAACAATACTTATTTATGAACGTTTATGTGATAAAACGGATTTGGATTCGTGAAAATGTAAACGAAAACGCATTATCGAAAATGTCTGAAAAGGAAAATACGATTTCTTTTCAAAAGCGTTAAAAGAATTGCAAATAAAAAAAAAAAAACCACGTTCTTTAGATCTTAGCGATCGTGTTACGTACACTACGCACAATTAAAAGAAAAAAAAATAATAATAAACGCCTTCGACGTCCGTACTCCACCCAAAGATGTAAACGTTCGTGTAAAACGAAAAATCGTCGGTCTCGTATTTTAATCGGAATTCCGGCGCCGCGAAAGTCCACAAACAACGCGTGGATTCACATTTGCGGAAAACAGAATATCAATATCGAACTTTCGGCGAACTCGGGGAACACGTCATATCTCTTTTGCGCGTGTCGAACAACGAAAAAAAGGTATCTCGCATACATGTATAACCTCTTCCGAGTTTCCCGTCGAACGGTCGAGGTCGAGATAATGCGTTTTAAATCGTATTCAATGTTTGGACGCATATCAAAACGTTTGTCAGTCGGCTGTGCCACACACACATATATATATATATATAGTATATAACGGGTTCACTTTTTTTGTGCACTTGATGTGCAGTGCGACACGAAAACCGACTCGAAAGCAACGCACATAATGTTTGTAACACGTTTATACATTATGGGTTTTAAACAACGTCCGTGCACGTGAAAACGTTATAGGATCAGCATAATATATTCGAATACATTACCGGTTCACGGAATTTCAACAAAAGCCGATTTAAACATTTCGTCAAATCATATTCACCGTCGTGTATTTTTATCGAGAAAATGATGGAAATAGGCGAACGTAAAAACGAATAATTTTCATGCGAGAACGCGATATTTCGCGATTAGGCATTCGAATATGCTTATTGTTTTCCACGAATATATTTAAAAACTTCTATTTCCTCATACACGTATGTGCATACACACACACACACACACACATAAACTTTTGACATCGACGGCTTCGAATATAATAACTGGGGTACGCGAAACAACAACTGTCGAAAATACTTACGCGTTCCGAATTATTTACACGAAAACTTTACGGCGGTGAACAAAACGTAATCGTCAAGCGAAATGGATTTTTCGTTAACCGCCAAGTACCCTAAATCAAAACTCGTGATACGCATTTTAGCATATGTGAAACGGCCAAATAATAGTAATAATAACGCAGCGCTAAAGGACGTTCATAGACGTATGTTTTTACAATTCTCAAGTCGTGCGTCACGTGTACACGTGATGGTCAAACGCGAGTACGAGTCGTCGGGGCGGAGAAACGCTACAGAAAAAAACGCGAGCGTACTCAAGGACGTGGCGCGTATAAACTTATTTCGACGCTCAATCTGTTTTTCTTTTCTTTTAGTTCCGCCCTATATTTTCCGTGCCCACTTCAGATTCGAACTGTAATCGGGCAAATAGCATTTTTCACTGTAAACGAGAAGGGTATAGCGCCGCGTTCAAAAATGTATTATACTGAAAGAAAAACAGACGAGAAAAATGTAAAAAAAAAAAAACGGATTTTTTTTTATTGTTTACAATTGCAGTGCAAACGTTAATATGATTGCTTTTAGCCAGGTTTGCCTACCCTTCTAAAAAAAAAAAAAAACCCCCGTCTTATTAAACATAAATAATAATAAATCGTAAGCACATGGTTTTCGGTTCGATAGACGTGAAATCCAATATAGTTTACAGCCCCGTAACTATAAAAACAGTAAAACAAATATTGTTTGTTGTAGATTAATTTACGATCGCGTCCATTCAACGGCCGCGCGCTACCGAATTTCGAATCGCAACGAAAACGTCGAAACGCGTGACATTGCGTAAGACAATAATAATATACGAGGTGCGGCTATTAAATAACGAGACTTTCACTCTAAAAACCTTTTATCAACAATTTTCAATAATATTAAACTATATCTATTAAACTTTTTGTTAACGACACATTTACACATGTACTTGATTAACACGAACTTATACACGTGTAACTTTAATGCCTCGAACTAATACACGTGTAAAACCCGATTCACACTCACACGACACGACACGATACGACAGACAAAAATCATGTTCAATTCACACACGACCGACAAGAAACGACAGTTTGGTTGATTCCAATTTTCGTGTCGAACGGTCGGAAATTGTTCCCAACATGTTTCGAAATTCAAAATTTAAAGATTTGGCAGTGATGGCATTATTGCTCGATGCCGACGAGGAAGAAAATATTGACCGTGCGGTAGTCAAAAGACGATCTATATGGGTTTACGATATTTAAAAAAAAAGAAAAGTTGATGGAGAACATGTAACTTTGTGTATGAAAATGTTGAAAGACCACGAAAAAATTTTTTAAAAATATTTTCGAATGTCAAAGTACCAATTTAATGTTGTGTTTTTAAAAATTGAGAATAACATTTCCAAACAAAATACGCACTTTCGAGAAGTAATACCCCCAAAAGAAAAATTTGCTGTTTGCTTGAGATTAAAAAATTTAATATTTTCATCACAAAAATACACAATTTAAAATACATGCATATTTATAATTGTTAACATGTTATATTACGTATTTTTTTTTTCTTTAGGTTCTTAGGAACAGGTGACTCTTACCAGTCGATTGCTTTTAGTTTTAGATTGAGGAATTCAACGGTGCAGTCAATTGTATTGGAAGTATGCGGTGCAATAATTTTTAAATTAAAGGAGGAGTATCTTTCAATTCCTAGTGAAGAAGATTGGAAGCGAATCGCTAAAGAATTTTGGGATATTTGGAATTTCCTCAGTTGCATAGGTGCATTGGACGGAAAACATGTGGTTATTGAGGCACCTCCTAATAGTGCACGACTCTACTTTAACTACGAAAAAACCTACTCGATAGTATTGCTTGCTCTTGTGGACGCTCGACATAAATGTTTAGCGGTCGATATAGGAGCATACGGAAAAAATAGTGACGGAGGAATTCTCTCGAATTCAAATTTGGGAAAAGCTTTAGAAATAAATAAATAAAATATTCCAAATGGCCAATACCTTCCAGATGCTAATGCCGTGTCGTTACGGTGCTCGCCGGATCGGTATGAATTCGATTGTATTGATAGAATATTTTGTCGTGTCGCGTGAGTGTTAATCGGGCGTAAAATATGGGGACCAGTGTTATCGCTGGTTTGATGGCCACGTTATTTAGCAGCCCCGTGTTTCCTCGTACGTCCGAAACGACACCGAAAACACGCGGACAAATCAAAATCTAGGCCGAATAGAATCCGTTTCGGGTTCCGCCTAAGACCGTACTAGAAGTCTACCCGGACTTCGCCGCCAGCGTTTCCGTCGTGAATGCCCGCGAAAGGCGTAGGCGCGAGAGTAAGCGACCGGCGTACGTACCCGATTTTGGAAGGGTCGTCGCCGCTGTGCCTCTTCGTGTGTATCATGCCGGCCGACGCGTGCGACGTGGTGTGTTCCGTCTCGTTCTCGTTGACGTTGGTCGGCAGCACGTCGGCGGCCACTCCGCCGCCGCCGCCGCCGCCACAGCCCGAGCCTCCGCCGCCGCCGCCGCTCGCGCCGCCGCCGACGGACGCCGCGTTGTTGTTCGCGCACGACGGCCCCATGCCGGACGTTTTGCGCATGCTGGTCAACCGGTAAAACGGCGGCGTCTCCATCCGTTCGATCAGACAGTTCAGCGTCTCCACCGTCTGCAGCTCGGTCATCATCTCGTCAAGCAACCTGTCCGGCCTGGACCGGGCCAAGTACAGCGTCGCGCGTTTCGCCTGCGAAAACCCCGATGCGACCTTGTCGTTGTTACTATTGTTGGTAGGTAAGGTACAGGGTAGTTCTCTCGTCACAGACACCATGTGTACGTTTTGACCGATTTTAAGAGTTTTTTTTTTTAGTACGTTAATAACTGTCTAATTTTCGCATTTTACTTTCAGATACAAATTTATTGCGTAGTGTACTCTTTGAAATGTCCCAACGACGTTCGTCTCGAGTCAATCCTCGTACACCGCCATCGTTCTTTAGGAATTATTTATAATAATAACCGAAAACGTTTGTGACCGTGTAACGCGTGTATACGAGTGAAAAATAAACAAAACAAAAATGTTTAAAAAACCTAACCTACCGCACATTTTATCTGTCAGTTTAAGAGTTTTCGTATGATTGATGTCCGTGGATAGTGATGGAAGTGAAAAAGTACATTATTTCGTTACGCGGAGAAAAAATATAATAACCAAGCCGTCGGCCAAGTTTAGCGACTCGAAGACATGAAAATGTTGATAACTTAATGTACGAAATAAAACTTTATGTACCGATAAAAAAAAAAAACAAGAAGTTACGATTTAAATATAATACCGTACGGTTCATAGACTATTTTGGTTTGTTGACGTATAAACAATTCGCATAAATATTCCACGGGTACATAAAAGAAAAGGGAAACTTCAATACCCTGTTTTGCATATTATACAGCTGTCTCGTTTACATAATACGCTGAATAAGAATGAAATGGTTTTTTAGAAGCCAGTTAATTTCTATTTAATTATGAAAAAAACTTTTCTAGGGATGTCGTCAATATTACAAGGACAACTATTTCATCTAATGAGTATTTTGCTAATCTATTGGAAATAAATTATACATATAAACATACATAATTGTTATGTTGAAAGAAACCGAAAAAATACTAACCTTAACCGATTGTTAATTATAATATAGCTAAAACGATTATTATAGAAGTACAGATAATACATAATTTTAGTAAAAACAAAATAAGCGAAATAAGCGAAAACAATTTTAAAAACGAAAAAAGAAGAGGAAATGGTAAATTATGAGCAATATAATTAAATTCGAAAAACATAAATATTTAGATGGTACCCGTATATTGCTTTCGGCATTGATCCTATATATTATTCTCGAAATAAAATAAACTTTAATTAAATAAATAAACGTTATATTTTTAATTTTAAACCTTATAAATTTAACTAAGTTTGCGTAATAAATAAGATATAAAAATAAACGATGTCAGAAGAGAGCAGTGTGAGCCTTTATTAATTGACAGTCAGTGTTTCTGCGAGCTCGCGTGTACAACGAATAATATATCTTAGAATTTTTCTCCTTCGAGTTAAAGTATATAATAACGCTTGAAATATATATTTTGATATTACAACATAATGTATACAGTCGAATATTCGTGCGCATTATTAATATTGAATAATATTGAATGGGGGGGGGGGGGATTAGTACCTACAATTATTTTTGTTATAATATACTCACGTATGGCAAAAGTTCGTGCGGAGCCATACCACTCATGATGACCAAATATCGAATTATGACTTTTAGGTTATTTGGCCAACACAAGCACAACGTTGACCAGACGTCTTCGATGTCTTTAGGGTGTTCGTCGGCGAACTGAAAAATTATAATTTATATTCAGACACTGTTGAAATTACATCATTAATCCAGTTGATGCATTATGAACATAAAAGAAGTACGCGCTAGTGAGCCGAACCTCTCGCGAACTATGAGGAATGCCGAACCAAAAATGAACTAATAATAATGGTAAATCTGACCAAAATACTGATGAACCTTCAACGACGCCGTCCAAACTTGTATTATGTTCGCTTGAAGTTTGTCAAACAACCCGACGGAAATGGATTCGTGTGAACGGTTTGCGATTAGTTCGTTCTGCGTTCGACACTTCTAATTACGATGTTCTAATTATGTTCACGAGAGGTCGGCTCGCTAGTGTTTACACGCCTTTATATATTTAATAATTATATTAAAAAAATTTGTACAATATAGTTTTTAGATAAGTATTAATAATAGAAAATGGGATTATTTATTGGTTTCTTTTATTATTTCTTTGTACAGTTTTTCGAAATTTAAACTCCAAACAATTACAATAAAATATGACCGATGAATATTTGAAAATTTAAAAATATTATACATTTAAACGTGCGTTATATGTTACTAATCGACTAAAAAAAATATTAATATTTCCATCATTTTCATATATTGTTATTATTAGTCGTACCTATCTGTCGTTTGTATTTTACATTACATTCGGTTTAATAATAAACGTAATAAATTCTATACAGTAATTTATAAATATATAAGTGTATGTAGAAACATAGTCGGGTAAGTCAAAGACAGCCTCTAAATAAATTACCTTAGCTGTGATGTAGAACAAATTATTCAACACCATTTCGGTAGCTTCAACGGAGCCCCAACCTTCTCGACGGCAAGAATTCGATTGGCCGTCTTCCGCCGAGTAGTACTAAAAATATTCAAATGAAATTAGCTTTATGAGACATTCCGTCGTGCACACCAACACAATTGTCGAAAACGAAACTCGCCAGCAGTTGTTTTATCCGTCGACCGAACGTTATCGTTATACGCATAGGCGAAAATATGGGGGGTGACTAGGGGGGCCAACTCCCCTACATTTTGTATAGCCCTTCCAAAAACTGATGACTGTCAGTTGATGTCAGTCAATGATGTTATGTATTATAATTTGTATGAGGATTTTGAATTGGTATAAAAATCTCCTAAAAGTGTTTGGGATGGATTTAGACTTCAGCCTCTCTAAATCTCAAACACTGTTTGTGCCTATGGTTATACGACGCAACAAACGTTTTAAAAAAATAAATGGTTGACGCACGACCGAACGCGAGATCGACCGGAACATTACATTTAATAGCCGAATCGAAAATTTAAAAATAAAAATTGATTTGTCATCATGATTTTCATGCGTCATCAACAACGCGTATGTGTACGTAATAATAATAAAACATGTGCGCAAAGGCATCGATAACGAAAGGAATTATTTTAACAGTAAAATCAATGTAGCTCAACAATTCATTAGAGCTGTGGTTCTTAATATTTTAAGGACCACCACCCGAATTCTCCCTCGAAAATCTATCGCGACCTACATGGTTTTACATTTACAGGATAAAAATGTTTAAAAAACAATAAATTTCTTAAAATCTATATAATCGAAAAACATTTCTCGCGACCCACCAAAAATTGACTCGGGACCCACAGTTTGAGAAACGCTGCGTTAGAGCGATATTTTTTGCCGTCGAAATATTAAAAAAACCGTTATGTTTGAAATGGCCGTGAAACGTTTACCTGGAAATACGATAACGGGTTTGGTGGTGGTACGTTCGGGTCCACTAATTCCATATTGTGTAACCAAGGAACTAGATAATGTAAGAGCAATTGTCGCACTTCCGGTCTGGCTGTTTGGAACCTGCACGTTATTTCTGTAACAAAAAACAAACAGACAAATACGATGAATTACTTAGGAAAAAATTGAAATAATAATATCATCCAAGTCTACGGCCGCGTCAGACCAAGAAATATTTAACGTCGATTTGGTCACCATAGTCGGCGACAAAATGTTTCCAAAAAAGTAACCGACAAAATTTAAAAGTATGCACGTCCAAATCGGAGCACCATATTTGATAAACATTTTAGTAATAAATTAGTCTTGAGCAAAATGTGGAACAAGAATGACGTTGGTATTGTTGCATTTCTTTGCGTAATATTTAGTTTGGAAACGAAAAAAACCTCCAAAAAAAGCAATGGTTTGGTTCTAGTCTTTTAGTAAAGGAAAAATACAGTGATAATGATTTAATGACTGATCTTAAACGTGATGATGTCGGTCTATCTCGTATATAATTAAGGTATGAGTATATAATCTACAAATTAAAATATTAATTTATAAATATATAATTTTTATTATATAATAATATTTGGCTGACCCCAAATAACTGGGACAAAGGAAAGGGAGAAGAAGAATTTATAAATATATAAAGTGTATAATTTGAATTTTTTTAAATATTTTCTTAAATGGGTGTAATGGTAGTTTTAAAAATTTCACACCACGTATCATTTATTTTAAATTAATTTTTATATTCCGGTTGAGTTTGGTCCCATATTATTTGTGTTTCATTATATAATTCAATAAGTTGACAAACACTTTCTTAAGACTACTCCATTATTTGATTTAAAAAAAAAATTAAATAAAGGTTTCAACACAAAATTCGTGAAACCATGCTCTAGGCGGTCTAGACTAAACTGAACGAATAAGCGAAGCATGACGAATTTTTAAATGTTTATTGACAATATTTGACCGGTCTGGACGTGTCAATATATTTTCGTTGACTATGTTTATAAACATTGTCGAATTTTTCTTGCGTCGCATGGAAAACCAAAATTTGTCGATGACAATGTCGCCTACACAATTGTTGGTAATAAATTTCAGAAACATTTCTTATTTTTGTCACTAACATTGTCGACGACACATGTTAGCGATAAATATTTCTTGGTCTGGACGCGGCTTACAGCACGTGGAATAACTATATTATGACTATGTGTGTAGGTTTCGGAATTCATATATTTTTCTGGTTGTGATTAGTCGATATAAATACATTTGACCATACGAAATCTACAATTTCAGCACATATTTAGACGTTTTTCGGGCGATTTTTATGGTCGTGTTTATATATGTCGGTGATTTTGATTTGTGGCAAAGTTTTGGTAAATATTTTTCCAAAAAAAAAAGAATTTTTATTTTACTTTTAAAATGTTGTAGTAATAATTTATTTAGTACTTATAATTGTCGAATGAAAATTGATCTATTTATAAAAAATGAAATATTAAGTTTTAATTATATTTTTGGTGCACATCTCGTAGTTTTCTAACAATATATACGTAAATACGAATCCTATATATATATATAAGTATTTATTATATCTATATTAGATAAATACAATAGAAAATGAATTACATTACATGGTATAGATAATTTTATTTCCAAACATAATATATAAATCAATGATCGGTTGTAATTATGATTATCTTATATACATATATTTTATTTAAACTATTACCAAACACAGTTTAAATTACGAAATGATACTGTACCGAAAATTATTAAATCGTTTACACATACATTTCTTTAACATGTGTAATGTTCGAGACTAAATTAGTTAATTAATTACGAACATGACGCAATTCGTGATTACTATGAAAGTAACAGTGTAAAACAAATACGTACAAGATTTGTTTAAATTTATGTTTCCTATTCTCTATATATAGGAAAACTCTGGACAAGTATATCTACTAAAATATCTCCTGCCGAGTACATTTCTTTAAACTATTCAATCACGCAAACTGCACACGTTGGACCAAAGTGTTACACATCATACGAAAAACACACATTTCTAAGACACACATTTTGGTTTAAGAACCAAAATGCATATGAATAAAAAAAAAGAATAGAATAAACGACATACAGTGATTGTATACGGTCGAACATCTCGTTACGTTCACGTTGGCAAAAAAAAGCCAGCGTTGAACTATATTATTATAATTATAAATAATTTTTTAAAGCAGTGAAAAACCATCAGGTTAAAAGTCGATTTCGATCAGAGTCCGATCTAGATACTATATCTAAATGACATTTAAAAAGTTTAAGTGTTTACTATTTCGGCCTTTCTCGTCTCATCATTACGGGAACGAGCACATACGGGTTTCCGTCAAATCGGAAATCGCGTACAGCACCGTTTTTGTCGTTTGAAAATCATTTTTACAAAAATATTAAATTAAAAAAAAAAAACTGCCCAACAAGTCAAATAATCATTTAGAACGTAAACGAAAAACCGAGCTAATAGATTATATAAATGATGGATTGTATATTTTTTATCATACACCCATCGTTTAATTATCGGGGCAAACTCGATGACACGGCTTTCGTCATCCTTCCGGTATTCCTCTACCTATATTAATTTTATCCTGACATTACGGCCGTCACCGTTTAACGACCAACTTTAAGGTTGTTTACTACTACGAGCCACCTATATATATATACACACACGTAGGTAATGAATAATTTATAGACGTGGCGTTTACGTGCTTAATGTACCAGCCCCAGGAGAAGCGTGCCAGTCATTAATTATAAATCGGCGGATTGGGAAAACGCCTATGAATTATATTATCACAGCAAATTTTAAACAGACGATTATTATTAAAAACAAATACAATTTTTTAGAAACCGTCAACGAGAAACAATATGATATATAATTTATAGCGATGTGGAGGGAGGGGGACTTCAAATATTAAAAAGAAGAAAGAAAACCGAAAGACTATAAAATCGACCGGGGTCAAGAGGACAGCGGAGAATCAGACAACTTTGCCACATTATGTGATTTTTAACTAAAAAAAAGGAGTAAAAACCCGTCCGCGCTCGGCTAGTTTTATACATTTTATATATTATAGTTGCGAAGTTATCTCATAAAATCAATCCTATACATAATGCTTTGGCCAGTTAGTCATCTGCAACGTGTGTCGCGGAATTCCTCCAGTCGATGCATACTTTTGCAACTATGTTTTTGGATCTTTTCCTATTGTTTTCTCTCTCTTTCGATATATATATTTATATATCGACATCATTAAGAGGGCGTTGCGTCCGCATTTGTTTTCTATCAGACGGACAATACACAATATAGTAGAATCGTGTTACGCAGACGTTGGCAATAGCGACGTTCTCGGATTGAATTCAAAGCGACCCGGGTGCTTTCAACCACTGATTGCTACCAGATTCGAAGAGGAGAATATTCTCGAAACAATGTCATTGGAGTTTTGTGAAATATCGTATTATGCATACTTCAACTATTACCGTGACAAGTTTTATTATAATATCACGTATTAAATGGACATTTTTCGAAAATGTATAACTTAAAAATAGTTGTTATTAAGTTGTTAATATTTTACAAATACATAAATTACTGTTGGGACCGCGTCCACCGTAATATATGCAAAAGAACAAATGAGATTTGCTAAGGACGGTAGCAGACAGAATCAATTTATTCGTTCGTATAATTAAGTCGCATTATCTATTTCGAGTCGTTACAAGAAGGTTCATTACAACCGTTCGGACGATATCCCCGCAGTATATATACGACCTTTATGGTCAAACATTCTGCGACCTAAGTAAGTAAATGTCGGTCATTCTCTAAAGACGATCCTATTTCTATACATCCTATGTTATGATAATAATAATCTGTTTTAACGATGTGGCCAAACTGTCGAGTTTTAAAGTTAATATCTGTAAATTGAAAAATTCCTGTAATATTCCGAATAAACATTCCAGAAAACGACCGGTAATTCAAATGCCACGTCGTTTGACCAAATGTCTGCCATCATTATGTTTATTATTTTTAAACAACGATGTTATAATATTTCGAAATCATATTTTATTTTAGAACCTGAGCAAAATGAAACCGACTTCAGACCATTTAAGGTTACACGTTGGAATATTTTCGATTTTTTGTTTTTTGGAAACGTACAAAAATCGTGTCATGTTCTCGCGTTTAAAAATACTTTTAAAATGGGCAAAACTATTGTAAAACGTACAACACAAGTAATATATTGCAGTTATAACCAGGAGAATGCGAAACGTAATAATTTGACGTGTCTTTAACATTGATAAACGATTAGTTACTGTAACGAACTTAGCACTACCGCTGGGTAATATTTGTCTTTTACGATAATTTACCGTTACATTAAAATTGAAAATAATGATATATTTTTTTCGACTGAGTATTTCCATACATTTCTCGGATAGTAATAATTATAATTTTTCAACGTTTTCGGCAAAATAATAGTTAATGTGCATATATAGTTGTAGATATTTATGTTATTGACGTGCACCGACTGATTCGTATAAAAAGCGAAATAAATTTAAATAACGAAAATGAGTAACACGTATATTGTTTACCATGTACCTTGACCTAACGTATTCTATTGTGTTTTCGTGTAACGATCCTCGAAGCGGGTATTAGCAATTAATTTCAATAAAATTTCATTTTTTCGTTTTTTACAAAAGAATTTTGAAGCTTGAATTCAAAAAAATAATCTTGTAGGTCTTAAATTACGATAGATTAGGTAAGTAAATAGTACGGGAATATAAGAAATGCGTTTTGAAATATCAACGGGACTGTCATTCTTTTCATCCATCAATATATATCTCCTTTTTTCCAGCCTGGTAGTTGCATTAGAGCTATACATATAGGATTTAATAAATTTGAAAGAGATTATTTTCGGATTTTAAAAATGATTTTGAACGAATTGTATTGGATTCGACTTTATACATATATATATATGTATGTATAAAGTCGAACCCAATACAATTCGTTCAAAATCATTTAAAAAAAAAATATATATAAATTGTTAGTGTTAAAAATATATTTTATCAAAATATTAAATTTTGTGTAATTGTTTAGAACGAAATACGCTTTTAATAATTTTACCCAAATTAAAATACTTTATAATTTTATTATAATGGTAACTCAATTTTCTGCGTAAAACCAATTAATATATCACAACACTTGATATCCATAAAATGCATACACACTACGTAAAAATGTAAATGTATATTACTTATACATTTTTGTTTGAAAAATACATTAATTTATCTTAAGTTACACTACCTATATTAAGATAACGCGATCAGTATTAATGTCGTAATCTAAAAATTATTGGCAATCAAATTGATGGGGTAAGGGAAATATGCGTTAACGGATAACATATTTACACAAAAGAAATTTAGGTATTTAAAAAAAAAAAAAATCTAAGGTAAAAAATGATAATTTTTGACGATTTTAAATTAATAAATTTACTCTCTAATAATAGATTTAAACTGTACACTATATAAAAAAAAATCATTTCTTCTAAAATATAAAATATGATTACCAGATTCACAGGTTTTAAAAATCATAAAATCCCTACTAGTCTATACACTACGTATAAGATGACACTTCCGAACACAAAACCGTATATGTTTTATGTATGGAAAAGTCTAATCGCATAGCTACAAACTTCATTAAAGTGAACGCTATAACTACACTAGAAAGATTTATTCGTAAAACTCCACAAAAAAGTATATTTTTATTCAAAATTATTTATAAATTTTATATTATTATAATGTATTTAATATTTAAAATAATTGATACGAGTATAACATGAACAATAATAAAATAAAATGACTTCAAAAACGCTATATATTTAAATTAAATAATTCCTCGACAATACCGACTCGTATTTTTCAATTTTTTAATAGTTTTTACAACGAAATATGATTTATTATTTGACGATAAATGAAATCTGCTCGTGACTGTTCCTCAAATGCGATAGTATATATCGCAATGAACTTTCAAGTTCAGAATACACTTTAACTCACTTGTCTATGGAGACTATTCAAAAAAACAGCTCATCCTTACAGCCCATACGTGAAATATTTATAGGTTTATATATGTTTTAAAAATGTAAGTAGAGACAAAAACATTTATTTGACTTTTTCAGTTAAATTAAATGGGTTATAAACGTTTCGTTTTGATTTATGGATGAATCGTGTTATTGTGTACAAATAATTCAATAATGAAAAGACCGTTAACGAATAAAATATAGTTAAAAAAAGCACGACTGGTCATTATAACGCTATAGGATTATTGTATAAAATAAATGTCACAGTATTAATTTTTTTAAATTGTGTTTTTTAGGTGTCGAGCTGTTTACACAATTGAACACGCTAAAATACTAAAAGGGCACCTCGTAAACGGATGCGAAATTCCACCCTAATTTCATGTATCACAAATGGACATTTTTATATAAATATGTGTACACATTATTTTATAATAAAGGTTTTTACTATAATGCCAAAATAAATACTATCAACATGGACTGTTTTAAATCGTACATATTTTACCAAAACTGGTAAAAAACGATGTGACATATGAAATACGTATATATATATATGCATGTTGGCGGTTGTACTTTTTTTAATATTCTGTATATACTGAGTAAATTTCAGTTTACAACATCGATTATATAATATTTAACATTTACATACCGAAGTGAAATTACATCGCTACGATATATTGACTTATATAATACTTATGTACTCGTACTTGTACAGCCATTCTAATGGAAAACTAAGAATAAGTATTATACTCGAATGTTATAAATACAGAGTGGGGCATAAGATATTCATCGGTTTTGAACAGCCAGTGCTCGGCCTTATGTGGTGAGAGGAAGTTGGGAGGGGTCTCGTGGGAGCATCTAGTTTTCATGATGAAAGTGTCAGTTACCGCCATGGTTTGAACGGGAGAGCATCTCGGGTTTGCCGTAAGAACGGTTTTTGAAAATGGTCATTCTTTTACCACTACGCACAGGATCTTCCGACGACATTTTCACCTTTGTGAAGCTGTTAAACAGAATTTTCGCTATTGGGCTGATGAAAACTCAAGGCAGATTCACGAGAAACCTCTTCACTCTCTTAAAGTCACTTTATGGTGAGCAATATCCTAATTGGGGTCATTGGGCCTTACTTTTTTGAGGATAATGGGCGCACCGTCACTGTCACCGCTGAACATTATGTTTAAATGTCGGAAGAGTTTTTTGAACCTGAACTAGAAGAATTGAGTGAGGTAAACAATCTGGGAGACATCTGGTTCCAACAAGACGGGGCTACATCTCACACAGCTCGAATTTTAATGGCGAAATTGAGATAAATGTTCCCCAAGCGCCTTGTCTCTCTGAAGGGTAAAGTGGAGTGGCCTTCGCACTCATTAGATTTGAGCATTTGTGATTTTTTTCTTTGGGGATACCTAAAGAAAAAGTTTTTAAACATCATCCACACACCCTGGCATAACTTACGGAGAGAATCAAAAAGGAAGTTATGACTATACCCATCTGAATGTGCAGACAAGCGGTTGAAAACTTCCGGAATCGCCTTCAAGAGTGCATCGCTGCTGACGGCCTTTATCTTAGATGTAATCTTTAAAACTTGATTTAAAAAATTAGATTGTCTATATAATAATATAAACGTTATTTCAGTAAGTTGAATAGTTTTTATTCTACAGCCCTTCAAAACCGATGCGTATCTTTTGCACCACCTTGTATATAAAGTGACTGTTTGGCGCATAGAACTACGATAAACGTTGACCAATGAAACACACACGCACGTGTAGATGGTAATTGATGAATATATTTTTAACTTCGAACCCAGTATCACTTAAAGTATATGTTTTATGCATTTCAATTTTACAGATGTTTAAAGCGCCTAGTCATTAGCCACTGTGCAAAATTAAATCGTTTTTCTCTCTTTGTACCGCACACATTAAAATAAACCGCGTCGGTAGTAACATTCCTCGGAGATATTTAAATTTTAACAACACGTAAATTCAGTAATAACGTTGTACTGCTGAGGGGCAAGTAAAACAATTAAAAAAGCCTTTTGAAATTTATTTATCAAATGGATCACAGATATTAAATTGTATTTAAAAAGAAAGAAAAATGTCTGGATAAAGGTTGTATGTAATAAATCCGAATTACTACAATGAATACTTTTTACAGCTAACATTAACGAAATCATAAGCTCAAAATAAAAACGAAAACGTTTGAATATAAAATGTCAGGAAAAGTAAATATAACCCTGTGCGAAACACGATATAATATGTAAATTACATGCACGTGTATGATAAGTATAATATAATATACAGAGTTACAAAATACAGAACTGAAAAAACATTCTGCTCTCTGCCTTACATTCTTGTAAGTACAAGACGAAATAATATGAGCGATACTTAAAAACTATTTAACTATAAATATATTTCAATAAAGTTAATTGACACCAACTTATACAAGTCGCATATGAATTATTATTATTAAAAATGTTTTTAACGGCAAAATACAGTTGACAGTCGTTATAAAAATGGTACAGTAAGTGATTTATGGTAACGTGATTAATAACTTAAGAAATGGCGTGCAAGAAAAAGCTATTCCTGGCACTTCCCGTGATTAATTTATAAAAGTTTCGTTATTACAATTTGTTTTTCTCGCTTGATATTTGTATAGTTATAGAAAGATCTCTACGCACGACGACTACCTGAGGCGACGAGAATATTTTCCGGATGTATGAGATAGGTAGAGAGGAGATCGCCGACAAACGAATTGGAATGATTACTGATGCGATTATGAAAGTTTTTTAATCGAGTTATGACGAGTTGTAGTTTTAACCGCGAACGAATTGGCGAAATAAGGTCGTATATGGTGTTATTAAAAATATGTCTATAAGCATTACGAAGTAACGTGTTCGGTTGGAAACTTTGATTCGTGTTAATATTGGACAAGTATTGACTGCATAAGAAATTCGCGTATTGTTAATTTATCGTGCGAGTTAGTTCGCTGATTCGTACGTTAATCGAAGGGCTTTAAATTTTCGGCATAAACATTGATCCGATTTGTGGGAGAATGCGAGATACTATTGATAGAGATTTTGGATGGAAAAGGGCGACGAAAGATCGAACGTCGAGTAAAAATGATGTAATATGTTATTTATTTTATGCATACGCTGTATGGAAATAAATACCCACCTTAATTGCACAGTACACATAATCATTTACGTAAATATTATACATGTGACGTGGTTTGGTCTGTAGACGTTGCGGTGTATGTGTATTAAATAACAAAGAGAAAAGATATGTCTCAAGAAAATTACAGAGTTAAAAAAATGGATATTTCTTTGCAGCGTGAAATTAGTTTTCTATGGAGGACTTATAAAATAAATACCAAAGAAACGGCGGTAAAACAATAGCCTGGGAACTATACACGTATATTTGGTCGGAATCCTATAATAATCGAGTATTTTGTTGTCGAGTAGTGGAGCATTTATTCCGAACTTAATCTTTTATACTTATATATATATATATATGATGTGGCAAATTCGATGGTATATACACGTATGTAGTCAAATGTTTTCGATGGAAATTAAATCGATTATTTGAGATGATTTTTTTTATTACCTTAAATAACACAGGGAGTATATACGATTCAGGCTAATTTTTTCATATACTCTTTTCTAAATAAGACTAAAAGACTAATAAAGCTAATACGACGAAGAGAGGTTAGGACGTTTATGAGATTTGGGACTAAAGATATTATGATGGCAAATTTCCAGTTCGGAGGAATAAATGTGATAAACGAATAATTGCATATATATTATATAAATGTTAACGTATTATCGTTTTATTTTGAAGTTGACAGGCGCGGAAAATTCAACTATTATTAAATCATATTCGTGGGACTTACGCAAAAGAAACGAGTTGATATGCATTAACATACTTTACCGGGAGAAACGTTTTTATTTTAGTAGAGTATACAAATGCAACATTGTAACAAAATAAATAATGATTTTTTTATAATATATGTTAAGTAGAAAGAAATGTTATGTAACAAATAATATATATATATATTATAAAATGTTTCGTGGTAGTCGTTCATTATCTAGTTTGTCTTTTTTATGGTAGTTCGACGATATATATATTTTAAAATTGCGCAATACTTTTATTATTTGCTTTTCAAAGTAAATCATTTTAACAAAAAAAAAAAAAAGATGTTGTGTTTACCGGAAAGAGATCAGAAAATTATTATATATACCTGAGGTATATATAATAAAATATTTTTATAAATCTACTACTACTACTACTGCTTACTACTACTACTACTACTACTACTACTAAATAATAATAATAATAATTTGAATAACAGAAATTATTGTTTGAAGAAATCAATTCCAAATAAATAAATCGATTTAAAATATATCAGTAAAGTCCTTAGGTATTTCCAAAATAGTCTGCCAATTATAATTTAAGTATACTGATACTAGTGTAGGTACATTTTATATCAGTTGACTACTGAATAGCACAATTTCATTTTAGTTAGTTCACCCATCTTGGTAGATTTACCTAATTTATACGTCTTTTAATGTCTTATATAGATTTCAATTTAAAATAAAATACTGTATTATAAAACTCGGTTTGGAAAATGCTAACAATTTTCAAATTTCGTTTACGACTAGAAACCCTCATCAAATTAAATAGTTAGACATTTTAACTTTTCGATTCTGAGTAAAACGAGAAATGTGTATTGGATTTACATAAATTTATTGTATTTACAACAATTTTTTTTTGTATGTACTCACAACTTCGGGCAGTAGGAGTAACGCGAAAGAATGATAAATTGCGGAAAAACAGCAAAATGTAAAGCAAGCCAATTTTTAATAAACAACTTAACTTTATTGTAATTCAGAAAACAATTGCCTAATAAAGATTTAAAATGGTTACTAACTATTTTTACTGGTATGGTATTTCTATTACCATTTTAACTACGATTATAATCAACTAATTTTCCCTGATATTTATCTCAACAAATATTGTTCAATAAATGATTTTTACTAAAACGTATTTTTGTATATACATTATACACGTGAATACGTATATTTGGTATTCCAACGCTAAAGGTTTCGTAGATTTTGGGCCAAAACTAAATCTCGGAATGTAATACGATTATATTGAAATCATAACTAACCTGAAAACATCGGCATCGTGAGTTCCGGATGTATTTGAGCGAGCTGCTGTGACAAATTGAATTGCGATTGGCAAAACGTAGAACACAAGAGTACGTCGACCATCTCTGCATTTTTTTCACTGTCCAACGCATCAGGCTTCTCTCGTCCGTCGCCTGAAAATAATAGAACAACAATACAATCGTTAATAACGCGTTGAATCAGTTTTTGCATCAACAACCCGTGCCTGAATGGTTAAAACGTAGATTAATTGGCGTTCACGAAACTTTTTAAAACTTAAGATTTATTGGCTTTTACGAAATGTATATTATAAATACGTTACACGCACAAAGTCCGGAATTGTACACTTCGCAAATTGATTAAATAATGTGTTACTTGTCACACTATACTCATATCGAATCACGTGAAAATATTATTTATTGTAAGGATAATTATTAAATAATAATATTAATATATTGCTTGATTTCATTTTTTAGTTATATATATTATATTTATACGAATTATAACATACAAACGCGTATACATAAATTACTATTATTAAACATAAATAATTGTATGCAATATATATTTAATATAGTATAGTTAAACATTTAAAATATATATCAACAAGTTTCGACTCTAAAGTCAAAATTTTGTATTGTGTTGTATAAAACAATAACAATAAAATAGAAAAAAATCGCAAATATAAAACGATGGACAACTTTTACCAAATTGGTAAATTTCAGTAATCGGTTATGACTATTATAAAAATATAGGCGTACTACAGATGTGTTATAAGCTAAGTTCATAATCATATAAAATATACATGTACTTATATCTTTGTTCTTATAGTTGTACATTTTCAAAGTGTAATATATATATAAATAATATATAATCTACTAGTACAATATCACACTGTAAACATACATGGTTATTAATTTGTCAAAAACAATCGTAAGTTCGAGAAGATATCTGTCATTATTTTGGACTTTTCAAAGAAGAAAATCTACGATATTTTAAATTAGAGAATATTTTCGGAATTAATAATGAATAATAACTATACCGCGTTATACATTAAAACAGTACCACACAAGTAGTGTGAAATAATTAAAGAGTTGTACTAGAAAATGACAAAGATATAAAACATGATATTAAAGAAACAACGTTTTTAAATTAACAAGTTCATTTAAAAAATATTTTAACAACAAAATATTATAAGCGAAATTCATTGGCTACTATAAAAGCCCTTCGTAAAATTACATCTCTTGTAATTTAATTCGGACTATTAATTAATACTGTTATAACATCGAAAATATTCAAAAAGTTTAACGTTTATAATCGTATACGTTAATATATTATGTGTGCAACGTATTATTGAATTAAATGACAATTAAACCCGAATATATCGTGTTATGACAGCAATATTCGTTTGGATTTAATTAAATTGTTAACATATATTTATTAACTGTATGTATACATTTAGATTTCATTAAAGTATACATATATATATATATCATACCAAACAATATACACAACCGTAATAAAAAAACGATTAAATGGTTTTGTTTTTGAGGAACGTTAAATTAAAAACTGAACCGCATCCGCGAAGAAACCGCGCACGTTCATAAAACACGTATAACGTGACGCGATATTTTATTCGAGTTTTCTCCGACGTGAGAATATCGTAGTGATATTTTAGCGACATTCTAGCGGTGATAAAATGCCTGCAGACGCCGGCCATTTATCCGCGACGTTTGCCGAGGCCCCGGAAAAACGAACCGACGACAGCAACGAAAACCTAGCTTAAAACCGTAACGCGTGTTTTCGGTCGCCAGTACGACACGGCGTAGTTGGTTCTTATACGATACCTACATACACATTACGAACCCGAGAAACGGAATCTAAAATTCCGCGCGACACGTTCGTGCATTACGATTACTAAAAATCTCTGGACGATCCGAACACGCACCACCACGTACGCATAGAGGGTGTATAGAACGTTTCGTTTCGTTGTTTTATTTTTTACGGCGGGCCGAATCCGAGATATCGGAAATCGTTTGGCGTGGAGGGTCGAAGGGAAATCGAAACGAGAGAAGAACCGTTTTTATTCCTATTCTATTATTTTTACAAAGGACAAAAAACCATTAAGAGTATATACGTTTAACGAGTCGATGTTATCGATATATCAATTTATCAAGACGTCGGTCAGCTTAACGGGCAGTAAGCTCGGAGACCCCTATCGACGTTCCTGTACGTATTCGCGTGTGCGAAGGGAATGTTTCATTAGTATACGGAGCGTTCGCTTATACGCACGTCCGATGTGCAATATATATATATATATACATACACGATATACAAGTGTGCGCGTATTATTAGTGTGGCGTAAAGGTAAAGCGGCGACGACGAGCGGGCGGAATATTAGAATGTCGAGTCCCGGAAATGAACGTGTGAATTATACACACACATATATATATCATTATCCGTTTGAACGCTTTTTTATATTCAACAGTAACGCCGCGACTACGGGCCAACGGGCAAGATTACTTTTTAAACTCTACGTTTGTGCAGAGATACCGCGTTAAAATACCGAAGTAAGCGGCGGATCGGTATCGGTTTTACAATGTCTGCGGCGAACACGTTCGGGCAAAATCACTGCTCTATCCGTCTATTTGTACCCGTTTTCCTTTAACTTTAAGAAAAAATCGCAAAACATTACGGTAACATTTTTAACACATCAGAATTTTACAAAACATAATTTGTTTGGAGTGTTTTTTTTTGAGAGAGACGAATCGATTATTTTTACACGTTAAGGAAAAAAAATTCCACCATTATGATGGAGACATTCATCACACAATTTGAAAAAGATCGAGAGAATATTGCTTATTTGACACTACCGATTTCCACGGATTTTTTTTTTAATCTCGAGTTTGAAAATGCATTTTACCCAAGTAAACAACGCCGGATAACTTCGAAGTTTATGTCGCAACACTATGTATATATAGTTGTTTTCAAAAACGTATTTTAATTTCGAACACTCTCGGCATTAGCTCAAGGCAAGAGGGACTCGTTTCGTTCGACACGTGCAGCAACACCCGGTCAAAAGCAGCACCGATTTTCAAACGCGCTTTAATACAACGTCGTCATAGCCGAGACAGTGGACGGCTGGACTTGGTATTTTAATTTCCGAACAAACGGAATATGCGTGAAAAACAACCGTAAAGTTTCAATCGTTTTCCAACGATACGTTCGTCCGATACGAACACATTTTTCTCTAATTTACACACACACACACACACACACACACACACACACACATATATATATATACACGAGCGAGAAAATCGCCATAACGCGTGAAGTATTTTAACGATCGTCCTGTGTACATATTTAGCTACGTGTACAGCAGCCGAGAAGGAAGGTCGCTCGTAAGTGAAATTACTACACGACGGCATACATTTACGTACGCACACAACACGATAACACGTTCAAACGCGTAGTATTAGTAGTAGTGGTCGCTACAGGTACGCCTAACCGTGTGTGTGTGTGTGTATTTTACAACGCGAGTGCGGCGCATAAAAGTGACAATGAACGATTGACAAAAACGCCGTTGCGACACCGTACGTACACGACACGCCGTAGGTATGTCTATTATATACACCGTTAACGCGAGCGGTTGATGGATTGGGGATTAACGTTATACCGCGCACAGAACAAGATAATAATATAGTGATACTAATGTTGTACAACGCACACTCGAGGGCACGGGGCGGTTAAGGAGAAAGGAATACGACGAGTCGAGATCGGTCGACATGGGTTTATAACTCGGCGAGAACGCGAAAATTTAGCGAACGCGTCGACAACTAATAACACACGCGACAGACGTATACACGTACGCGACGACGCTGCCGTGTTCGTCTTGTGCATGTGCGCGCGAACGTGTTTTGGGAAAAATCGATTGGTAACACGCCGTGCCATCGATATTGGAGTGATGGGTGGATATCTGTAGGTACCGTCGCCCCGCGCACGTTATCGCGATAGGAATCTCGTCGTTTATCGATCCACGGAAATCGTGGATCGGGAACCTTACGATTCGGACCGGATCGGATCGATCGGAAGATGACCCCCCCCGGCTTAGGTTTACTCGAATTAATAATTACAATCACTCATAAAATTATATGTATATATATATACGTATATGTTAGAATTCAAAATAATTTATTTAATACCTTAAGGCGTTTATAACTAGAGATTAAAAAACGAAATAAAAATATGTACGATGGCTACATCAGTGTCGCAATGACGGCGAGTGCGTTGCGAACACACTGCACACACAGCTTTCCTGCTGTGAGACGACACCCAAACGGCACAAATTCAAAACAATTTTCGAAAAAAATTACATTAAATTACTACAGCAGTGTTGTGATAGACACGGACGTAGACATTTCTTAATATTTTATAAGTGTACTACAGAAGAATTACATACAAATACATTTTGACAAATGTTAAAGCGTAATGTAAACTGAATAACTCCTAATGGAAAGTAAGCAATTTCTACTCAAATATTTTACTTTAAATAAAAATGTGAACAGCGATTTTTACATTTTTTTTTAATAACGGTAGATAATGATAGTACAAACTTTGTATCAATTTTACAAGAAGAAAAAATCTCTTAATATAAAAAAACGTAAACTCAGTTCAAATTCAAAATATTTAAATCAACAATTTTATTATGTACGTTTGACACTGAATATAGTACGATTTTAAAGTGTTTTGGGATTATTGCTTTTCGAATTGCAAATCCGATATACGCATATTCACCATGTTTTCGTAATATTTTCCAATTTTTCCTCGCAGATTTAAAGTATCAAGAAATATGTAACTCGCCCATGTAAAAGTAAAACCTTATCTACGTCCGGTGCTCTGTCGAAAAACGGGTAAGCGCGAATAAATAATAAGAGGCACTCTTTCGATAGCACGCGAACGTGTTTACAGACGCCATAGAAAACCGCACATTATCATTTAAAACTATAATATTTCGACTTATTCAAAAAGTTGTGGCCCGGAAATTATGCGGTTGCGGCGCTGATTGTACGCGTAAGTGGATCGTGTGACGAATACACGTAACGAGCGCACGAATAGAATAATGTTTATGTTATATAGAAAGAAGAATTTCGACGAAAAAAAAAGAAAGAGGAAATAGCCGAAATTTGTCATCGATTCGAACCGTTTTATTTCGCATATTTTTCCCATTTTTTTCACTTTTCGTATTCGTGTAGGTACCGTACTGCAAATATACGCATTCTACGTTTTAAACAAATTATTGATATTTTAGCGATAAACAAAATGAAATTAAAAATTATATTTTACAAAATACCTTTTTTTTCTCGTAAAATATTATCGACAATTATTTTAAACCAGCGATATTACATTAAGTATAACGAATAACGAAAAATAACATACAAAAGACTAATCAGAATTTTTTTTAATAAATTTTAAATTATTTGAAAAGCATATTTTTTTTTGCACGTGATTCGTAACGAAACTCGCGATTTCTCTCATGTTTACTATTTGACTATAAATAATTCGTAATGCGTACGCAAAACTATACACATATGTTAACATTTATATAATTTTCCAATGAACGTACATCGAAAGATTGCGTTATGATCACAGCTACGAATGAGTAGACCCGTGGCTACAATTAGGAGTGATACGCTGTGGGAAAACCAAAATAAGAATATATTATATATTCAAAAACATCGTCAATTAATGGTAATTTATTCGAGTAAAACTCGCGATGTAGATTTAATGTAAACAATTTATTCGCTTTACTACAATTTCGATAACGACCAGAAATACTGCGGTAATTTCCTATTAAAATATATCTTCGTCTTTGACGGAAATTTTCACTGGTTTATTTTAATCACTTCACCGATCAATTTCTCAAATTCAAAATTGAAATGCGATTTGCTCGTCCATAATATATATTTAAAACCGAACGTTTCAAAAATAAAATCGTGTTATTTATAACTGTTGCGATCATTAAACTCTCGAAAAGATCGGTGAAGTTCGTTGAACAATTTTAAATGTTCAAAAATGAAATCGAATAAAACCAAATAACTAACGTAAACTTGCGTATATCGATAAATATAAACATCTCGACTATAAAAACAATAATTTCGTGAACATATCGAATGAGAGATTTCACGTAGTAAACGTACGTTTTTAACCCAACTGTAGCTTATAAGACAGGTAGTTCTATTATTAATATAATATTAATATTGGTTAGGATAACCGACAAAATCAAATTAATATATAAATATTAATAAATATAAATACAAAATCTCGAAATATTGATGAAGATATATGTATTATTTAACAACATCTCTTCAATAAATTAACATAATATTCTTAACTTTCATTTCATTCATGTAATTTTAGTAGTTTTAAAAATTATTAGGGCTGTTGAATACTCAATTTAACTTTAATTTGATTGTAATTTATTGTTTTCCTTTTTTTTAAATGTTTTTGTTCGTATAATTTTTATGCAAGTAATTTTTTGTTCATCGTTTATGTGTCTGTTTTTAAGTAGAGCTGTATTAACTAACGTTTAAAGCTAATAAAAAAATATATACATGTTTTATATTATACAACGATATGACATCATATAAGTGTGGTTGATGTGGGACAAACCCGGAAATCGGACGAGGACGTGGCAAAACACTTGGCAATATCGCAAATATACTGACGGGGGGAAGGACACTGAACTTAAGGAATAAACACGTAATCGAACGCGCGTTTTGCGAAAGCTGGGTAATAATCACGAGAACCCAAAACAGACGTCGATATATGACGGCAATTAAGATCAGTCGGATATTTGGACAACTACCAACCGAGTATATGATAATGCGTACACAGGATTACCGGTGCTTCGAGAGGAGGACGTTCCTCGTCGATTTCCGAATGCCGTTTTCGTATTTTCAATATTACGCTTAATACGCAACCCATTTACGTGTAAATAAATTGAACTATTATTTATTGGAAAAGAACTTGAATTTTAGACGTTGAATATTTGTTACAGAATATACTAGTCAAAAGATTAAACGTTGATTTCTATTATATTCGTGATTGATTTATTATTAAATAAATAAACGAAGTGTTACGCAATTTCAATCGATACTTTATTTGTGTACCGTTATGTTTTCATAAATTATATTAGACTGCAGGCACGTATTGTTGGTATTTGTATAACGCTCGAGAAGAACAACACAAAACACTACATAATGTCTTATGACAACAATATTTATTACACGATACTTGATCATCGCGACAATGAACGATTATATTAAATAAATTATACGAAAAATAAAATAATAAGGAAAAACTATTGTTTCCATAGTTATCCATAATAATTATAAATATAAAAACTGACCTCTATTACCGTAGATACTGTAGATGACAAGCATAATAATTTATACATATTATTTAAAAGATGAACTGGACACGATTCCCGCGTATAGAGTGCATACACTATAATAATAAAGCGTTAACGAATCTGGTAGGAAAATAAGAGACCTAAAAAAACCGTCCATGCGTGTTCGGTAAATTTTTTAAAAACCATTTTCGTTAAATATATATAATACGCGTTCAAAATATAATTTCACTGATATATTATGCTTTAATTATCATATACCGGGGGTAAAGTTTTTGCACTCGAGTATAATAAATTAATTGTGTCCAAATCACATGCACAGCTCGTTAATCATAATCAAAATAGGTTTTTCGTTAAGGTTATTGGACACCGGTTAGAGGGTTGTTCTTCAAAATTTCGTTTTAATTCAAATTATTTTAATCATGTGTAATGAGTAACCTTTCCCACTAATTTACTGCCTGCTACCTCAGCCGAGAACACTTAGGGGAAGAAATACGATGTATATATTGTGGTGATTCAGACCTTTCGCTCTTACCATATCGTAGGACTTTAGTGGGTCCAATTCTAAAAAAAGATTCCCTGATACGCTATACTGCATATATATATATATATGCTATCGTATTAAAATAAATTTTAAATGTAAATTTTATTTTAAAAAACTGTTGGAAAAATTTGATAAGAATGAAAACCAGAAAATGAAAAATAGTCTATAAATAGTGAGAAGAAGAAGAGAAAGAAAGAGAGATATAGTGAGAGTGTCCGTGATGGGTTCTTATTACCATAAGAATCAATATGAAATTATTTTTACAATTTGATGGGCAATCGCGTTTTCCATTATATACTGGTTTTGACATACCTGGAAATAAATTACCTTTATCATACAGAACCATATAATATAAATAACCGTATTTAAATTTATATATATTAAATTTACACGATATCAAATGGCAAATATACTTGCGCGATATCATGTTTATTACGCGAGATATTATGAAGGATGGTACATTTCTTTTTCCTCGACTATATGTCAATTATTAAACTATAAATTACGTTGTATGTACATTATACGCATATTACAATGATTTGGTACCATACAGTAGCAAATTATATCAATGAGTGATACTTTGTCAGACCCGTTTTTCCGTTTTCTCGATTGTTTTCTTAAGTTTAAAGGAAAATAACCGAAAATTGTCAACAAATTGCAAAAGAACTGATAAAATTAAATTTAAAAAATCGTCTGTCATAAAAATTTGTTCAGGTGTGTGAAATCTGAACTTCGAAAAACTATGAATAATAATAACAGAGTTTCGCTCAGGATCGTTTTTTCCAAAAAAATCACTTATCATTACTTTCAAATTTAATATAATAATATAACTCTAACAACACCCAAATAAATGATCCACTCAAACCGGCACACGCGGATCGTTACTTTAAAAAAAAAAAATATTTTGTCTTTGTTACAATAATATTTATTTAAACAATGAAATAAATTAGAAAAAAATATCGAAATATTTTTTAAATGCATCCAATAACTATCCAAAACTAACATGTATATATAGATAGGATAGACCGAATCAGTGTAATGGCGATATTATAAAATCATTAATATTTTAAATGACGAAATGCATTTAAATCACTCACGTGTCTAAAATAATATGAATAAAATAAATACCGGTGAAGTAATTTTAAAAAAAAACATCAAATAATCAAATATGTACATATAATAATATCGTTAGATACATGAATTTTTGACGTGTTTTTATGTGTTGGTCTCATTATTTGTTTCATAAATAAAAACTGCCGTTTTTAAAAATATTGCCATATTGGAATTAAACACAGAAGCAACGGGTAGACGATACGTACTTGACATTATTTGCATAACAACATAATATAACAGCAAATTTTCAGACTACCGATAAACTAAAATAATTCCAAGACAAACAAATATGTGATACCCATGTCATCAATAATTTTTTCGAGTGTATTTTAATTGCGTATTAATTTCGTTTAATTATAAGTAATTTTTATTAATTAATAAAAATAACCGTAAAATATCATTATCCACGTGAATTCATCAAAAAATAAAATTATAGTTGAATGCGTGTTTATCAAAACAGATTTATATTTTAACTGGTTTCATTCATATTACGATTATAATATGCTCGTAACAAAAATAATAATAATAATAATAATAAATAAATAACTATAAATTGTGTTTGTTTTATTTTTGAAAAATATGGTTTCTAAAAAAAGATCACATTCAAACAGATTACAAAAATATAATACGGTTTCCGTCGTATATATTAATGACGATCTATTTATGGTTTAGTGAAATACATAATGTATATCAATCAACTAAGTTTCGTCTTATGTCTATAGACTATAGACTGGATACTATAGTTGGATTGTATTTATATTATGCAACTTCTACAATTTAAAGAAGGCAAATAGTGTTTGTAGTTTTGGGCAACTCTGAAATTAGGTTAGGAATTCGTTTCGAATATCGACTAGTGATAACTATTAAGATGTTTTAAATCCAATAGTTTCATAAAGTATTAAGTTAATGAAAATGTTTAAAAATCAATTTTATACGAAAAAAATGTATTCGAAAAGACAAATAAATATTTTTTGTAGCATGCCTAAATAATAATTTAGACTTCTTGTAATTACGAGAGAGAGAGAGAAAGAGAAGACATAGGAGAAAGAGATGCGACAGAGAGAAATTTGATAAACTTGGTTCCGGAGTGGCCGAAAATAAGTAAGACTGTTCTTACTGGGTAAATATTAATGTATGGCTGCTCGTTTAACTCGATTAATATACCTGAATCCATTTACAACTTATTTGATATAATCTAATTAAATTTATTTCACACGATTTCATAGCCTAACTAAATTAGTATGACTGAATTGACATAATGTATATGAACACGGATGAATTTAATTACTTAATTATTACAGACAGCTATATTATTTAGATGTACGCAAATTACTATAAATACGAATATACACGTTATAATAATATAAGAATATATACATTAGAGAATATTTTTTTTCTTCGAAAGGCTCATAAAACACTTGTTTTAATTTTAATTTATCTTCTTAATAAATAGCGGATTGAATAACATATTCTATTTGAATATATAATTGTTCTAATTATTTCTAGACGACCTATTAATGATGATGTGTATTGTTTAATTTTGTTCTGAACACATGTCTTTCGATATATAAACTACTTAAAACTTTTAAATAGTACTGTTATAGACTTAAATGAGACTTCTGATAACGTAATTTTGACATTACTCAGTGATTGTTGACAAATCACAAGAAAAGAAAATGGATGGAACGGTGATATGTTACGATAAAATAACAATATTAAATTATGATCAATTATTTTGCTTTAGCGATTTACCAAAATGTATATATGCGCCTATTTAAAACATAAGTAAAGTCAACAAATTAAATTTGTTATTTATTTTATAATTAATAATAAATTACTGATATTAAAAACAGAAGTTATTGTCAAAACGGGTCTGTGGCAATACTAATATATATATATATACACACACATATATCAAATTAAACGAGGACTATAGCGGAAATGTCAGAAATGCTTGGCAATATATAACAAAAAGTTCCAAGAACATAATGTATTATTATTGAAATTTATATTATTATGAATGTTGTGTAAACAAAATTACACTGAAACAAAAAAAAATATAGGTGTACTTGTATGTATCATCTGTTTTGTGATGAGAACAAATGATATGGGTTCAAATGAATATTAAAAAAATCAATATGACGAATACTGCTAAAAAAAGCATGGAACGTTTTTCATCGTGTTCGAAATGATTTATTCATAAACTGGAAACAAAATTGAACCATTAAAGAAATTGGTCCGGAAATAGCTGGTGTTTAGAAAAATGTATTAAGCATAAGTTAATTAAACGATTAATTAACAAATTGAAATTTTTCATACCGAGTATTTGCAGAAATATTTAACTTTTCCCCGTCTTCATACATCAAATATAGTTCGTTAAATTTTTTCGAAAAATCCCAAAAACAAGATTATAATACGGATTATAAAATTAAAGTTTTGAAACACGCTCGATTCTATCAAAAAAATGTTTATAAAATGTCTGTACAGACCCATATAATAACGTATATAATAACAACATCAACAATGTAAAATCAATAGATTCGATTGATAGCTTATGGGATGAGTTTTTAAACCTTTTTGTTTGTAAACCATGAAAGATCGTCAAAAAAAAAGTTTTCAAATTCTATACTTAAATTTTTTTTTAAAAAAATGTTATAATGACATTATAACATAATACCGACATATAAATAGAATTCACAACGTCACTAATGTATATTATTATTATTAGAGAAATGTGTTTTTAGTATTCGTCAACACAGAATAGTACCTTGTGTTTCAATTTTTAGAGCTTGTACCACTACTACGCATACCTGACGTTACGAATTAAAACCTAAATATATAAATGAACAAGAAAAGGTTAAATGAAAATTTATGATTAAAACTACTACGTTTGCGTAAAGACGAGATTAACATATCTGATTACTATTATTTGCATTAATTATTATTAATTATATTCAAATATCCAATTTTCAAACGTATAATTAACGATAAATGGCATAAAACGGAATGTTGCTTAGCTATACCGACAATATACTTTGCATTTTTTTTTTTTTTTTTTTTTTTTTTTTATTATTAGAGACATATTTAAAAAAAATATTTATCTCAACTATTAATAATAAAATATCAATTAAATACATGCAAAAAACCAAAAGAATACAAGAAAAAAAAAAAAAAAAAAAAAAAAAAAAAAAAATTATATAAAGATTAAATTGAAAATCCTCCGGAAAGGAAAAACTTTAAGACGGAATGGATCAGGAAAGCGTTTGAGGTTTGGAATATATAAGGAAATGAAAAAGGAATGTTATAAGAAGCAAATAAATTTTCCAGGATACAACGTTGATGAGATAGGACAGGACAATCGAAGAGGAGATGAGTGGAATTACAAATAGAAGATCCATCGTGCAAGGTACAAAAGGGAGAATCATTAAGGGATAAATTGAAGGAGTGGGCTGGAAGACGATTGTGCCCAAAACGTAAACGGGAGAAGGAAACGATGGATTTACGAGAGATGGGGATATTGTGGAACCAAGGGAAGGGTAGGATAGAGGGGCAAACACTACGAAAGGAAGCGGCAAAGGAGGGTGGTAGGTTCCGCCAAAAAGCAGTCCATGACTTTAAGGCGAAAGTTTTGAGGGCTGGGAAAAATCGGAGTAAGGAAGTTTAATAGGTGAGGGAATATAACAAGGGCACGATGTGGCGAGAAAATCAGCGGTTTCATTGCCTATGATACCCGCATGGCTAGGGACCCATAACAAATTAATAGTATACCCAGCACGGGAGAGAGATAAAAGGATTGAGCGAATGTGCAGAATAAGATGAGAGGAGGCAGACACAAATGGAGAAGAATTTAACGCCATTAGGCACGATTGAGAATCAGAACAGATAACAAAATTACGATTATGGCAAACTAAAGAGTTAATGATAAGGAGGGCTTCCAGAATTGCAAGGCATTCGGTTGTGAAAGACGAGGCAGAAAGGGCAACATTATTAGAAAACCTGATGGAAAGGCTAGGTATAAAAAAAGAATACCCAGCAGAAGTTTTAGAAACAGATCCGTCAGTGAAAATTAAGCAGGAATTAGGATAATGAGAAGAAACAAAATTATTAAATATAGAATTAACCATGGATGAGGGAAAAGAACGAATAAGGGAAATGGGATAACCCAAGAATGAGGGGGAGATAACTGGAGAAATATCTAAAACTAAGGCTTCATAAGGAGTGTCATACAGAGGCAAGCGGCTATACGCAGAAAAAATTAAAGGGATAAAAGAACGAAGAGAATTAATAATAATAGCTAATAATGGGGTAAATTTGCTGGAGTAACGCCATACGCGGAAAATCGATAAATAAAGTGTAGGAATAGAATCATGATGAAAAGGAGAAGACAGTTTTTTAAGAATAAATTTATTGCCCAACCACCGAGCACGAACATCCAACGGAGGAACGCAAAGTTCAACTTCAAGAACAGGAGAAGGAGCACTGCGAAGCGCACCAATAATAGAACGTAAACACATATCCTGATATGAATTAAGTTTGGAGCGCAAAGATGGACAGGCAGAACCAAATAAGAAAGAACCATAGTCAAGCCTAGCTCTAACAATAGACTTATAAACTAAAAGGAGAGAAGAGGGATGGCCACCCCAATCTGAACCACATAATGACCGGAAAATATTGGCCCACCTTGAGGTGAAAGAGAGAAGATACTGGAAATGCGGTCCCCAGCGAAGTTTGGAATCCATGGTAAGGCCTAAGTAGGTGATCGTAGAAACAAAGGGGATATTAAGGTGTTCCATGCGAGCAGGAGGTACAACCAACGGTACCCGACGCCTAGTGAAAATAATAGCTTTCGATTTTTCGGGAGCTGCCGTGAAAAAACAATCACGAAGCACCGTGGAGAGATATAGAAGAGCGGAATTAAGATTGTCAATAGCGCGACCTAAATCTTTGTGAACTGAGAAAATTGTGAGATCATCGGCATATGCTAGTGCATGGAAGCTTTGGGAAGATAAAGAATTTATGATGGAAAGAAAATAAATGTTGAAAAGGATGGGACTTAGAGCGCTACCTTGAGGTAGACCCAAATGACTAACCCGGTGTAAGGAATCACCAAAAGGGGAGCTGAAAATAAGTTTGCGATGATGGAAAAGCCGAGAAACAAAATTACAAAATAGAGGAGGGATATTCAAAGTAGTTAAACAACGGACAAGGGTAGGTATATGAACAGAGTCATATGCGCTCTTAATATCAAGGAATGCTGAAGCCATGAATTGCCGCCTACAAAAGGTATGATAGATATGACTCGAAAAAAGCGCCAGGCAATCCATGGTACCAAGACCGCGACGAAAACCGAACATATTGTTGGGAAAGATATGATTAGATTCTATCCACCAATCTAAACGATTTTTTAAAATAGATTCAACAACCTTACAAAAAGCCGAGGAAAGAGAAATGGGACGGAAACCCTCACCATTAGGCTTAGGAATCGGAAAAACCTTAAACTCGTTCCAAGAAGGAGGAATAAGGTTATTAGACCATAAACGATTTAGGATGTTTAAAAGAATTGGATAAGCATCTTGAGGAAGATGTTTAAGGAATAAAGGTGAAATAAAATCAGAGCCGGCGACCACCGAAGAACGATGATTGATGGCAGATAACAACTCGACTAACGTAAAGGAATCGGAGAGAATATGGGAATGGGCTGGATCAAAAGCGATAACATCGGGAATAGATTCTGCGAGGGATGGTACATAACTTTGCATTTTTGCCTTTGCATTTTTGCGAATTAAAAATCCCATTATTGTTAAATACAAGAGTGGATTGATAAGTTTAATGGTTTCTAACATATAATTTGTTTATACTCCCAACAATGGTTTTATTTTTATACCCATCTATAATTGCAAATATTGTTGCCATTAAGTCTGTGTGAAGTGTCGATTGTATACAATGTTTTGTTTTATTATGATGGCATCTATTCGTAGATATACGGTGCAAACAGTGCAATGTATATAATCGGATTTCTTATTACCGAAAACGTTATACCTGTGGAAATTCATATGCCTTTACTTCCGGTAAACAGTAATAAAATGCTCCGTGGTAGTACTGTTCGTAGTTAAGTCATGAGCGTTACCAATTAAAAAGGTATATAAATGAGTTGGAAAAACAATCGTTTCTAATCACGAACAATGTGAACAACCGTTAACGGTATCTGACGCAAGTTATAAGTTTTAAAAAAGAGTAATTCATAATGAAAATTGGGGAAAAGGAACCACAACATATTCTGAGCTATATATATTAAAGCATTAAAAAGAACAATACACGTCAGACGAGTTTTCGGCCAAATTTTTCTCAGTCACAACATTGCGAGGCCTCACTCACGCCAATGTATTGGAGAAGCCATTTTAGCGTTAGGAGTCAATGTGCTTTCTTTTAGTGCCATGTGATTTTTTTTTTGTACTCAAGACTCAAAAAACGTCTTAAACGTCTTAAATATTCTCATGAAAAAGTTAATACCGATACAGAAAAAATTGTTTGCAAATCGATTAGAGGATTCGAATGTCATTAAAAAAACTTCAATCAAGAGTTGACAAAAACGTATTGAATTATAATTGAAGGGAAATAATGTAGAAAAACGAATAAATTAAAATTAGGCTTGTTTTAAATTTACTTTGATTTGATTCTGATTTTGTTTCATTTTTTTATGTTCAGTATTCAAAGAGTCATTTTATCAATCCACCCTCTCGTATGTCTTTAATATATAAATTTAATGTAAATTTATTGTAGTCACGTTATAACATCAGAGAAATCCGATATCCGACACGTATAATTATAGGTATGCCGTCACATAATAGGTATATATAGCATTTAAATATGATATTTAGTTTAATCAGATCAATAATTCGTGTTTTTAATTATTATATGTAAATTATAAAACATATATGTTTGCACTCGTAATAAAAATATGTGCAAAATATGGGTAAATATATATATACCACATAATGAATACTTGGACAAGACGTGTAAAAAATATTATTAAAACGCCAATGAAAAAAACTCAATAGCGCATGTGGAGTAATATAATAGGTTTTGACATGTCGCACGGAGGAAGCCGTTCCGTAATCATAAAAACGGAAAAATTTGGATTAATTTTAAAACTTATAATGTGTGTGTACTGTGTATTTATTGAAATATTTTAATGTATGGTACACATTATCCGCAATAATTCATATTTTAAAACAAAACGTCTGTGTCCCGTGACTACCGAGGTAAAATCAATTCAACAAATAATACAATCTGACGGCATAATTAAACGCGGGTCAATATTTTACAAATGACCGAGATATCAGTTAGACGCGAGTTTTGTGCACACTAATGTTTATCGAAATCGGGTTATAATTTTCCGCTTGCAATTCAGTTACTATGTAAAATAGTCACTATTTATATATATATATATCATTCGGCTTAAATTAGTTAAAACTTATTCAGGTATTTTGTTTTCTTATAATATTATAAAGGTCTTAGAATTGCATAGTTTATATTATACGTATTATTTTTTGCTCAAAACGAATACTTGTAAATACACGATGTACATTATGAAATCGAATACCATTTTGTTTTTGTAATTCTAATTTCTTGTAAAATAAACAAAAATAGAGAAAATAAATAAAGATAAATAACGGTTTGAAGTTCAACATTTAGAAGTCGCAAAAGATTACTATTAAACGAAAAGGAAGAAAAAGCGATTAAATAAAATAATAATAAGAACAAAATCATAAATCAAAAGAAGACAAAACGTATAAATACTTGTATTTTAATAAGTTTTCAAATTATTATGCGGAAAAGAAACTTTTAATACTGAAGGAATATGAGAGTATAGAACAATCATCAAAAAAGATTTAAAACTTATACGAAAAAAGAATCATCAAACATGTAAATAAACTTTAAAGGACTTATGTATATAAGAAGTGGACGAGATGACTATGTTCTGAAAACTTGTTTCACATCGTTCATAGTTACACTGCGAAACAGGGCTGTTATATTTTCATTAAAAATTATTTAAAAAAAATTATTGATTATTATTATTATTATTATTACAAGCGGAAGATGATTCTTAGCAGTTATGTGTTAAGTCTCTTTGAACATTTTTGGTATTAATTAGAAATATTTTAACACCTGAATTTCAATACATTTTAGCAGCTGGTAAGAATTTTGTATACGCATATTACATCATTAATTTTAGCGTAATATCTTAAATCTCATTTTATTCACGAGAATTAGTTATTTTTTATTATTAAATCAAGAATTAAAATATAACACACTGCAGACAGATAACAACAAATATTTAAAATTTTACATACAATAAAGAGCGTATGAACGATGATTAGAAATGTGAAATTTATTATATAACAATTCTGATCTTTAAATTTTTTTTAAATGACTAGAACAAAATTTTTAATAAATATCAAAACCATTTAGATTTTAAATTATTCAGTAATGTTGAAAATACATAAGAAAATCGCCTAGTACAAATTTCAAATTACGTTCATTATTATAAACATATAAGCATACCTAAATGGTATATGTGAAATATAGAAAATATGCGAACAAATCCAAAGGGATTACTATTTATACATTTTTGATTTTCATTGACTGATTATATATATTTATACATTAAACTCATAAAACTTTTAGCATAGATTCACTATAATGGAAATTATTTTCCGAAACAAAAAAATCACGTACTAGTATAAACTTCGTGACACAAAAAAATTGTTTCTCAGCCAAGCACAGAATGTATAATATCCAAAATGAGATTCTCAATTTCTACAACGCAATTAAACAATATCGCATAAAAGCATTAATATAATAATACTGTTTTTTATACTTGGATTTATTTGTTTTTCTCAATTATACTCAAATGAAACATATATGGTTTATAGATAAAACATCTATAACGTACCTAAACATATATGTCTATTATTATAACTCGATACCATAAAACTGTTTTTCAACGAGTGGTCATAAATATTTCATCGAAATTATATAGCGTATAAAATATATAGCAGTCTACAGTTAATTAGAATCACGAAATCTCTAAAACCGCGTAAAGAAGCATCGTAATTTACAGTAAAATATTGTTTTAAAAACGTTTCGAGTTCATGACAGTCAAACCAGCTGATTTTCGTAAACAACAATAACAATACATATTTCCAAAAACGTGTTTATCGATGGTTTTTAATATACTGATATGGATTATTTGCATACACATTTTAAATTATTATTATTATTTCGACACTGATCACCATGTAAGTACATAGCACAACGTAGAATACGTTGTAACGTTATCTGCGAAACGAACGCATATTTCATATATGATATACTTGATATAATTCTCGATTCCTGTAACACTGTAGTAAGGAAAAATGAATCCATTAAACAATAGACGCATCCACTCTCTCTACAAAACATGTATTACGCGATTGTTATTATTGCACGCGCGCATTCTGCTAAAATGTATACAACAGTGTTTAGTATTTAGTTGGAAGTGGTTTGGTAACATGTACACAATAAGTACATGTAGTTTAATTACATTTTGTGCGGATCATAAAGCAATGCAATATCTATACACATCGGAATAACATGTCCTTCGAAAATGTATATTTAATTTACAGTTTTGGTACGTACACAATTTTGTAGTCTAAATATATATATATATATATATATATATATATATATATATATATATGAACACGAGACTTCGTTTTTGGAATGAAATTTAAATTCTACTCATACTTTTAAGTTAAATTAGTTCTTTTTTAAGATTTAAATAAATTTATGGTTCATTAAAAAATTGATTGTTTTCATATATTCTTTATTTCCCAAAAATATCCATTTCTATAAACGTATTACGTGTTCGAAATAAAAATATAAAGTTATTTATTTAAAATGTGGTCTATTTTATTTAACTATAGTAATTTACTATACCAATAATAAAATGTAGTAAATTTGTTTAAAACATAAAAATAATTATGAGTATTAAAGTGAATTAAATTTGATATATTCGACTTTAATGCTATAAACAATAAAACAACTTTCATATTTTAAATGAAAAATCATAAAGAAATATTTTTTTATTGAGAGATACAACCGATGAATAATATAAAACGAATATTTTATACATTTTTCTAGAAATATTATTGTAAATTTTAAACTTAAAATATTTGACATTTTTTTGTATTTACGTTGTATATACATACATACATATATATAAATAAATAAATATATATATATATATACCACACATTACTGTAGCTATAATTTAAAAATTACAGATCGTATGAGTTTGAAACTTAAATAAAATTTTAATGTATAATAGGAATTTAATGGAAATATGTTTTTCGCCGGAATGTGGAAATTGTCAAATGCATATCAGTTGATCAAGCATTATTTTTACTAAATGAACAGGACGCGTTAATGTGTGACGATCAGTTAAGGAAAAACGCGAAAGGTTAAGTGTCACGTGTATACAATACGAAGAAGTCAAAATGCAGAAGAAACATCATAAAAACCTAAACACGTAATTTTTGAGAAAATTCGAAAACAGAAAATATGTACGGTATATACACACACACAACGTTTCATGGGCGCTGAACTTTTAACGGCGGACGGATATAACGAAAGACGCGTTTGAGCTTTACGTTTCAGTAGCGATCCGTCATTGGTGCCCGAGAGTAGTGACTCGCAGTTGTTCGTAGATAAAAAAAAATAATAAAAAATACGTGTTAAAACATAGTAGTTTTTTAAAAGTTTGGTTATTTATCTCGATTGCATATATATATACACGAGTATACAAACATGCGAGAAAAATTAAAATCTGGATTATCGAAAGAAATAAAATGCCGCCGAAAAACAAATATCTGCAACAATGAATTAATTCGCGTTTTTAATGCATCTTATGTAAGTCATTACAAGAATAATATAATTCTAACAAACATAATTTTAATGCAATACAATATATCTAATATATCAGTCAATATTATTATCTACTGTTACCGTTTTTTTTTCTTCTAGTATATCGTATGAATAATAAAATATGAAAATGTACACGTTTTACGATTCTATATATATATATATATTTAGAGTATGCAGTGTGTGAGCCATATCGTATTCATAGCTCAATTACAATCATTAATAATAATTATAAAATTCTAGTTTTTAACAATTCAATGTACGAGTATATTGCATTAATAATATTATTTCAAAAATGTTGAAGTTTATCACTTAATCAACGGATGTCTTAAATATATCAAAAATTGCAATATAGAATTTTTGAAATATTTTTATAACTGTAATAATAGTTTTAAAATTAAAAAAAATGTTTTCACAATATTATGTCATGTGGTTTTTAAGCTTTTATCGTATTGAAAAATTATTTAACATTTTATAAAAATAAAGTACACTAATCACGTGATAGTAAAAATTGTCTATACTACGTTTTACAATTTTTTTATATAATTAATTATTATTAAAACAAAAGCCGTCTTATAAGTTATGAGAAGGCGTAACAAAAGATTTGTTTCTCATCAAATTAAAACAAAGAAAAATGTATTTAGTTTTAAATCTATTTAACTAGATAACTATATTTTATTATATTTATAATCTATATTAAAAATGGATTATAAAAAAAAATAAATTCCATACAAATATATAGTGGATAGACAGTTAGATAATTCTAATTAGACTATTTTGCTAAATTGTGTATAATTTTTTTTCGCCGATACTATAATTGGGGCTGTTACTTCATTAACTATTTAAATAAATGAGAAAAGTGACTTAAAAGTGATTTTTTTTCTTCAAAAAATGACTACAATAATAATAAAAAAAAAGTTTGAAACCGAATTACTTAAATTATTTATAATATTTAATTAATTAAATTTTAATTAATAATAACAATATTAATTTCAATAGGTACAACTTGTCGTTTTTTTTTTAGATTTTGTAATTAATTTTTCAGTAAAACTTAGATGCTTACGAAATATAAATTTATTTTAATCGTATCTAAGTGTATTATAATAATTAAATTGTAAACACCAGTTAATATTTAAATTGGTTTTCATTTCAATTTTCAGAAATATCACACAGAACACATTTATAATTTTAAAATTCTATAATTAATATATAAGTTAGATTTATTTTTAAATGAATGTATTATAAAATTTTTTGAAATTTTGAAGTTTTCAACTGTTAGAGTACCGAATCGATAAAAAATATTTGAATAAATTAAAATTTAATGATAATAATCATTACAAAAATATATAATTCATTGTAGATTATGAATAAAACAGAAAGAACTTTTCACAACAATCCTGTCTATTACATATTTTATAGATGAAATATCTCTACTTTTAACATTCTTTTGAGAAATAGATATAAAAATAACTGCCTCCGAGAAACCTTTTATTAACGTACATCAAACTTTTAATGTCGCTGGAAAATCCAGTCAGTCAATCATTTTAATACTCAAATACATTCCTAAGATATCTTATACATATACAGTACCTATACGGCGATATACATCATATGAACTTCACAAATTTGTAAAATGAAATATCAATATTGTAAATTATAGCTGTAAACTAATTTATGAAGGCACGAAGGCGTATGTTTTATTCAAATATCAATTTGAAACATTTCATTTTAATTAGATAAATTTGTAAAAAACAATACTTAATAACAACGAATTAAATAATTAAATTATATTTAATGATTCTAAATTTAAATTGAAACCAATACGTCGACACACATATATTTGTATGTACCATTTGTCCAAGTTTATCCGTATAAAAGAACATTTGTTAATACATTTCTACGCGCGTTCATTTAATCAAATACATAATTCTGTATATTTGAAAACAACCTGAAAATCGTATTTACCGTATTGATATAAATCATATTCAAGTTATTGGTGTACATACAACATTACATGATAAACATTAGGCGAGGATTGCCCGGAAGAAAAGTCTCGCGAGTCTCGCCGAATAATGCGAAAAGTCCAAAAGCCCAAAAATGACAAGTTCTCATTCCATATTGACTGTTCCGGGAAAATGTATATTGTACACTGCAATTGTACATAATATTATTAGGACTGCGCGAATTGCAGCAAATACGTTTTTTTTATTATTGTTGCTTTTTACAGTTCGGAATGGTTTTTAATTATTATGTGTAGTTCGAACCGTATGTCAAAATATTCAAATTCAATGATATTTGTACAAACAATTTATGTACTTTATAATTATATATAATTTTCGTCTTTTAAAATATTTCATTTCTTATAGGTACAACTTCATTAACAAGAAAGCGAACTAAATTTTTAAACTTAAAAAATTACAACTGTAAAATATTTTAATAATACATTTGTCAATTCAATAAGACGTGTTTATTTTTTATTGTTTAGAAATTTTAAACGCATTTTTTATGGTTTTTAGTATATCAAATACATAGTCATATTCATTATCATAGATTAGATATCAAGTAATACAATTAAAATTATGTCGGGGGTTGTTGGGGTTGTTTGATTTCACTCCAATCTATACTCGTCATAATCGCACACTCGTGGTGTTCGCTATTATAAATAAACATTATTTATATTTAACGCTTAAAATAATCGTATAAATCTTAAAGTCACTATTGTCTCGTAAAATAAATAATTTTATTTAACATGCGAAAATATACGAGTTGTATTGGAATATCGTAATTTAGACCACATTACTGAACCAACGTAATTATATGTTATACAAATGTGTAATATTTTTAATTAACTACAATCCTTACCATATATCCTACGCGCGTGACATATAAATAATGAGTAAATCAATACTTAAAAAAAAAAAAAATAATAATTTCAATCGAACGGACCAAAGAAGAATGTAAAAAAGAACTTCTTCCTAATTTCAATAGACCAATTTCTTTGATCGAACGACAGTTTTATAACAAATACTTGAAAAGAAATCGACCATATACATCAGAAATGAATAATTTATCAATACTATAATATATTTCATACGTAGGCTATACGTAATTAATAATTTAAGTTTCGCAGAACCCGATTTTAGACGTAAATAAAATATTCGAATTCTTGAAAAAAGAAAAACATAATTTTAAAATTACAGTTTGACAGTAGACTAAAATATCAAAATAAAAAAAACCAATTGATTTATTATTAGGTTTACTATTTGTAACTATTTAAAAATTAAGCTAGAATAAAAATAACGTTAAAATCAATTTTCTAAACATTTATTAATTAAGCATTAATAAAATTGTATAGTCAGTTAAGTATAGTTAAGTCCCTTGCAAAACTTTTAGCAATAATACATAATCTAGCGCATCACAAAGAAATGTTACACTTGATAAACTATAGAACTAATATTATTTGCACTTCTCGCAATGCATTTGTACAATAATAAATAGTAGTATAATAAATATAGTAGTACTAATAAATAAATAGTTCAATGATATTGAATTGTATTCATTATTTTTTAGTTTCAATATCTCAAAAGAAAAAATTTGATTTAAACGTTAATTTACAGTATTATAAAACTCTAAAAATTTACTTAACAATTTTTGAATATAATAATAAAATCAAACAAATAAAAGTTTATTATAAAAAAAAATTGTTTTCAGTCTAAAGAAATGAAAAACGATACAATATTACCATAATAAACCATAATAACCTAACCATTATATATTATGTTTTGTTTTTATACCTTAGTCGTAATCTACAGTATAACACAGTTTTATTTTTTACGTCAAAGTACTCATATTATAAGATAAAAAGAAACTAACTCTGTTTCAATAAAGTAGTTTTCCGACGAAGAAGGCGGTAAAATCATATGACGAGTCAATAATAATAATAATAATAATAATATAGTTAACTAAATTGACAAAAAAAAAAATACTATTCGCGAGATGGAAAATTCACATTGAACCACGTAAAATAAGTGTCTTAAATACTTAATGGTATTTACATTTTAAAGTGATTCAAATGTTTGATTCAGAGTGGAGATAAATAATTGATGAATAGATAATATTTTGGGTTGATGTATAAGTGAATAATGAAATTATATATATATATACACACACACACACAAAGCTATATTTGGGGATTCAACCCCCCCCCCTCACGAATCTTTTTAATAGTTATAATAAATTGAATTTATTAAACTAAATTAAGGTTGAGATACACTATTTACATGACACATGTTAACACGCATTAAGACACAATTTTATCGTACACAACATAATCTAGTATTTAAATCTAGTAGTTAAAAATATATGATTCGATTTTAATCTCTCCCCCCCCCCAAAAAAAAAAAAATGTGTTCCTGCTACGGTCTTGTATATATATATATATATATTAAATAGTTCAATAGCTCAATATTTAGTATAACTTTTGAAAAATTATTAATTTTTAAAACACCATTCAGCATCTAACAAAACGCTAAACAAGCGTTTTTTATCATATTTTATACCACAATAAATATACATACACAATAACTTATTACTCATACACGTCAAGATTAAGTTTATTAATAATGTATTTAGATTTATTATTTAAAATGAAACCCATCAATTTTCATGGATTGAGACTTGTTCGGTTATACCTATTTTATACATTTAAAAATGAAGTATTCGATTTTTTTCAGACTATAATAATTTGAACGGTTATATGAACACGATATCAATCGAATATTAACTCGAAAACAATGTCGACTCATATAAATGAAGCTTTTGAAGATATATCAATGAAAATAACTGACAGGTAAGCATATGGTAATATATTATATATTATATAGTTACAGAAAGATTACATGTGGATAGTGTCAAATAAAAATAATTGTATTATTCATTGAGTGCTGATATTTTATGATATTTTAAAATAAAGAATTTGTACTATTTTATGCATATTATTTTATAACACGTTAAAAGACAGTCAAAATAATAATTTATTTTAGTCGATTTTTGATAATCGATTCACAACGAATACAAATAATAAAACACATATGAATTCCGTTAACTATGTTTTAAGTTTTTAAAAATATAATCAAATATATTTCTTTCATTGTCTAAATATATTAAATTACTTATATATTATATATATTGTACAATGTACTGTATTTACACCTTTAGTTTGTACTTATTATTTAACTAAATCATACTAATTTAAGTATATTTAACACAAAAGTATAACAGCCAAATAAATGAAATCGTGTTTAATCTGCATACATATATATAAATATATATTACACCAATCACAATTAAAATAATGTAAATAAAAAAAAAAATGTAATTTCAATAGTAAACTTATGTGAAAACTGTTTAAAATTTGATATAACTAAATTATTGTAAATAATAATGACTAGGTAAACTACTTATTTATTCGTATAAAAAAATTATGTTTTATTATTTGAAATCAATTATAGCTATTATAATACGATTTTCTAAAACTAACTAGAAAATACACGATGTAAAGTAATTCGACATTTGTTAATTCTAGATAAATAAAACCTATATATTATTTAAAATACTTTGCAATGATTTAGATATATTTTATACAGACCGTTTCAATAATTCAATAATTTTTTGCGATATGTCATATTATGTATTAGTTATGATTAAAATATGTTAAAACCTAAAACCCGTTTTTAAATAATGACTTTAAAAACGGACAATGACGCTTTTGTCCGCTCTCCTACAGGTTCGCGAAATACTATCCGTTGGCCGTAATATGTCTGGGAAGTCTGGGAAATTGTATATCGGTGTTAGTATTCTTCGGAACCAAATTACGGAAACAATCATCATCGTATTATTTATCGTCGTTGGCAATCAGCGACACGTTATTTTTATTAACACAACTGACGTCAGAATTAACCAAAGTCGGAATTGGACTATTTCATATGTATGGCGTTTGTCAATTTCTCGTCTACTTTACTCAGGTAACAAGAAAAACCAATACATACACTGAACAAGTGTCCGCTGCGCGCAATGGTTGTTTAACACGCGTATATAGAAGTGCATGTATGAATGTGTATATATATATATATATATATATATATAATATATATGAAAAATCATTAAATACCTGTATATCGTTTTTACACAGTGAAACATTATCACTTAGACATCGTTTAAAAAAACGCTGAACACAGAAGAACTTACAACATGATCAAACCGCTACAGAAATTAAATTATTTTTAAATATTACCCAACTTTTTCTAATCACTGAAATTCTACTATTATCACTAATTGTATTACCGACTTTCGGTTTCCCCACCACACAACAAAAGACACGTTTTTAATTTTTACATCATCACCTGTGTATTTATTTAAAATTAGTATTCATATATTTCTTTTAAACATACTTATATATATATATAAATATAGCATCATGTATAATCTATTATGATCGCGAAAAAACAAATAATTGCAAGTATGACGTATGTAATGTATATAGTAATATTATCATTATTATTATTACAGTATCTATAAATACGCTATAAAATTATCCGCGTAATATTGTATAGTGAGTTATAGAAATCTAGAATTCTATTTTGGATATTACATTTTATGCGAAGGGACAATTTGTTTTGTCACAAATTTTACACTAGCAAGTGACTTTTTATTTTCAAAAATAATTTCTAGAGCAATAAATCAATGCCAAAAGTTTTACGAGTTATAAGGTATAATTTATCGTAGAAAACCAAAATTTATATTGTTGTTTGGTTTCGCTCGTATATTTTCTATATTCGATGTATAATATTAAATACACAACTACACAGTAAATCAAAGTTAACAAATAAACTAGTTAGTAAGTGCGTTAAAAATTCGCAAGGGTAAAGTATATATTATTATTTTTACTTTTTTCAGTGCAATTTACGTTTATAATGCTATCAATATATGTTTTATAAACATAATGAGTGGTGTTCGGTTCACTGAAAAAATGGTTAAGATTTGAACGGGAGACATGAATAGTTTGATGTTTTCAATTGAAATTTTGAACCCGATCCCGAACATCATAAAATCCTCAAATGATTTAAATGAATTAAAAACATCTAAAGATTCATTTGATTTAAAAATTGGTTAACCTAAATAATTAATTATTAATTCATAAAATAAATAATATAGGTGTTTATTGTTTAAAATCAAATAGTTTTGTGTTATAACAAAAAATGTGGATATCGGCGGGCAAATTCAGTACGAATTTAATTTTTTTTGGTTCGAAAATTAAATAGTTCGTAACATCATTACATACTACCTATGTTCAACGTCCAATCTATAGATAGGATTATACGTAACTTTTGAAACATATTTACTGTACTAAAGTGTTTTCCAAAAAAAAAAAAAGTAATGACAAAATCAACTGCATTGCGCGTACAACATACACCCTCGTTCTACTCAAAATCAAAGCATAAAAAAAAATCAATACAATTTCATATGTTTTCTTATTTTTTATGTACAATATAGAATACTATTTGCATATATATCAGTTATCAATAATTGAGCTCACAATTTGACATTGATATTCGATACTCGTGCGTTCAATAAAAGCATAAATCAAATCCGTACAACACACTGTACAAAATAATAAATATAAAAAACAAAATAAAAACTAGCGTATTTATTGTACCATCGTGTATACAATGACAACAATTATTACTATAGCGGTTGTCTCAAATACAACAAAGTTATATTTTGCGTAGATGCAAATGAATTTCTCCAAATGTGTACGGTAAAGATGGAATATTTTATAACACCGAATCATATTCTGTGTCTGTAAACAAATATATTATTATGCTACAAACGATTGTCAAACTCGTTCAAAAATTCAAAAATGCTTTTCGAAACAGTAAACGAGTTAAATTCAACGAGACAGTATTTGATTCAAAACTGTAATTGAATTTACAGAAATACTATTTGCAAAAAAAAGCATAGAACTCCACTGGGAACATTTTTCCAATTCGACGATTTACCTTTCAAATTTAAAACAATAACGCAATACGGTATTGTTGTCAATACTATATATATATATATATTATATCCCATACGCTGAGATGATCGAAACAAAACGACTATCCAACTACTCGATCTTTACAGTATCTTATATATATCTTGTATATACTCTTCTTTTCAAATATTTTGTAATATAACATACCAATTGGCTAAAAGTTAAAAAAAACTATATATAAAGAATATAAGAACATAATAATCCGTGATTATAATAAAGAAGAATACGTGTACGACAATTGCTTTTGAAGCCTTTTTGCTATTCCTAACAGGCAATGCTGTCAAATATTCGAGTAAAAGTATTTATGTACTTGGCATTAAATACAACAATTGCCTAGTGATAATATTAAAAACTTTTATTTGTTCAACTCCTTATAAAAGTAATATTATCACTATTACAGAAATTGACTGTCAAAATATCAATTGATAAAAAAAATATATTTCATTTTAACCTAAATTTTCCATTAAAAAATATTGCTCGATTAAGTAGACAAAATTTTTTCATAGTATTTTTAATTCATTTTTTTGAATTTTTTTTTTGTAATATTTTAAATACAAGTGAAAACTGCAATTATAGATATTATCTAAGTATAAGTACAGCACAGTAAAATTAATTAATGTTTTATACAAGTAATTTATCATTTTGCTCAATGACAATTTCATGTGATTAACATGGGGAATTTATTTACATATCGTGACACAAACATACAGGCATAGGTATTTGAATGAGTTTAAATAAGATTACGTTAATAATTAATTAACATAATGTGATAGATGAACGCGATTTAAAGTCAATCAATTAAACGTCTTAATAAACACAGTAACATAATATAATACTGATGAAAAACACTAACATATTTTTTGTGGATAACAGTTATTTTTTTTTCGAATATAACTGGATATAAACTTCAGTTGAAGGAAATGTGCGGGAGATTTTATTAGAACGATTTCATGGCATTATCTTGAGAGTACGATGAAAAACAAATAAGAATTCGCACAATATTCAAAAGATAATTTACCTAAAGTGCTCAAGTAAGACGCGATTAAATAAAAGTATAACTCTAAAATAATTGTAACTATAATAAAACTATTTTATTACTTGATAGTTACATCGTATACCATTTTTTTAATTATTCAAAATATATAATTGCAAAGGATTTTACGGACCGAGATATGTCAACAATTAGAAATGTATTTTTTTTCTCGTATACGCGTTTAGAATCGCTCCGATGTTTCTTACATTTAGCCGTAACAAACCACAAGTACATTTTTTTTTATAGACACTTGCTAACTTCTGTATTATATAATTAACCCATAAATACATTAAATTTATTTAAAAAAAGAAAAATGTATTGTATTCTTTACTTAAATGTGTTATTTTCATCAAAAAATATTATTATTAAATACCTAGTCTTATAAAAATTTTTTCAAAAGATAAATTGGTTCAAGGTAATATATAAATATTAATATATATTGAATTTTTATTAGTGATTAATAGTTATATTTATGATATGTTATTTTTGTGTTTGTTTAGGTGTGTAGTTTTATTAGCGTATGGCTGGTTGTAGTATTCACATCGGAACGCTTTATAGCTGTTCGGTATCCGTTACACAGATCGGTGGTATGCACAGTATACAGAGCTAAAATTGTCCTAAGCATATTAATCACGTTTGCATTAATCGTACATATACCGTATTTAGTAATTGCAGAACCTAAAAACGTCATTTTAGAAGAGTAAGTATTTTTCAAACTAAATTTATACTAAACACGATTATATATATATATGTATACACACACACATAAAATATGTACATTTGAAAATAAAATAAGCACATTTAATAAGCAACCAACATAAAAATAATTATTGTTTTTACTGAGTAAAATTTAACAACTTTAAATAATTATTTAATAAACAAAAAAAACCAAAATATTGAATAATAACAACAACATAATAATATAGATACCTGCGTTTCATTAAACTCATAATACATCAAAGTATTCAAAAATCAAACAAGTTTTGCAGTGGACCAGTATAATATAATTCTAATCAAAAAACAGAACACATTTATTTATATAATATAACATACTTTTTCAAATAATTTCAAAAGTAACTTTGAGTTCTAGTTAGCATAAAGTTTAATCAAAACTATGTATAAACTAAGTATATAAAAGAAATTCAATATAATTGAAATAGTTTTAAAATTTGTTAACCACAAGCTAATAAAAGTTTTTATAAATAATTAAATATATATATATATATATTAATGTGTACAGTGTCGTAGGCACATATAATTATAATAACACAGAAGTCCATTTTTTTTTAATATATATTTTTTGGCTTGACATTATATTGTTTTTGGTTTAAAAATAAATGCCTGATTTATACTAAAAATAAGGGATATATAATTTCTAAACAGCCATGAGCCGTCAACGATCATATACAAACAATGTTTTACATTTCTTTATTTAACTATTAAATTCAATAAGCTTTGGATGCACTTCTTATCAGGAATTTGTTTGTTATACATAAACAATTTTATGTGTAATATTATGTTTGATTAATTGTATATCAAAAGTAGTTTACCAGATGCCTTGTAATTGAATTAAGTTTTATGATTATTTGTTAAAAAAAAAAAGAAGCTTTTCTAATAATCGTAGATTTAGATTGATATTATTGCATTTAAATTAATTATATTATTTTGTTTTTTTAAGTATTCTTTTCAAAATTATACAGGTACCATTTAACTATAAGACCTCGTGTTTTAAAATAATTCAAATAACATAAAAACGAATTTTAAATAATATTCGATAAAATAATTTTTAGTAAGACAAAATATATACCAAAAATAGAAAAATGATAATTACAAATAATCATAATCGGAATATTGTGTTATGAATTTTTAGAAACAAGAGTTTAACTAGAGCATATAGAGAAAAATAAAACTGAATACTTTTTTATCATTTGAATAGATTACTTTCCAAGTTCTTTACCAACAACAATAATCGTAACGAGGACAAACAAATCTGGACTATATCATGACCAATGTACATCGTACTTATTATATATAATAAAAAAACCAAAAACGAATTGCACTGAATAAAACAAAACTTCTTTCATTCATGGTCACTTTTTAATGTCTTTTATATATATATATATATATATATATACGTGTGTAATATAATAAATAACTATTGATTAATACATAAAAAAAAATGAATCATTTTTCAAAAACAGCAATTCAACAGTGCGAGTATGCGACTTGGACCCTTCCTGGTACGAATTATTTGTATGGCTAAACTATGCAGACGTACTGATAAATATGGTGATACCGTTTTTCCTGATCGTAATATTCAATTGCATGATTTGTCAATCAGTATGTCGATTAGCCAGAATTAGACGAACCATGACACTACACCCATCTAGAAGAAGGCAATCTACACCGCAAAACTCGCAGCACACGTCTCAAATTAAGGTCACGGAAATGCTTTTAGTCGTGTCTACAGTATTCCTGTGTCTCAATCTACCGTCATATGTATTCCGTGTATGGATGGTGTTGGATGATGTAAGTTACATATAATGCATAAATCTTTAAATCGTCGGCGCTAAATACAATAGTGGAAATGACATTGATTTTAATTCGTCGTAATAACGAAAAACAATGTCTGACGATTATTACAAATTACGATGGCGAACACAAAAGTAACGAGAATTTCGACATCAAAAAACCGACAAAACGACATATATGATATGCATTGATTCTAACGTTTAATCCGTGTGTTGAAAACATTTTTTTAAAATTCAACTTTTATTGTACGCCTTTTAGTGCTTCGGTCTTTTTTTCATTATTTTTTACACATCAGAAAATTGTTTTCCTTTTACGGCTATTTTCATTCGCAAGGACAGGAAAAAACCACAAGGTACCAAATCAGGTAAATTAGAGAGGAAGGGAGGGAATATTGGGAAATATTTCAAATAGTTTTTTAACTCCAGGCACACTGTTTCATGACGAAATCCGTTCGAAAATACTCCTGGGGCACTCCTGTCAACTCTGCTACTTTATCAATAGTCCGTCAATGATCTACGTTGATCACTTTTTGAGTTTTCATGATTTTTCATTTGTTCTGCTCGTTAAAGGCCACCCTGAACGAAGTTGCTTCTTCGAGTTAATAATCACCATTTTTAAAAAGAAAAAAACCACTTGTAAACTCTCGTCTTACTCATAGCATGTTCCTTATGAGATTCTTACCTTCTAACCACCGTTACCGCCAGTTTTTTTCAGCAAAAAACCGAACTTTACGTTCTCGCATTGATCTAATATTTCCGTTATCACAATAATCGACGTTTAGTGTAATAGAAGTTCAAGAAGAATTTAAAAACCTAAAATAATTACGGCAATGACACTTAGTATACAGATCAAAGAAAATGTGTACTGCATTTATTTATAATAAATTATCCGATATTATGAGTTACCAATCCTTAAAAAAATCCTATTAGTTTTGGGTCTGTTCTCGTATAACATATTTGACAATTATTAGAATAAATAAAATATACAATTTGAAGAAACCTGTAATTGTATAAAAACAAATACGTAATAAATTTAATTTAAATCTATAGAACTATAATTTAAAATTATTAAAATGTCTAAAAATACCTTTAACATTTTAAAACTAATTTAACCCTTTTAATTTTCAGAAAACGCCATTAGAATTTTACACAATACAATACGTTGTAAATCAAATGTACAACACAAACTTTGGGATAAATTTTGTACTATACTGTGTTAGTGGCCAAAATTTTCGTAGAGCTTTAGTCGAATTTTGGAGCAAAAGAAGATATCCTAATAAAAGATTCATTAGAACAGATACCCAAGTTACAACAGGTGAGTATTATTTACTTCAAAAAACAATAAAATAATATTATTACGTCTTTATATTTACAAGATAATATACATTTATTAATTTATAAATACGTTATTGAACTACCAGTGACATCTAATTTTAACTTAGTCATGTAGATAAATGAAATCCCATACAAATACATCAATCAAAAACTATTTTTCAACCATAATTTAAACGACAATAGTGGTAGTTGTTCCGATATTTAAGCAGAATATAGACATTATATAATAGAATAAAGATAGAAATCAAATATAAGAGATAATTCAATTTAGAAAATTGTTTGACATTAACTATGAAAATTAATGACTAAACATAAATGTAAAAATATCTGTATAGGTACCCAAAAAATAATGTTTATATTTTAAATTATAGGTAAAACAAAGTATAAATTGTTTGTTTAAATGTATTGGTTTAACAGCAGTATTGTGTTTATTTTATGAAGCACTAAATTATTTAAAAAAAATACTAAACTTAACCAAGTTTTGCTTAACGTCATATTTTGGAATGCGAATGTTATAACCATTGTTTATTTTTTGTTTTCATTTAAAATAATACAATACTGGCTTGAAACGATATATGTGAACAGCGCGAGACATGTGTCTAAATACCCCGTCTTTGTATACCTACTGTCTATACTTTGGATTATTATATAGCACGTACGAAAACAACAACTATACACTACGAGTATACACAGTGTGTCAATAATACAAATTCCTAGATTGATAATTTTGTCAAAATAAAAATAACTTACATACAACATATGAAGATATATAATTGAATGAATTTATGTAAAACACAGTCGCATGTACTATTTTTTTGATTCCTGTTTTTTTTAATCACTGATAAGTATACGAATTTATGTATGCAATCCATTTAACCCATCATGAGTCGCATCACAGTTCAACAGACCGTGTATTTATTATTTTACAAATTATTCATTGTTAGTAAGTTACATTATTTTGTGTTCTTGGATACCTTTAATGTATATGTCAAGCTATTATTTAAAACTATTTAGAATACTTAACTATTGTTTGTTAAATTTATAGCTATTATTATAATCAGTAACCTGTCGAAAAGACTAAACTCGTAATGAATTTCGTTAGATATTATTTTCATCGGTGACTAATTCTAGATGAAAAATAACCAAAAACAATAATTTTTTTTCCTTATCTTCTCCCCAATAGTAACGTATCTATCTGATTCTTGTTAGTCAACATAATTCGATCGAAAACAATAATATTTTTGTCATTTTAGTTATATATATACGCGACAGGCTCAAACAGTATTATATTTTACAGTCGAAATGCTTCCCAATTTATTTTTCAATTATGTAAAAACAATACCTACATTATCCAAAAGGTTAGGTTAGTTATCTATATTTGTTTATTATTATAGTAAATAGTTGTAGATGATTTATTTGGTTTTATTATTACATAGGACATTATGAATCAAGAACAAATTTTTGTATGAAATGAGGATGATGATTTATAATAATTCTGTCAACATTTAATTTAAAATATAATAAATAAATAAAATTTAATTCTTGTACATCAGTAATAAATATATTCGTGTTAAAGTATTGAAAAAAATATGAGATATATGTGGACGGTCAATAATACCTTGTGTGACCATGTGTGTTATAAATAATGATGCGGCTCATGGCGGATTAAGTAGAGGTATAATTAGAAGGTTAATTAAAAATGTACATTACCTATGAATGTGAGTAGGTAAGTGAGTGTGTTAAAATAAATGTAAAAAATAATTTTAACGTATGTCAGAAACATTTTAAAGATAAATTAAAATCATTTGTTTTCATTTTCTAAAATAGAAAATTATTATTTTTTAATTCTAATGGTTTATAGCCTAAAAATGTATAAAGTGCAAATGTAATTGATTTGAAATTCTAAATATCTTTGATTTCAATTTTATTTTCGTTTAAATGAAATAATATAATAAAATAATTATGAAATAAATAATATAATAATTGTTCATATTTTCTATTCAAAAATAATTGATAAACTATAAATTTACATTTTAGTAAAACGATATTTAAAACATTTTAAAGTTTTACATTTCTACCACCAAAAATAATACTCAAACACTAAATTTTAATATTCAAGTAGTAAATTAAACGAAAATTGTTTCACTTTTTTATTGCCAAAAACTGGTAATAATTTTCAATTTAACATTCCCTTCAAATTTATTAATTATCTGTCTGGAATTTCCTTTAAGTAATATGGCTAAATAAAACTTATTTTTACTATACCGAAAAGAGGTTTTATTTTTTATAAAAACTATTATTTAAAAAAATATTGTAAACCCAAGATCTTTCTTGTTTCACTTTAGAATCTAAAATAAAGTACAGTTTAATATGTATATAACATAAAAACGTACAGCGATATATAAAGCAATTTTAAGTTCGACAATTTAAAAACAGTTCTTTCGATTAAAATTCGAACCTTAAGAGTCGTTAGAAATTATCGATCGGAATTGGAGAAGCCCCGTTAGCTAAAACAATGGTAATCGTTTTTTTTTCCTACTTGAAAGGGATTATTCACCGTGAATTCCTCCGAAAACGGTACAGTGAACGTCGAGATGTTTTATTTAGAAGTCTCGAAATCCTTACTGACACAAATAAGACCGATTCGACTTGAATTATTGTTTGGGACAAACAATTAATTTGTTGTCGCATAAAACGATACGCCGGTACATTTTATCGTCCGGTGTTGTTGCACAGTTTTCAGTATCAAAACGAGTTCCATTGATCCATCGTCCACCGTTATTTTCAGATTGACCCCTTCCATCAACTTATCCCCATTTTTGATTTCAGAACCCGAAAAGCTATTGGATTTACAAAGTTTTTCAATTGCATTTCACAATAAAATTGTTATTATTTATTACATACCTACTCATGTGTACGCGTTTGTCTAGTACTATCTATATGGGAAGAATGTTCTAAAGTCTACTATATACATTTATCATTATTATATTCATTCAAAATTATTTCCATAATAAATGCAATGTTTATTAAACATATTTAGTTTTTACATTCTCACGTGTCAAATTTAAAATTCATGATAATTTTAAAAGTAAATGAAACAAAATTGGTTTATGATTTAGAAACAGTGAACAATTCTGAGAAACTTGAAATTAAAAATATAATTAGAAGTATAGTGATGTAAGTTTTAAATGTAATAAAAGAAAAATAGTCACACCCAGCAACAGAAAACGAATTTTCAATAAACATATTTAAAAATATGTATATATAATAAAAAAAAAAAGTAAAAAACGAATCATAATAATTATTATTAAAATTAGTGCATAGACGTATTTAGAAAATATAGTATCTAATATATTAAAATATTAAAACACTAAGGTTCAGTTTTTAAACTGCGATTCATAATAAAATAAAATACTGAACTTGAATTCATTTTACCATTAGGTAGTAATCAAGTTTTCAAATATATTCTTGAATGAATTAAAAAACTACATGTATTTGTTTAACAACTAAACGTGATGTTAGGTATTTCAGACAAATTGAAATATAATTAAAGCATTCAATTATTAAGAAAATAATAATAACTGACAGTGACACATTAAAAAATATACGTAAAACTTAGTTATGAACATAAGTTCTTATGATCTGAATTTTAAAAAAGTTTTGTATAACTATTAGATTATTATTTTTAAAATATATAAATATATATTTCATTAATTTTAGTAATTTTTTGTTTAAGGGCAATATTAAAAATCAAAAATTAATAAATTTTATGTACAAACCAAAATGTAGGTAAATTTGTCAAAGATAAGAAGCGAATCTATAGTTGAAAATACAAATAGTTTTGAAAGATTAAATTTCAATAATCCTAAATGGAGTCGGAATATATGCAATCAAAATATTCATTATACTTATAAGGTATTTATGTTACCTTTAAGGCTTTGACTTTAATTTTGTTATTGTAAAAATAAATCTAGAATAAATTATGTGTGCAACATATAAATGTAAAGATGGTATGTATATAAATAATGTATAATTGTAAATTATATATATATGTATACATATATACCTAAATAAATTACGATTGCATCAAACAACTCTTAAACATTCTAAAAACCTACATGAAATGTGATAATTATTTTAAAATGGAAAATTTTATAAATACCTAAGTAAAATTTGAAGTTTGACATATTATATTATATAATATAGAGCAGAAAAACATGGAACACAAGTTTAAAGTGACTAGAAATAGCATGAGAGTAATAAGCACAATTTAAATGTTTAATATAAGAAGAGGAGGATTAAACAAATTTGTGTCAAATGACATGTGTAAAGAGCGTTGCCTTCCACTACAACCTATAACATACATCGAACACTTTTCAACTCTATATGTCTTACTATATTGATACATATGTGTGTAACTTAAGGTGATTGGATACTGGTGTTTTTTTTTAAACAAAACTTGCCTATTTTTGGTTAGTATATATACAAATTACCAGGACAATGCGTCGTGTGAGAAGTAAATGATATTAGTGTGACGTTATCTTAATGATGATCTTAACTACTTTACTAGCATGTGTATGCATATAATAGTTTTAAAGAGTTAAATATTTTTATGCAACTTAGCATGTTGATTTAGACCTAAAAGCTAGACACAAATTTAACGACTTAGAGTGTATAAAATTTAATTCTGTCTAAAGATAAAAACTCATAGACTATTTTTCCAAGGTATTGTGAAAGTTTACTTTAAGTGAATATTCCATCTTTTTTTCATTTAAATACTGGAACAAATGTTTAAACAAATTAAAATTAATATCAATTTAATTATATTTTAATAATATTTAAAAAAAAGAGACTATGAGTTCAAATATTTTTTCATAACTAAATTTGATTCAAATTTTAAGGTAGAAATTTGTCTAGCTTTTAGATCTAAAATGGTATCAAAAATATACATACCATTTCCAATATAATTTAATCATTTTTCTGGATTGAAATATTATTAGAAATCATTGAATTTGTTTGAGGGGTTACAGTTGAGATTTGGGAAGTAAATAACTTTCAAACTATATTCTGCACATGTGTAATAGGTGAACTCATGATAGACTATATTATACATAATAGTGAATACTTGAGTTTAAAACTGGATGGTAAAATTTACTTTAAAATTTAATTTAAAATATTTTTTAGTTTTTTTTTTTTTAATAACTGAATGATAAATATTATTGATATTATATATTAATCAAATCATTCATATAAAAGTTTAAAGTATCATGAATAATGCAAAATATTGTATATGTTACAGTTTTATCGGAGTTTTCAAAAAGTGGTATTGGATCAAAAAAAACTACTGTGAATGGGACTTGGAAAGAAGTTCATGAACTGATACCAATTGCACATAATAGCAATAGTAATAATTTATTATAAGTCTAAAAAATTAAATTATATAATTACAGTAATTTTATGATATAAATAAGTGGCATACTATCTTTTTAACATATTTTGAATAACTATTATATATCAATTTTTTTTAAATAAATAATTTATAAAAATCAATAAACCTATGCATAAACTTTAAAATTAAAATATATTTCTTAACATCAATTAAAGTTTAAAAATGTACAATTCAACTGATGATATCATGTTTGGATACAACTAATATTGATTAACAAACTTAGTCATTAATTACTTGTTTTAAGAATAATAAATTAATATCTTATTACCAAATAAATATTAATTATAGTACTCTCTCCATAATAAAATTAAATTTATTGTACATAAAAAGTGAAATTATTTACATTTTATGGTAATGGCATGAAAAATACCTCAAATTCTTTGTATATTGTTTTAAATATAAACAAAATTATAAGATATTATATCCAATTGAATATTAATTCCATCTAAAATGTATTGTTTACTTGAATTAGCGTTTTTTTAAATAATGTTAGAACATGTATGTATTAAATTTTTATGAAAATATTTCACAAAATCAATGTTTCTAACTTAAAAGTATACAGTGTACCTACTACAAGTGAATATGTGTATAATAAAAATAAAAAAAAAAAACATATTTATATATTTTTATTTTACAGTGATTTTTTTTTACCAAAATTTTTAAATGTAGAAGGACTGTTCCCGAAATTTCATATGGTTCTTTTTATTATAAATGGTTGGATTAAATAGGACTTTTAAAATTTTCCAATAGTTTAAAGAAAAACCAATACAATAACTTTATTTTATGGCAAAAACATTCTATATATATATAATAAATCTATTTTGTTTATTTTTTTTGTAATTAAAAATATAATTAAATTAATCAAAAACATTTTTTGATCATATTGGAGTTAAACTGTAACAACAAGATAACACCACATTCATATTAATAATTATTTTAATAAAACTATTATTTATCAATTAATTGCGATTTTAGTACAAAAGCACTGGATAATTCATACCATGTTTTACTATATTTAAAAACCTAGGAAATCATAAGACATATTTTTTTTATAAATAATTATAATTACAAACAATATCAGCATTAAACATTGAACACCATAGCAAATTTATTCCATTCAGAATTGTTGTTTTTCTAATGTGATGATTTATCATTTTGTAATACAATAATCTACAATAATAAATAATACAATATTTTTTTTAACAATAAAGCTAAGTTAAATGAGTGGCTAATACCCAGAATACAAGAATTTTAATCATATTCAGATTCATAATTAAATATTTTTATTATTTAATAAAATAACAGTTATATATATATATTTTATTCCAATAAGATGTTTAGTATGTATAAAACGTATAATATAAAAATATATTATAAATAATACAATGAGATAATTGTTTCATTGTTATTAAATAAATACATTTGTATATTTTTCAATTACATTTATAGCTTTAAATTATTTTCCTTGTGGTATGATGCTATTAAAGACTTTATCCATTACACAAACGTACATAATTTATATGTATAATGGGAGTTTCATTGTTCGTAATATTAATGCACATAAATGTTTAAGTGTACACCCACTTTAAATTATGATATACTGTAATAGCATAAAAAGCACAAATTCTATAGTTTAGCATTCCATGTTTCAAACACCAAAACATAAAATTAACCAATTCTATAGGAACATACTAAATAAATTCTAATTATGAAATAATACTAAAAATATGCCATAGACATTCTATAAATAATAATTATTTTATATTGAATTTTTTGACATATGTATCTAACATAAAAATAAAAATATAGAAATATAATTTAAAGGACTATTTTACTGAAATGTGTAAAAATTTGTTACAAAACTAATAAATTAATAAATATTTAGTTTTTAAATAATTTTTCTTCTCGACATACATAAATGCATTTTAACCACGCAACCAAAATATATATTAATAACAAAGTACTACATAATATATTTCAATATATGGTTATGTAAATAAAATGGATTTGTCTTTTCCATTTAATTCATAATCACGGTATCAGAATTCCATAAAAACCAAACACTTGCTATACGTACCTATTTATTATACTATTTTAAATTATTGTTTATAATACTTTTTAAGTTTAATAATGTATAGAATATAAAAAATAATACTCACGTGCGGTAACTGGTGATTCAGATGGTAATGTTGGAGGTAAGAGTTCGACACATCCAGATCCAAAAAACCTCTTGTCTAATACTTGTAATAATTGTAAAGCGGTATCTCGTACGGATGGTCGAGGACAGCCAGTGTTCATCAATGTAACATTAATAATTGCTGTATAATGATCACATGGATATTCCCTAAAAAAACAAAAATGTTTTTTTAATTACTTATACAAATAAATTAGATATCTACTAAAAATAAAAATGATAGCCGCGGGTGCTATGGGCTCAATTGAGTTACACAGACAGAGATTTGAGTGTTTTATTATTATTTTGGATTTGAAGGCAATGATAAATGATTGTATTCGAAAAAAACGATTATAATTAATATGATATCGATAAATTAATATAGTCAATAAATCAAAAATAATAAGATGAAACCGATTTGGACCATCACACATAGCGATGAAAATGATTAAAAACAAAAAATAAATAAATAAATTTAAAAGTCGAATTCACTACCATAGGATTTCAGATGTAACTTAACCGATACATCAACAAAGGAGAACAACGTTTTTGTTCAAAACAAATTTCTTTACATGAAAAAAAAAAGTGCCGAAACAAATTGAAATACCTACAATATAATCAACTGTCGACCCAAGTATATAATTAAGCACACAAATTAATTACGATTTTTTTTCAGACCCTAAAAAAAAAAACGATTTTCTTTCAAAAGATCAAAAACACACATCCAGCGCGTAATATAATATAAATAACATAATATCGTAACATGCTCAAGACACATAATTGCGTAAACCTTCAGACGACCGCGTCGCACTAAATGAAACCGCGGTCGGGGGAAGTGTTTTTTTTTTTTTACCGACGACGGCTGTACGCTACACACCGTACACACAAAGTCGATTGTAACTCGAACGAATACGACGCAGTCACATAATTTCGGCCGTTCGACGTTGCGCGATTATCCCGTCCGCCGACTCTGCCGCAGAGGGACACCGACGACCGTTTTCAAGACATGTCAACTACAATTTAAGATTGTCGTCCACAACCCCAACCAACCCCGGTTAATTACACGCGCGTAATCGGAGTTTCGGAACTAATTCGTTTGAAATATCATAATATGATTTCTTTATGAACTGTTGCCGACTTTGGCTACGCTGGTTAAATCGACTGGACGTTGTGAAATATTTCGAAACATTTACGATACATTTGAATAATATATAATGACATAAATGTGTCGTCTGCACTTACACATCATTTTCACAATACTCCGAGCGTTCACCTACACACATATATATATATATATATTGCTATAACATATACAGCATACACGTCGTGCGGTATTTTTTGCAAATTTAACAAGTTCCGGTATATGATTATAGATCAGTAGGCAATGTCAAATACAATTTGAATGATTTTATGTTTCAAGTTAAACTTTCTGATTCTTGTATTAGCAAAAAAAAAAAACATGTCGTCGAAACCGTGTCGATAGAAAACGCGGGATCGATAATTAACCGACGTGACATTTTTCGCACAATAGTTGACGGTGGGAAACCACGGGTTAAAAATAAACGCGTTGTACACGACAAAATATAAGTATCTCTGCGCTCCGTATGCTCCGTATGACGTGTGTTCGACTTGTTCGGCGGATCGGGGAGGGAGGGGAGAACCAATCACCGGCGCCGCTGACATATTTTTATATACACGTGAAGGCACGAGACAACACGAGGACCCCGTCGACTAAACGTACACACGTTGCCTATACCCGAACGCCTGATATATACGATTGAATACGACATTAATTTATAATTGGACGAAAAAAATAAAAACTTGCAACAAAATCAGGTTTATCCGTTGACGTTCATACCGAATTCGTAATTTTAAAATTCGATATTCAAAACAAATTATTGAAATACAAAAATTACGGTAGACACTGATTATACGCATACGTATAACGTTTTAATTCGATAGCAGAATCATTTGATGCGTTTGGAGGGTCCAAATTTCGAAAATCCATCGTCTTCGTTATTTGTAAAAGGTAAATTTTCAGAAAACAAACCGACGAACGCTGTATAATATATGTAAATGAAGTACGAATCAAATTTAACAATAAAAGTCATAACCGATTCAATAACGAATATAATCACATAAACAAATTACCGTTGGAAATTGGCGTGTGTGCGATAAAAACCGCGACCCGTGATCGACCAAGCGTAGGTCGATAGACTATAATGTAAAATTACACATTTCTGCAAAGCTGCCAGAAAACGGAAATTCGACTCTAACGTGGTTCCGGCAAACAAAATGATGGACGACTATAATACGGACTACCACATACAATTTGAAATATGTCTGTAACAATAACAAATCAACGTTTGGAATTCATAGAATATAGAAAAAGGCGGTTTTCCGTTTTAATTGTTTTTGAAAAGCAAAACCACCCGTCAAAATAAAATGTAGAATTGTTGGCGGGATTACATAATTAGTTTAAAAAAAAACACTTTTTTAGTTCAATGTAAACAGAAAAAAATCGATTTCATCATCATTTTCAGCTTGATAAAATACATCAATGTCATATGATTTTTGAAGCACTTTCACTAATACTTTTCAGTAATGTTTCTTTCAAAAAAATTACATTGGTATTTACATTGTTATTTTTTTTAACATATTGTAAAACTAATACATTTTCGTTAAACTTAAACCTAAAAAGAAATTGTTCGCTAAAGAAAATTTGATCCCATTAAATTTCCAATGTAAACTGTCCTACAGAAGAAGAGAAAAAAATCAACTTAATCTGCTTAATCCTTTTCCCCACTAATTGACCCTAAATCACAAAGAAACCGCTTTCGCGTTAGTTTTTTTCAAATTACGTATACTTAATCTACAATCTACTTAATCTTGTACTTGATATAATCTTACATAGTTACACTGACAAAAAATCTATACGATGTGCAACCGTGTTGTATAGACTTTATTGTATGCTACAATGGTTCCATTATATTATGATATACTGAAAGCACATAAACTCATTAATATAGAATAAGTTTAAGTTGTACTAGCAAAGTTGAAAAAAACGAAAAAATGTTCGATTAAAACAATAAAAACGAAACTGTTGAACAAAACTTGTGTCGGCTAACTTGTTTATGTAGACGACATAGTCCTATTAGGCGAAGATAAATGTAAATTGGTAGATTTATGTAACAGATTAATAGAATCAGCAAAGAAGGTCGGACTGCATATTAATCCCGAAAAAACAGAATACATGAAAGTCAGTAGGGAACTTGAAAACATTCCATTACTGACACCATAAAGGTTGGTCAGTACGAAATCAAAAAAAATGGAACATTTCAAATATCTAGGTACAATAATAACACAGACAAATAAATATCAAATAGAAATTTAACAAATAATTAATATGGAAAATAAATGTGTGTATGCATTACATAACTTATTAAGCTCTAAAGTCCTCTCAAAAGATGCAGAAATTCAGTTATACATAACGATTATACGACTAATAGTCATGTATGGATCACAATGTTGGCCACTAAGAAAAACCGAAGAAAACATATAAACATTAGATGTTTACATATAAGAACGAATAACAACTAACAATTTTTGATGATGTCTAAATATATCATTGGACACGAGAAAAATAGAACAAAAGAAGAATGGTTGCTTTGTAAAATATTTTTATATGTCCAGCGTCTGCCATTCAGCCAACTTTTGTTTTGGTTTGGCGAAATTTAACAAGATTAACAACATGATTGAAGAAATACTAACTAGAATAACGAAGCAAAACCGAATACCAAACATCAAAGAAATTAGAAAAATTTAATTAAAACAAATCAGGTTTTATAAATTCCAACTTATTAAATATTGCTGTTTATTAAGTTCTTGTAAGAATGTAAGATCTTAAATTGTAAGAAGTTTTCGAACCTTTTTAATGCTTACGAATTCTATTGTCATATTTATTATTTACATAAATTATTAGTACAAACAAAATTCAAAATCTAAAAAGCTTAGACATTTTTATTTAATCCACACTGAATTCAGTTGAATGTCAAAGTTAATGTAATTGTTTAAAAAAAAAATTGTTATATATACAAGAAAAAGTATATGATTACAAATTAATCTGAATGCATAATGTGTGGTTAAAATTCTTGTACCTTACTTTCAAGAAATATTTTCTATTTTCATGTAAAATATTATTTCAAAATATTTAGTTCACAAATTGTTTTCACAAAACCTGCTATTTTTGTAGCCTAATATTTAAATAATTCCATAAATGACATATGTACAGAGTGAAAAATAATTAAGTATAACATTAAACTAAATTGAATTTTATTGAATTTTCAATAACCATAAAGATACATATTAATGATGTAGGTTATTGTCAACAAAAGTAATTTTCGATTAATTATATATACTAAAAGTGTATTTGATAAGCATAATTATATTTTATTATTATTCTTTAACTCGGGATTACATTTAGGCTAAAACTGTACTTACCTAGTGCTAAATATCACTCCAAGCGCATGAAAACATGCATCTGCCACAGACGGTACAGCTGTATAGCATCTATCTACAACCCAATCTAGAAGGGCTCCCAAATCAGGATTACAATCCAACAACAAAACGACTGTTTCTAGTGTCAATCGATGAATTCGTTTGTCAGGATGCGCTAGTAATACATCAATCCAAGCATACAAAGATCCATCGGGTTCAGCCAAAGTATGATTGAAATACGGTCCACACGTGAGGACCGCACAAGCTGCTTGCAAAGATGCCATTTGTAAATCATCTTTAATTAAATTCATTGTCAATAAACTGCTCGATATAGAAGACGAAGCAACATGTTCAGCCCAATTACAAAACAGGGTAAATAAATTTTGACGTAATTCACGTTTTAACAATGTACGATATGTTTCAACTGAAAATATAGAAAACAAATTTTAATATTGAAATGATAATTTTAACAAATGTTTAAAATAGAAAAATTAAACAATTAGTAAACACACTGTACACAAACCAAATAATATTTTTTTCAATATATAAAGGAATTAATATTTAAAATAAAAGTATATTGAAATTAATTTTATATTTTAATGCAATTAAAACTTTTACATAATTCTATATTTTATTATAATTTTAGGTTGTTGGATACGTTAAAAATTTATTTTAGACTTATTGACAGAAATAAAATTAAAAATAATTCATAATGCTAATTTTACTAAATAAATAAATTCTATTAAAATATATGCCTTTTAAGTCTTTCTTAATGATTCTTTCTAACATAATAAAGTTATGTACAATTATTTTTAATGTAAATAAAAAATGTATGACAGTAGAAATACTATTAAGTTGTCAGCAACCAAAGTAGAATGCTAATAATGTCATTAATTATCTCTATCTAAATTATCATTAATTGGGTATTTCAAATAAAAAAACACTTGTAATTTAAAAAAGCAATTAAATATTTAGTAATTTCCCTATGTATTAAATATGTATGATAGATAATAATAATTAATTATAAATAATATAACAAATAAGGACTAGAATATATAATAAAGAAAAATTACTAGAATAATAACGACCTTTAAATTATTGACTGGGAATTTATACTTCACAATTAAATTTATTGATTTTTTATATACATTATACTATACATCCATATTTGACATTGACAATGAACTTTTTGAACTATTTGTTTTATTAAAAACATCCTAATCCTATTTATTACATATTGGTTGTATATTCATTTTAAATATAACAACTAATGTTCCAAATACCTTGAATATTATTGATTTGTTTATAATTAAAATAATGTGTTTCGAAATGTTTACAAGATTAATACTATTTTATATACCCGATGTCAAGAGAGAACTTGATGTGGGTTACCCAAAATTGGTCAGCTTTTACGCATCTACCATGTAGTAATATGGTGGCATGATGACAGCCACAGCAAATGCGTTGGCTGTTTAGAGGTAGATAACGACCCTCAGACCTGGACACCTCTCATGACACCAAATATAGAATACTAATAAAATATGTATATCATATACTCACGATCAAAGCTTTTTATCATTTTCATAACAAATCTGCAAAAATAAAGTTTTATTTCACGAAGACTATCCTTCTCAGATTCCAGTTCTAGACAAATTCTAGCTCCATCAACATATTCTTCAATTGTTGGATGTAATGAACACGTATCTCTATCTAAAACAAATGAACTGACAAAAAAAAAAAAAATGAAATAATATTTTTTTTGTTTTTATTTAAATACTATGCATTATATTTACCTGCAGCCAAATGTTCCATATCCTGCAATGAGTTCAAAGACCTTGACTAATTGTAACCGCAATGCATCTCTTCGTCTACGTCGTCTCATATTTTCTTGTTTTCTATCTATAGCTTCTTTTATATAGACGATTAATTCTTCCATAAGATCTCTGGTCAAAAATAATAAAAGTATAATAATAATACATTGATTTCTTTACTATTTTTTTACTTTAATGCTACAGAATTTATGGTTCCCATAGCATATATAGCAGCATCCCGCACATCAGCTACTTCACAACGCAATAATGGTACAACTAATTTATACAAAGCAGTTGGTGTAACACTTTTACTATCATTTCGTTCACCGGTCACTAAGCTATCTGGTGATGAACTTAAACTTAGATCCGGTGAAGCACACCGGATAACTGGATTTGGAGCAAGGGGTACAACCCGCATAGCAAACATTACATAATATCGCCACAGAGTTAAATATTGATCACGTTCTGTTAAGGGCTTCCTTGGAGGAGCTGAACTTCTTAACAATGAAGCTCGATTATCACTGACCGGGCTGAAAAATACAATCTACTATCACTACAATCAATCAAAATATATATTTTTTTTTACTAACTTACGTAGGGTCAATTACTGTAAAGAGATTATGAACTCTAGAAAATACCAACGGCCAAGCCTGAGCAGTAACTGAAGGGCATAGTTTTATGAGAATATTTTGGGATAAAATGCCAAAAAGTATTGTTCCCCATGGGTCACTATTTCCAGTTCCACCCAACAAACTTAAAGAAGAAGCTGTTTTTGCAGAGTTATTATCATCTTGAATTCCTAAAACATTTTATACCTAAGTACTAAATACACAGTTCATATAATTAATAAATATAAAATATTAATAATACCTGCTGTCCATATAGGAGCATTACGGTCAACAATCCATTGCAGATCAATTGAATTTGCAGCAGAAGCAGTCATTGCAGCTGATTTTTCTGCTGAAGGCAACATAGGAAGGCACCTCTCAATTAATTGAGGACAAGCTTTATCAATAACATCAATAACTGGCAATTCTTCTTTACTATTATCTAAACAATAATAACAAAGCCAAATATTATTTATAACGATTTACAATCAAACATTTCTAAGAATGCTAACCCAATATCTTCACAAGACATTTTATTTCACGTAGAATATGAGCAGATAAACGTCGTGGACAAGGTCGACAATTGCATAACATAACTAACGCAAATGCTTCAGCATGAGAAAAATCAAGCTTTTTTGATTTTTGCTGATTGTCGGTTAAATCAATCTTTTTATTTTTTTCTGTGTGAATTTTAGTTAATCCAGGTGTAATACTATTTTTCCAGCAAGTTAATAATTGCAATAACATACGCAAACCATTGTCAACTAGTTGTTGAAATGTATCTTGTACGTCGCGTGCCAAAAATTGTGTAAAGCCTAAATGTAAAATTGTTACATTAATTGTAATTCAATTTTCAACAACCATTGAATTATGCTTACTTGTAATTACTTCATGACGCCATTCTGGAAAATCAATAATTAAAGTCTGTAGACTTTGATATGCCAAAGCTCGAAGTTCTTCATCCATATGGACAGTTAAACGTGATAACATATCAACTAGCTCAGCACCGGTCATAGTTTCTGGTATTAAACGAGGAACAGCCGCAACACATGTTCGAAATAAATCAATTCTTGGTTTTCTTTCACCAGTGATCATCTCATCAGGTTCCTAATAATACATATTATCAATTAATTTATGAAGTTTAAAACTATGTCAATAATAGAAATTGTATATCTCATAAGTATCTGAATATTTAAGAACTAAACTATAAAGCTCATTAACATGTTATATAATTTTTATTTAACATTGTATGTTTATACAGTGCAGAGTCAACATTTTTATGTTGAACAAAATTAAAAATAAATGTAATATCCAATAAGAATAATATTAATACGAATTAAACATATATTATATTTTATATATGGTAAAAAATTAATTTAATTTAAGTTATGAAATATAAAGAAATATAGTTTCTGTACATTAATATATAATAAATCATAAAAATTAATATTTTTATAAATATAAATCAATATTATAAAAATAAAATTATTACTTTGTTCATATTTTGTGTACAAGTCATCATCAAAGGTCTACCATAATGGGTATCTAATGCTCTTAAAATTTCAACAAACACTCGACGAACATTTGGAAAATAAGAATGAATACCAATATTTCTTGCTGTATCTTCAGTTAGCATCTAAGATTCAATTTAAAGAATACTTTTAGTAATAAATAATAAATGATAGTATTGATTAATACAATGTATGGAGAACTAATTATACAAATTACAAACCTTGTTCAAAAATGTTTTTTTGACACGGAGTGTACTACCAGAAGGTAAAACTCCTGATGTACCTGGCATTGGTGGTTCACCTTCCTTTTGTTCAAGACTATCTGCTACAACCAGAAATGCTCTTAGACCAATACTCATTCTCTCTGGGGTAAGTATTAATTTAATTGGTCGCCCTACACTAAGTAAATCATAAACTATTTCACGCATAGCAAAGTCCAATCGTTCCTGGAGTAAAAATAAAATAAAATACAATAAACAATTAAATCAGTAGAATCATTAATTTAATCAGTTTATAAATAAAAATTTACTTGGGCAATAAATTGTATAATTTTAACAAATATATTTAAAGGTGTATCACGAGGAACAACAGCTTTTGATCCTTTAGGAAACAATGAATTTACAATACTTTGTAGACGAGACTGAGTAGCCGAATTACTTTCACATTTTATCCTCACCATATATACCCATAACAACCGATAAAGTGCCTCTAAAGTAAAAATGTCAAAATGTGTACATAATTATAATAATAATTATAATGAAATACTTAAACTTATAATTGATAATTTAATTACCTAAAGCAACTCTTGACATGTTTGGATCCCTGTTTTTTAAATTTGATAAGCACATTGCTAAAAAATAATGCCAATTTTGCAGGAAAAAAATTTTTTGGCTAACACACAGTAAACAAGTTACTAATGGAAATAGTGATAACCTATGTTTTGACTTCGTACACATATCTAATGTTGTTGAATAAAGTGATTCCACAAAATTCTTCAGACAAGGAACATTTACTTCATTTTTAACAATCTAAAACAAGTTAAGTATGTGTTTACATTAAAACTTATTATTCATTTTTACAAATTACAATTTTAAAAATTGAATATATCTTACGCCTGCCATAGGTAACAAAATTTCTACAAATAATCCAGCCATCGAGTGTTTAACATCTTTATCTTTAACTTCAAGAAAATATTGAGCACACTCTTGCATAAATTGAAATGAAGCTTCAAAATCTTCAATAGGAACCATCTATTAATCCAAAATAATTAGTTAGATTTATAAAATCATAGAAATATCAAACTTAAAACCACCTTAATTCTGAAAAATTTCATTCCCATTAATAATGAAATTATAGCTTGTATGACATGAGGTGATGGTTCTTTAGCTCTTAGTTCTTTTAATTCAGCCATAAATCGCTTTCTTACAGATAAAAATCTAGACTGGGCTAAAACACCTAAAACTTCAGCATACAAATCAGCCACCATATGTATATTTGGTGCATTGGGACAGTTTTGTGCACTAGAAAAAAATTTTGATTAAATTATTAACAATTGGAGTTTAGCTTTAATAATATAATATTGAAATGTATATAATGAATATTGACATTCCAACCTTTTGTGAACAATTATAAATTATGCTCAACTCTTAACACTCATCTTTATATGACAAACGTTAACACATGTGGCTTATAAAAAATTATTAAGTCTCAAATAAATAAATCCACATAATTTTAGGTCAATACAAATATAGAATATTTAATATATTTAATCAATTTCAGTTGTACTGGATATCAAGATAGTTACAGGTTCCATTATGGACAATTTGGTGTCATACATACCCTTCACGATATTTAAAATGTTTGAAACATAAATTTTCAATGAATGTGACTATATCCTCTTGCCCTGGATGAAATGGTAGTTGCTTTAATACTTCTATTAATGCTAAGCAAAATATAAATTCCACTGCCAGATCTCTTCGCTCTCCCATTACTTCCAATTCTTTACTGTCGATAGTTTCACTAAAATCAAATATTAAAGTAAATTTATAGTTTATGAAAAATATTCTAAAAGTTTAAAATAGTCAAATCTATACATTTTGGTAGATTTAATTATATTTTGTATCAGACTATTATATCAATACATTAAAATTTTAATTTCTATGCACACAAGCTTTATGAAATGTATTAAGATAATTAAATTCAACAGTAATCATACTTTTTGCCTTTAAGTTCGATTTTCTTTGAATCTGTAGCATTAATGTCTAGTACACCAATTTGTCGGTCATACCAAGCAAAAAGAGCTTTCAATATTGAAGGCAAACAATGCTCTGCCACTGAACCAAATGCAATCAATAACTGATCAAACTGTGTATCTTCACCACGCTGCAAAATTTTCATCAATGGTTTCTCCGGCTCAATCATTACTTCCTCCATTTTCCGTTCGGCCTGTACAGTGAAATCAGCAAACAATGTGCGCATCACATATTCCCCCGGCTTAATGTCTGTATCTACGTTCGGAAACGGTGAACGCTCTTTGTGCGCACCCCACGGTAGTACTGTTATAACGCTTTGTCTTTGACTCTCTGCGAATATGTAATAAATTATTGAAAAACTAAAAGTTCAAAAAAAAAAAAAATGAACCAACCAAAATGAAAATGTAATACCTGGTGTATTAGTTTCTGTGGAGTTTGTTGGGGCAATTGAGATGGATTGTGTCATTTGTAAAGAATCGAATTGGGGTGGAGACATTCCAGAGTCGATTTCATTTTGAAACTCAATGTTTTCACTAAGTGCAGTGGTTTGATCTGAAGAATAATCATTAACGCATCAAATACATTTTAAATTGGAAAATACATTTTGTTTTTTTAAATATAAAATCAATTAGTACCACGAATAACTTGTTCTCTGCTGTTAGCATCCGTAACAGTATTCGTATCCTGTTCTTCCATTTTACATACACTAATCGTTCAATCTATTTACACAATTGCATCAGTTCAAATCATATTTTTGAAAAAAAATGCGATTTTTTACTTTTGTTTCTTTATTAATTCGATCAAACGATGCACGATTATTTAATCAGAAAACTGGTGTTGGTCGATTTAAAAAAAAAAAAACGATTGAACAAATGTTGCTTCACCATAGAAATAAGAAATCTGAATATTATAGATGTGATCAATCCAAATTTTCAATATAATTATGAAGCTTATCAGTAGTTCGTATTCATATCACTTCTATGATAATATTATCAGTTAATACGTTATAACTACAGAATAATTGAACGATAATAATCGAACATTTGTATTTAGCACATTTGGTTTACTACGTATATGCTTACGGATGGCAATTGTACTATTAAACAGAAACTTTAGTGATGGTTCATTTGCTTTTTGGACGGTTTTTTGTAAAATTAATTTTTTTCTCAATTACATATTCTACATTTAAAATTAAATTCAGAATGGTAACCCGAACGAACTTCGCACACAAAATTCATATTGATGAATTTACAATCAAATCCAATGTATATACGACATATGATATATATCAACAATTCTCATTCCATCTATTTCATTCGATTTTATTCTGTAGTATGAAATAATAATGTAATTACAAATTGTATTGACCACTGACTTAAATAATTAACATCGTTTTATGGTTCCATCTTGGACAATTAAACATTCTTTAATGATGAATTTTCGATTTTCGATTCGTTGACTATGTTCATGTAATTTTACATTTTCATCAATATTTGTGATTTCGATTTCACTTGATGAGATCAATTTAACTCTATTATTAATATAGCTAAAAGCATATTTTAAATACGGTTTTTCAAAATCAGATAAAGTATTCAAAGATCTGAGCACTTGTGCTCTACGAAAGCGTTTACAAAAAGAACTCATTCTAAAATCAATCTATTTTTTGATTTGACCAGAATCAATAATAATAATAATTAGTTTGATATATATTTACAAATGTTTGCTTTCTCAAATGGTTCTCATTCGTACATGTCCTATAGGTGAAGTACAACCTGTTTTGGTTACTATACACATGCACTAGTTTTACTTTGAAGGCACATACTTTGCTATATAGTATCTATTAGAACTCTCTAAAAGATAACTTAGGAACTTTATTGTAGGATAAGAACAATAGACTGCATGTATTTAAAAAAATAATGCAAAACAAATTTTAATTTAAAATTAAAATTGTATTTTTGATAAACATATCAGCTTGGAACAATATTTAAAATTTGAGTTACATACATTTTTTTTTTTTTATTAGAACATAAAATCACTTGTACAATGAATATATATACTAATAAACTTATATAATTTATGAATACTACATCTAAAATTGTTAAGAATTAGATGTTACGATTACATGTAATTATTAGTTTTGAGTCATAAAAAAAAAATTAAACAATAAAATGTCAAATGGATTTACATTTTTTACAATAATTTGTTAACTATAATATTACCGATTAGTGATATTGAATTTTTTGGTTTTTTTTTTTTGGCATTCGTATATGTATATAAGACGAATATCTCGTTGAATAAACATAATGTTATACTGCTCCCAATCTATTTGTTTTCGATATACACATGTAAAACTATTGAAAACCTGACAAAATCAATAAAATGTCGATACAATATTTAAATATTAAAGTATTATGATCCATTTAAATGGAAACACATTTTGATCACAGTATTTCATTTGTCCGTTTTCAATTTGATTTCATATATCTACAATCTCGACCTATATCCAGAATAATGTTCTATAGATCAAAAAAAGTTTTATATCTAAAGCTGAATCAGTACATTTCTGAACCCCGACGAGTCAAAACAATTCGGAGGCCCATGAAGTTTTACTTAAATTAAAATTCATACTTGTACATAAAATCTATATATATATATATGTGTGTGTGTGTGTATGTGTGTATATATATATTACATATATACATATGTGTATAATAAAAAAGGTCATTAAACATGTACTGGAACCTCCTATTCCCCTTATTTTGGAAGATCTTTTGGGTAGTACTACCCAATTAAGACTTTTCCTTTCCTACTATTCCAGCTTATAACATATATCTCTAGATCCAAAACAGACAAATGCTGATGTTTGCTTGAATGCTTGAAATGCAGTTGGAAATTATTTATTAATTCAAAGTCTATACAAAAAAAAAAAATTTAAATGCAATATGTTTAATGAATTTTTTTTAAAACGAAAAACAACAAATATCAAACACACAATGAGCGAGATTTGCGACCCCCATTCATTTATAATGCGACTACTATTGATGCCAGTTATTATTTTTGTTAATATAATAATAATAATATAATGTATATAAATATATATGTATATATATATATATATTTTTAATATAGCAATACTGAATCTCAAATGTTAAAATGCCTACAGTAAAACTATAAGGATAAAATAAATATACATCTAAATAATACATTGGTTTATATAATAAATTTAGTATCTACCAAAGTTAATTTAAATAATAAAATACAGATATATTATACTTAGAGAATAATTTATGGTCTAAACTAGTTATATACATTTTATTGACTATCAGAGAGAGGGTATAGAGGACGGGGTTGGGTACTTGAAATTTAAACTAAAATGCTTGAATCTTTACAAATCACTCACTAAAAGTAGAAAAAAACATTTAACACACAAATACAACAATATAACAACACATAAAAAATAAAAGTAGTAAACATGTAATTACCAGCAAAATATAATTATTATTATACGGTCAAAGATGCTATAGCTGAGTTGTAAGAGTATAGGATTGGATATAGCGGCCAAATAATTTAACATAATATATACTTTCGGATGGCACAAAAAAAAAAAAAGTAATAATAATAATTCACCTCGCATCTTTAAACATTACTTTGTAAAAAAATTTAAAGGCACTTGTTACTCATTAATAATAATCAATGAGAATTTTTTCAAGATTTAATATATAATGGTGCTAAAAATAAAATTTAATATTATTATGAACCCATTAAATTCGTAACAATTTCTCAATCAGTCAGATTCATTATTATCATCAGCACAGACAACGTTTTCTAAACTTGCATAGCATAAAAAAAATTAGATATTTGAAAATTCAAGGGCGATATTTAATTTATAAAATAAAAATGCCATAGAAATATTAGTCGTTGCAGCGCATTTTGGACAGTCGGACAAAAACCGACTTCAAGTTTCGTTCGAATAGATATTAAATGACATAAAAACATAAAATAAAATCACAAACATCCAGAAACTGAACTTCAGAATACTTGGCCGTGTTGTGATCTCCTTGCACTTACGACGATGCGGCACTCACAAAGGTCTGGTGAAATTAGCAGGGAACATTTTCTTTTCACCGGTACTTTCTTTGATTCCAATCAACCAGCCTTCTTCCTATATAATGAATAAAAAATTAAACATACATTTAACAGGATAATCCACATCATTATATTTATATAATTGTATGCTTTTTTTTTTAGATATGTTCAGTAAAGATGAAATTAAATTGGATACTGAAAAAATAAACATATATACAGGGATAGATTTATACTTTTAGGGGATTCAAAAACACTGCCAGCTTCTTAATATATGTAAAATGTATCCAATGTATCGATTTTATTATAGCTTCCTAGGTAACATAAAATTGGCAACTTGTTTCATGATAGTATGCTATTGTTCAAAAAAAGAAAAAAATTACAAATGAACTTGCATGCAATAAAAGCTGTTAGTAGTAAATAATTATTAATTGTTTTTCGAAGAAATAAAAAAATTTGTATATTAAAATTTTTGGAAATTTAATTGTTTTGTAATCCAATGGGCAGAAGAACATTTGTTTTCATTAGTGAACGTCCAAGACAATGTAACTTGCCTGAGTCTCCGGATCGTCGTAGGCCACTACATTGATGATCTCGCCTTTTTCAAATGATAACTCATCCGTGTCTTCCGCGTCATACTTATAAGTCGCCACCACTCTGTACAGTATTCCAGGGGGTAAGTTGTCAGTAGTGGCACCTGTAAACGGTACACACGAACACATGTAAAACGTGTGTACATATATATATATATAATATACATTTATAACAATATATAGGTCGGTGTTAAAGCAGTTATTATGATTTTTTTTTTTTGTTAAGGAAAAACACCACTCTAAAAATACGGTAAAACCAATCGGAAACACATCACTTACCTGGCGGTATGTCGACCTCGACGGTCAAGTTCTTATTAGTGCCGTTCTCGTGTCTGACGGGTGCGACGCCGCCGTTGACTCGCGGCGGACTACCACCACTGCTCTTGCCGTTCGTCAAAACCACCGACGACGGCGATTCCTGTTCGACGGCGGACGTAGTCGTGTTTTTAACGTCGGACGCGACCGCGTTGCTGTTACCGCCGCCGTCGGACAGTGCTGCGGGTTTACTTACGATGGACGACGACGTTATCTGATGAGGCGACTCGGACGGCGACGAGCTCGGGGATTTCGAAACGTCCTCTTCTACATTAATCGTATTATATATACACATAGGCATTAGTTTTCACACAGACAAAAAAAAAATTAAAAAAAATAAAACGATTTAGTTCGACAAACAAGACGAATTATTATTGTATTATACTACCACTCTCGATAAAGCTTACAAAATAATAATAATAAGAAGAATTGAAATCACAGAGCTAGGGTTTCGACGCAATCCCGTTTCGCGTGTGAATACTGAGTATTCCTGTTTATAATATTTTATTTTGTTATTGAAGTTTCTAAGGTCTTTTTTCATTACGATCCAATTGTAATGTTACAAGGTTTTACCTTTATTAACACACGTTCAAGCGCGAATCTGTTACGTATGCATTTCTAACAGAATTTGGCAATGACGTTTCGAATGACATAATAAACAAATTTTCGAATTTTTTCTTCCCAATATTTGTGTTCAGCCGAATGAATAGAAATACATTTTTTTTTTTTTTTTTTTTTGGCACATTATTTGTAATTTTTAGGGCATTAAGTCATTTTCTATATTAGCCACTCGTAATTCTACAGTTCTAATATTTTTCCGGGACATTGAATTCCCAGCACAACACACAAGCGATGTATTATTATAGTAACAATGTGAGACAATTACCGTTCATGGACATCGGAGACACCGGCGATTGCGATCTATATACACGCGTAAAAAGAAGAACCAAACGTTAATACACGTCGTACGCGTTTCGGATGTAAACAACGGTCACGGAATATAATACGTACGCGGATTGAACGTTGTTGACGATATTGTTTGGCGTTTTGTTTCTCACGAAGTAGTTTATCACTTTGGACTGATGTTGATAATCGGTCGCTAACTTGTCGACGATCGATTCCATTTCGGCGAACACCTATTTTGAACAGCGCAACGGTTTTATCATTGTTATCGTGCGGGAAACGTAAAACAAACAATTGAAATATACAAAAAATGGTCACGCGTACTTTTGACGATTCGCTGTGGAACAGTTGTTCCGCGGCGAAATACGGTTGCAGATTGGTTATTAAAAACAACACTCTAGAATTGTACAACGCCGGCAGTTCGTCGTGCAGTTCGGTGTTGATCAGGTCGAACTTTCGTTTCACCTCGTCGAATTGTTCTTTGGCTTTCATCATTTTTGCTTCGTCTTTTTTCTTGCCGGCCCCGCCGTTGTTGTTGGCCAACAGGTTACTGTGCCTCTGGCTGTCGTAGTCCACCAGTTTCCTGTTGCGTTTGTCGATCTTTTTCTAATCGAAACGGGCAACAAACAATATTATTATTTATTAATAACTGGCGAAACAAACAACCCCACGACAGAGAGGGCGAAAACGATCTAATTGTAATTGAATATGATTGGCAATTGGTAGTTTTCGCGGAGAGATACGTCCCCTCCTCGCGTCTATCTATCTATCGAACAGGCTCGATTGGAATTCGATCCGTTCTGCGACAAATTCCCCCCCCCCCCCCCCCCGGTACGTTTGGGTATTCTGCAGCGTATAAAACGTAATAAACGCGGAACATGGACTTAATGTTTGATCAGACGATTTTCGGGACGACTCGGTATTTCTGGCGTTCGTCGCCGTACACGTGCGTGGCATTCGAAATATCGCTTGAGCGCTTACCCGTGTCTCGGCGAACTGCGCTTGATACGTGTTCAACGGTATGAGCACTTGGTCGGCCAATTTGTGACTGTAATCGCTCCACAGCATTTCCAAATTGTTCGAATCGGTACACATGTGATCGTGACCCACCCATTGGCTCTCGTACATCTCGTTCAACGTGTCCATGAGGCTCTTGCTCGCCACTTGAACGGCTACATAAAAAACGCGAAATCATACAAGCCACTTACAATCATACCTATGTCGGGCACATCGACCGCGGACACGTTGGCCGATCGAGTATGCGTACACAGGAACGTGTAAAGTATTAAGGTCATCGATCGGCCTGCAATGGCTTTCGACGAGGCAACGAAGAAACCGCAACAATAACGGTGTATGTATGTATTATTATTATTATTATTATTATTATTATTATTTAATAGTAATGCCGACTTGCCTCTGACACACCGTATGTAGTTGTTGAATTCTTTCTGTAACTTGTTCGCTGAATTTTGTTGTTTTGAAAAATTTTGTAAATGCTCGTTAAAAATTTCATCTTCGGTCCGGTCGACTTTCCCCAAGTTTTGAAGAAACTAAAACAGCGTAAAAATATTTCAAATTCAAAGAATGATTTAGCATTGATAAATTATTAATTTATAGCCGTGATAATAAACCATATAGGCAGTTCAAATTAACCAATATGCAAATGTAACGTACTAAATTTTAAATGTTTAGGAATTCGATATATATCTTTTTTTTTTAAAGATACTAATAAATACTGTTGTTTCCAAAAATGTTTAGTTCGTAAAAAAAAGTTTGCTTTTTAATGTAAGCATAATAAAATATATATATGTTTGTGTATATTTGAATGTGCTGCAGTGTTTACAGGTTAAAATATTTGTATTGAGTATTTAAAGATCGAATTGTCTAACTTAAAGTAATTAAAATTTAAAATTTGTTGCCTGTTGGCGTTAATATAGTATTGAACTAAACATGTTTTAACTTAAAGTGTTGATGAATTGATTAATTAAAATATTTCTTTAATCCGAGACGTGGTTCATCAACATTTAATTTTAAGCTCTAAAATGTTTAAATCATTTTAATGCGTTTCTAAAAACAACCAAATATATACAACAATAAAGAAGAAGAAGAAGAAGAGATTCGATTTTATTTTAATTGGATAAAGTGTTATTACGAAAACACTGTAATACATTATACATTATAAATGATTGCTTCGATGTTTACATTTTTAACGAATAAATACATGTTTTAAGATGAAGAAAGTTGAAATTTTCTACGAAATTCATATTGACTAAAAAAAAAAAAAAAAAATAGTTATAGATGCATATAAATAAAATATCAATTTGGTTAAATAATTAATTACTAGGCTTGTGAATCTTGTTTTTATGACATTTTTATCAATTTCGTGTCGTTTAAAAATAGTTCACACGGGCTGCGTATAACCAGTTATAAATTATATATAAAGTTAACGGAACAATAATTTCTTTAAAAATCGAATATTTATTTATACGTATACGAGATTTAAACGATTAAAATAAAACTACCGTTTCTCATTTTTTATTCTCTACGTCGACGAGCATAAAATCAATAAGCTATGTACACGAGTCGTTACAAAAATCAGTACGTACGTTCATTTGACGATCATTAACAATTTTAATGCATTGATCATAAATTCTACATAGATACTTAACGACTATTTTTTCTTAAACACGCACATTAAAGAAAAACAAATTTCGATCGAATCGTATGAGTACCTATATACGAGCATACGAGTACGTGTACACTATTAAAGGATCATTTATAACTTATATTATACTCGTAGGTATTTCATATTATATTATATACTTATATTGTGCACGCTGTAGATATTATTAGATTAGGAATTCGTGAGACGTATCAATTCGTCTGTGTACGGAAAAAGAAAATCCTATATATACGACGTGTAAACACGATCACGTGAAATTTAATAAACTGCAGAGAACGTGTATTGTCCGACGAATAAAACGAAAAACCGTTCGCGAGAGACTTCTCATTATAATCGTGTGGTTTACACACTTTTAGCAGCACGCTGCGAAACAACTAGACCATATCGAATATCGCATAGATACGGTATTTTGCACAATTTATGTGTGTGTATATATATATATGTTTTAGATTTATTACGAGAGTATATGCTATGATACACGTACGACTGATCGCCGACAATTAAATCATTTAAAACCGACAGCAGATATGATAAGTGAAATATGCATATTTTTATTTGCGTAATCTGACAATGTACGTTTACCATTCTATCTGTTCATTGTTAACAACGGCACATACACCGCAGCAACTTTCACTATGAAGATGCTTTAAATAATAGTTTTTTGTTTCTATAAAAATAATGTGTTATTATATTTCGTTTACGTGTCGCGAATGCGTAGTAAATAAAAATATACGCGGCTGGCATATAACTATTTTTTTTCGGACGCCTACGGGTTATTTTTATTATTACGGTTATTATTATTATTATTTTTTTTTTAACAAAACGTGGGTTTATACATATATTCATTCGGACATTATATATATATATATATTTACGCCGTGCGAGTTACGACGGGGCGACGTTGGAGTACGATACGAGTATACCTACGCGCGCGCGAACGAGCACAGGACTAGATTATTATTATAAATATTATGACACAACACACTGCAGCAGTCGACCGTATTAAAATAAATTAATATATATATATAAAGTAAAACAAAACAATACCACGCGAAATGGCATTGTGTTGCGCTATCGAACGGGGGGCCCCGAAAATATGTGATGATACAATATATATTATACGACCCACAAGTGGACGACGTGCCGCAGACTTGTTCCGATCCAATGGTCCTAGAGTTTAGACAGGGAAAAACACATGCCTCTCCACTGCGAATTAAAACTAGACGATCACTATAGAAACATGTTATATTAACATATTTAGTACATATGGCGCGTATATATATTTGTCGTGTAAAATAAATTTACCAATTACATGATTTTTTTTTTTTATAGTAATAAATAAATTGGAAATTCGTTACATGATATTATCTATTAATAACGTTTGAAGAGTTTATTCCGCGTCCGCTTAAATCGTATTACTTAACACTCCACGATTTCACTCAAAAAGATTTTTCAGAGCACATCGCATTCGAAAACGCGCAACCGGATATTTGATAACCATAATAAATGTATACGAGAAGACAATCTCTATGTTATTAAACATTAACAGTTTACGGTCAATACGTATTATATATTGTATATTTATATGTATGTCCACCACCACCGAATTCGAAGTTAACGGTAATTGAAATTCGGTCGTCGGACAGCAGAGCAATAAGGAAACGTACAATACGTCTAACTGTGCAGTATACAAACGACGAAGAAAGGACCGTTTAGTATTTTTTAACGAGATAATCCTGTTCGTAAAATGACATCACCTCTTTTAAAAATTGTTGTGATTGAAAAAAAAAAAAAAAAATGAAACGTATCACTTGTAGTTGGGCGAAATTCGTCACGCCGCACGCGTACAAATACTCGGGCATTAGGTATAGATATATAATTAGATACCTACTATTGACATTCAATTACACGATCGCGCATCATCGAGTGATTTTTAACATCCACTCGTTCGAAATTTTGAAATACTTCCGTAAAACGGTTATTGGAATGATATTAATCGATTCTGTTATGTTTACCGTTTGGATTTACATACTTTGAGCTAATTAATACAATAGACACTTATATTATGTATGTTATCATTGTTATCGTGGTGTATAGAATATAGTTTACCTACAATAACAGCAACAGGGCAACGATAGGTTATATTTAATTATATAAGTATTACACCTACGGTATTATTATTATATTACGCCTAATTAAAGAGACTATAAAAGAATACTGACTGTAAATAACAGACGCGATTAATTATAATACTAAAATACATCGATTTTTGTATATATATTTTTTTTTTTTATATATGTATGTAGTTAATACATCAATAACATAAATATTGTTTTTCATTTGTTTTGTATTTGTATCAAAAGGAAAAAATATTACGAAACTAATTATAATAATCTTTGTTAGAAATATCGATTCTATTTACAGGTTCGAGTACGGTAATCATTTTTTTAGTGTGTAACATAATATGTAATATTACAATAAATTAATAACTTAAAAGTAATAACTAAAGCTCGCATGTTGTAGCGTTTGCAACTTGGTTTAAATTTGTTGCTATAATAGTAGTGTATGCGAGTTGTAAATTCGACACATGTGAGTACGAGGGCTGTGTACCAAAACAATTTTAGGCACTTTTCAAAATTTATTGTACATCATTTTCTGTTTTTACAATTTATTTAATATTCCTATGAAAATAATAATCAACAAATTATTATTCTCTCGAGTATTTTTAACTTATAAATAGTAAATAACACAATTAAACCGAATAAAATAATCTTAGCTAAAATATACAATAAAAAAAAATGGTATTTTTATTTATTATTTTTTAGGGTGATACAATCCCCCCCCGTATTTTAGTGCAATACTGTAATCAATTTTACTACTCTTTTTACTGTAATGACATCCTACTCATCCGACTTCTCTAGTAACAACCTATAAAATGTTTATAAGACATATTTTAAACGTGTTACGAGCATAATACATAATTATAAAACGTTTTAAAGTTAGTTCTAGCGTAGTGTATATCGTATATATATAAATTATTAAAACGGAAAAAAATTATTTTCTGTGAATTCCGTGTTTAACGGATACGTCCATATTTTTTCTACACCCATCAAGTTGCACTTGTACTCAATAATAATCGTGTAAAAACCTACACATTCGAATTATAATTATTAAACCATAAACGGGCGATATATATAGTTAATATGATAACAATAAAATTAAATATACGCGATTTAACACTAATTATACATTTTACGCGTCGTTTTTTCCTTCCGACGTCAAAATACACGGCACACGTAATCATAATAACAATAACAATAATAATAATTAACATACGCGAGCGCGATTTAGATTTTAATTATTTTTTCGTGACATTTTTACGCAGGAAACAACGGCCGCGGCCAATATTGACAGTGCGCGACGCACACGCACGGGCCGGTCTCCGGCGACCAGGGAAATTAAATATAGACCGCGTGTGTCCGCTGGACATGCCATTCCGCCGTTACATCTACGCACCCGAAATAACTATAGGCCACGCGCGGCGCATCGCCCCGAGTTTCGTGTGCTCGTCCCGCGGACACGGTGATAAATAAAAAAAAATATATATATACGTATACGTATTTCGGCCGACGCGTGTGCCAGCGAGACGATCGTCACATCTTTTTTTTTATCGTATCGCGTTTTTCTTTTTATTAGCGATTTCACGCGATTTTTCTTTCCCTGTCCTCTAAATATCCGTTACACTCATTAAACAATTGAATGTTTTTGGAAACGTCTCCGGCGAGATAAAGTAGATGTAGACGAGTACGCGGCAGTTATTACGGCGAGCCGTTCGAACACTCGAAGGTACACGTTGCGGGTGTGCGCCGACTCCCGGTCTCGTGCGATATTGGTTTTTTTTTTTTTTTTATAAATATATGTCGTGTTTCAAACCGAAAAAATAATAGTAAGTTATTTACTGTTGTTCGTTGATTTGTGTATTATTTTGTTTTCTACTCGATTTGCATTGTGTGCTAGACAAGCGCATATGTACGTTTCACGATGTTCTCGACTAGAATTGTATCAATGCGACAACGTTTTGATTTTTGGTAATAATTTCGAAACGATTTTTTAAATAATTACAAGTAATAGGTATGTCTCCGAACATTTTCAGTACGTATTTCACAGTCTTTTACGTATATAAATTCGAACCTTAATTATTAGTTATTAAAGTTTCTCAATAAATATTAGAATGACATGAAAATGTTAACATTTAAGAACAAAAAGCAATGGAGAACTGAATAATAAGAAAAATCCATAATATTAAGATAATTGTTATTATTATCGCGCGTGTTAGGCACATTCAAATTTGTAGTCACTTTTACGAAATATATACATAACGATATTAAAATACATCATACATATGTTGACAGTTATTACTAATAATAAAGAACATCTGTATATCAATGTTATTTTTTGTCCATCTGGGTTATCGCAACTGTACTATATTGACAGACATATGTATTATTTATTATTACTATCATCACATAATTACATTGTACTTTAGGACTTAATAACGGACAAAATAAAGTATTAAATTATCTTTAGTTGTTATCCTAATTACGTGATACTAATATTAAACTCGTATTTAACTTTTGTATTACAAAATCACATACCTACTCGTACTTTAAAATTACAACTGATTTACCTGTGTAACTTTACAGCGTTTATCTAATTAATCTTAAAATTCAATATATAATTTAAACAGTAAACACTTAAATTATGAATACAGAAATAAACCTACACATGACATTTATTTTTCTTCAAACAACTCACAAACAAGTGGTAAAATGATTAAATTGCATATTATTGACTATTTAACATGTTGTTACTTTGTCTAATGGTAGATAATAGTGTACGCCTCGGACACGCCCGAACGCGTACCAAGAATTTACCTCATCACCTTTTAAGGACTTTGAAAGGAAACGTAAAAACTAGTTTCGATAATATATATTGGACTACGTATAAGATTCACCCACGTGACAGACATCCTGTTCATTCACACGTGCTTATATTTGCTTAATGTTGGTTTTTGGAAAACAGACGAAAAAAGTTGGGTACTAATATACTCATACGTTATATATATATTATATACAATGCCACAATAATATATCTTCTAATGGATATTACCTACACATATACATTTTATCGAGTTTCAAGTCTTTAAACACATCAAAATATGATGTAATAAACGAATCAAATCAAAAGAACATAACAAAATATTAAATATATACGTGTAGGTTTCGTCCTTGATGCAATGTATGTAGGTAGGCGCATGCCGCACAGGCACTATACATACGTACGTATATATATGTGTATGAAGGTGTGCCTTTTGTGTACATGGATATTATAACATGCAATGACCTCACAAACTATTGACGAACGCGAAAGAAAAAAAACAGCAAACACCGAACGACACTGCAAGTACATGGCTTAAATCATAAAGAATTTGGAATAATATAGGTACAGTTTCACGGTATTATTATTTTTTTTAAAATATAGTTTGTATCTGTTCGCATTGTGTATACTATATTTTTTTTTCAATACGACACGCGAATTTCGAGATCTATATATATATATACTTGTATATTTATGTACGAGTGTGTGTTACGAGTAAAAAAATATGTAATACAAATCGATGGGATCGATGTAGCTCTCGATAACTGTTTCCTTCCGTGTAAATATTATTCATAGCAGTCGTTAAATAACATCCTAAAAAATTTCCGATGCGTTTGTATTCGACGTGTGATAAATATAAACAGGTGGTAACTTCTCGCGTACCTACATAATGTAGCAATATAACAGTCTCACATTCTCGACGCGACGGCGATACATAAGTATCCGTTAGAAATATTATTATTATCAAGCACGCGGGCTCGATTATGCATATGTGAGGTCGTTGACTGGATTATATTATTATTATGCCGGTATACTTATACTATCTGAATGTGAGGGGGAGGGTTAACGCAAATATTTGAAAATTAGGAAAATTTTTAAAATTGAAAAAACTTTTGTGAGACTATAGGCTACTATATACACTATATAGCTTACTATAGGCTCGTTGCAGGTCACGATGTGGTAACCCGTGACGTCGCAGCCACATACATCATGTGTCACCTCTTCGCGTATGTACGCAAATGCGAGACAAAACTTCCGATTTTGATATTTTTTTTTGGCTATTTTTAACCCGTAGGTATTGCCAAGTATTCTAAGTTAAACGCATACACTTCACATCGGTATAAAGGAAATATTAGCTATCGTTGCTACAATGTGATTTTCTCTTTAAACGGTAACGCGAAATTAAAAAAGAAAACCACACTCGCGCGATTAGGTTACGCTAAATATCATATTATTATTATTTTTATTTTGTATAAGTGCCGAGTTTTGTATAGTATGTACATATGATAGACCTTTGAAAAAACAACTAAAACATTAAATATATGTATAAACGTGTAGTTTTACATCAATTAAAAAAATATATTAAAATTTCAGTTTCGAACAATATTCTCATATCAATTTAACGTGTAATAAGTATTTTTATAAAATAATATTACATTATACCTATGTGAGCTTATTAAAATATTATTTGTTAAGTAAATGCAGGGCGCTAATTATTACATAAATGAAAAATTGTACTCCATAAATTATATGTACGAGTTAATTATTTTTGTTAGTAATAATTTATTTGATTCTGTCTAAAAAAACGTATTATATGCGAACTAATACAAAATTTGTCGGCTAAAACTAAACGTCCACCAAGCTTACCATTACTATATGTACTAATTAATCCAACTTTATTTACTAGATTTTCTATTAGATATCGGATTTGTATTACACATTTCCTAGCGTGTAAATACGAATATCTTTCAGTTTACCAAAAAACATTTTACGAATATTATCCGAAATTACAATCAATTGACATTTGAATTCATATAAAATTATCCAACCTTAGAAATATATTTATTTGGATTCAAAATTCTGATGAGATATTTGTTAAGACATATTACGGAAAATTTGGATGAATTACGTTGATTCGGCTGTTGAATATTAAATCGATGTATAATGGCGTGCTAATTAAAATGAAAGAAATATTTTCTAGCATGTAATAACCATTTAATAAGCAATTATTAAATTTATACGTGGTATTAGTATTATCTATATCGAATTAGAATAGTAAAAATTAAACTGAATTAAATGTTGAGTATATAGTTATAATAGTTATATAGAATATGATTTATATGAAAACATATAAATATACTGTGATTTATTAATAGTAAAAAGAAATTAAAAAGTTATGACAAAAAAATAAGTTATTGTTGATTAAAAAATGATTTATTTAGTAAAATAATATTAATTAAAACCCATAATAAGACTGCTGCTACAACCACAAATAAATGCAAATGTATGAATCATTAGATTTTATATTTAGGTTAAATAAAAAAATTAATAGGACTGTGGTAAATTTTAAAGCGTTTTACGTAAATTGTTATTAGCAACTGAAGCAACTAGTATGAAGGTCTGGTTTTGAGTTTAAATATATCTTATTATATATAATATATATATATATATATGTTTTTAATCAAATATGTTACGTAAGTTAAACGATTAAGTAAAATATAACAATTAAAATAATTAATAAATTATAGACATCAACTTTAAGAAGCTGTAATTAAGTAGCAATTTCTTAAAACTATAACTCCTTAAAAAAAAGAAGCAAAACATATACGGTACATATATAGATTAAAAATTTAATCTTGTGAATTGTAAAAATTGTTATAAAAATATTATTCTTTATATAGTTTATTTTGTGAATAACATTGAATTTTGTATCCATTTTTTCAATTATCACAATTCAATTAACGAGACACCCTTTATAATCACAATTTAAATGTCTATCAAAAAATGATTTTTAAATAACAAAATATTTCATTTTACTGTATATCGATAATATTAATAGTTTGAAGATAGAAGAAAACAGTCGTTGCACCAGAGGGGGTCAATGACTGATTGAACTTTCACCCACTGACATGGATTCCGAATAACATTACAATTCAATGTAGTTGCACCTAGTATCTAGAAAGAAAAATTGCATGAACATTTCCCACGCCTTCGAAATGTTTGAATTTTATCATTAAATTTCGCCACGAAATTTAGCTGCATTATTCGAACATTTTGAGAATATTGGGTATATTTCCAATCCCGACCAGTAGTTAAAATAACACAGGTATTATACTACTAGTTCTACGGGAATGTCGGAGAGTAGTATCGCAGGTATCTTAATTTTAATTATGTTTGTCGAACGATAAACGTATACCTGCTATAGGTACCGGTCTTGAGGAAAAAAAACGGTAAAATGACCTTGGTACCCAAGACACACAATATTATATAAATCACAAGAATACACTATTCAAATTTAGAAACACTACATTATAGGTGATGTATACGTCGCATCAGTCATAATTCATAACTAAGTAAATCACACATTATTATGAAATAATAAATGCTCTTTAAATCATAAATCGTAAGCGAAATAATATTGTTAGGTACCTACTCAGAAAAAAAAAATCATTAGCGTTGCTCGCACGTATTATAGCTGTAAATGATTTACACGAACGCGTTTATTTTTTTAAGTCAGTAATTAACCCCACTCAGTATACTCGAAATTGGAATGAAGGATATACACGTATATAATAAACAGTATTAATAAACAATATAATATACCTAATGTTTATTCGGAGAAAACGATAACATTAACCGTGTATATAGAAAATATAAGATCGTAAAAAACTACGTCATAACTCATGACATTTGTACATTTCGAACCCCTGATGCACGACGTTTTAACGTTTTACCTTCACAGAACTTGTCGACATGCCTTCGATGGGCGGCGTGTCGCGTTGCAGTCAACTGCACAGTGTTTGCATATAATACAAATAAGTCAAATTGTATATATATATATATGTGTATGTGTGTATGTATAAAGATTTATTTTCAAGTCGACTCTCATGCTACGCAACAGAGCCGACACGCGTAATATACATGGCATAATATTATTGTGTTATCGTGAATGAATTTTAGTTAAGTCATGAGTATATATATATATATATAAAACGCATTTGAGAATTAAGATTATACGCACACGTGGATACTAACTGAGCATTAAGATTTAATGTATTATCGTATATATCTGAACTATAGATCTTCGAACAATAACAAAAATATTATTTACTATTTAGTAGGTATAACACAACAGTATATTTAATCAATGATACTACTGTACAATAATATTCAATTGATAATAAATTTCTCGCGCAAACTTCGTACGTGAACCGTCAAATCGATAAGGCGAATGTATAATGAGCGAATAACGATAAAAAATCCACGTTGTGACGATGAACACATTACACGTATGGTATATGTATGCATGGCGTGTGCCTATAGTGTGACCGAAAACTGATAGTAAAGTGGAACGCAGTATTTTTAAATTAAAACACATTGACTTCCGTAGGGTGGTTCCCTTCCCCCAACCGTCATCAACCGTTATAACATATATATATATATATATTTCCATTCGCCTTTTATCTAACACAAAACACAAATACGCACTAACTGTTTAATACCGCGCGAGGATATATTATGATGATACAATGACACTGTTATGAAAGTGAGAGGATCTTTACAGGGAGAGACAGAGTTTTCGAAATCGGAAGAATCCTTGTTTGGCAGCAGTAAGTACTCGTATGTGACAGAATGGTCGCGCATACTCGCGCATATGGACATAATGGTTTTTTTTTTTTCAAAAAACTCAACCGGCGGCGCTCATTCACGACGATCGCGACTTGGAGAATTCGGATTTCACTTTTCTCGTACACGCTTGGGGCTCTCCTCCTCCACACCGTCTCCTGGCGGCGTGTGTACGGAAGTTTCGTCTTCGTGCGCAGAATAACCCACTTGCGACCGTCGCCGGAAGGAACGACCGCCAACGTTTAACGGGGAGAGTGTGTGTACGTGCATGTGTGGTGGAGAGAAGGGCGAGGAGGATCGTCGTCGAGAGGAATGCCATTTATAGAGAACGCGCCGGTGCGCGTGCAAAACAAACCAGTCTCGCGCGTCGAGGACCGGCCGGCAAAGCGTTTCTCTTCCGACCAATCCTATACATGTACAATATTATGCCCATAGGGTAATTCAGAGGTTTCTGAACCTTTGCCGAGTCTCTGCGCAGTTCCTGTTATTTCTTTATTTTTATTGTCAACATTAACTAATGCTAATGCAATTATTGTTAACATTTCAAGTTGTTTCCTCTTCAAATTTTCCCAGAGACGCTTTAACCCTTTTAGATAGTACTATCAGTTGATTGTTTGCCCTTCCGGCAAAAATTGGTGGTGGATAACATCTAAAATGTCGAAAAATACCGTTGACATGACTTTAACGTTTTATCTGGCATGACGAGCTTTTTTTTTGGTCTTGGTGAAAATCATAGATCCACTGTGATGATTAGACTTTTGTCTTATCATAGCCATAGACCATAAACCATTTCATCATCGTGTGCGCGGTCCAACAGTTCTTGACAGATGGTGATGCGATTGTCTTTCTGGTCTTGCGACATAAACCGTGGCACGAATTTCGCTACACTTCGTACATTCCACGTTTCTCTATAAGCATTTCTTAGCATGCCATTTGTCATATGAGTATTGTTTGTTGACGTCGACGGGCGTCCTCAGAACGAGGATCATTTTGAACTGATAATCGATCATTTTGAAAACGTTTAACCCAGTCATAACACTGGGTACGCCCTAAACATTGATCATCATAATACCTTTTTGCATCATTTTATGGGTCTAAATAAAAAATTTATCGAGTTTAACACAAAATTTTACATCAGTAATCTTAAAAATAGCAAAATACGCAAGACTCATCTACATTAAAAACGCACCATAAATGACTATAAAATGATAAACATTTCTAGTTTATTTTAAAACATAGTGAATTAAATCTATTTCATTTTAATCTAATAACATTAACGATAATTTAATTAGTTTACTTTCAAAAACAATATTTCGGGAACTTTTTTAAGAAACCTCGTAAATAATATTATACGTTCTGATATATGTACATATCGCGAATACTGTAATAGAACGTCGTATTATTTATATTCAGGTTACGTATACTATTTTGCAAAAAAAACCTATAATATTATATATAATTATTATTTTTAACTACGATTTGAACAGGATAAAACGCGTGCAATTGCAGACATTTCGTTTAAGATTTTACAGTTGAATTAACTTATTAAAATAATATGTTGTACTCCAATAAACGGTTACGCGTCTTCAGATGACGCGAATGTACGACGTCAACGCCAACCGAGTTGAGACATATTATTAAATATTATTATATATATACAAACAACACAATAATCATCTTCGTCAGAATCGAATCGACACGAACGCGGTTTATATTATTACAAAATAGGTCCCCGTCAACATCGTGAACAACTATAACATATAGTAGAAAGTTACGACAAAAGTGTGCATCATATGATGATTGTATTTCCCTTGGACTTTTAATTGCACGTTTTATATCATTCCAAGGTCACTCTGCAGACAATATAACTATTATTTAAGCAACATTAAACCCTCCTCCTCCCCAGAGTCATATTCCACGGACATGTATATTATTTATTAAGTATACATTTCAAATCGAATACTACTGCATACTTTACTAGCTATTAAACTATTACAATATTAATCATTTTACTGTATATATATATATATCCTAGTATGGTAAAAACGGTATGCTAACACTAAGCAATAAATCTAATATGTACATATGCAATTTTTTTTTTTGTGATCCTTCACCGTAAAATGTCAATATTTATATCGTATTAGTCGGGCGTATTTATTATTCTCGCGCGGTTTATTTATAAACTTAAGTGCGATTCATTGCAGTATTTAATTTTTATTTTCGCGTTCGATGATGGTCATGGTCACTAATATACAATGATGCCTATTTAAAAAATGCTATTTGATAATTTAACGGGTTTCTATTTTATTAGAAAGAAAAAAAATGATTTCAATTTTACGATACCTAATATTGTAAAACTCACTATAACGAACAACGTATACATAATACTTATTTTATAAACATACTATAGTCGATACATTGTTATGTATAGTTAATACTATTATTATTGATTATTATATATTAATATTGTTATTATTATTGACATTTTAAATATATAAAGTTATGTTATATAAATTATTGTTAATGGTGCATAAAATATAAAACAAAAAGTTATTTTGTTCACATAATAAAAATATTAAGTTTTCTGCATGAAATGAAATTGTTTATATATATATATATATCGTATATAACACACTTTTAATTAGGTATTATCAAATATTAATGGTTTAATAATTTATAAAATTGAGTTTTATAAGAAGAAAATGTAAAGGTACAAATAAAACTAATTACATGAATAATAATATTTCTTTTCGTTATTACTTTTTACCTAGATATTTATTAGGTAATTAATTTTCTATTCGAATAAAAAACTGTTATTATACCGCTAGGTCCCGTCTAAATATTTAGTCATTTATTACATACAAATATACATTTATTTTATCTTTACAGATAATATGTTTTTACTCCCATCGGCGTATTGTTCCATACTACTGTTTTATATAAATATAAAACTATTGAAAATGTATATGAATAAAGCAGGGACTAATAAATATAGTAAAAAACACAATATTACTTATCAAATTACATAATAATTTGTATAGATATTATTTAGTCAACAATTTCCGGTAGAATTATGATTCACCTTTAACACCAATTTGATAAAAAAAAAATTAAAAGGGAACAGAAACAGATTTTTTAATATTAAAAGATTCGTTTTCACACGCATTGTTCTAAGACATTACACTTTCACCTTGGAAGTAGTATCATGTTACTATCTATCATGTCGTTTTTCTAGTTTAAAATTATATATAGATACGTGGTATTTGAAAAAAAAAATAATTTGCAGATTTCGAAAGAACATAAAGTATAACGAGATTCTCGTTTTCTTCCCTCTTTTTTATTTTTTAATGAAACGCGTAGATGTTATACAACAAAAAAAAACCTTATGTCGTTATAAATAAATAGAACGCCTAGCCAAGATTGGAGAAAATATTGACAATTTACATCGTCACATAGCAGACGCGACACATGCACGTAGATACGCATAGGCATTACGAACGAATTCCCTTCCTTAAAAAAGAAAAAAAAAAGGAATTCTCGCGTTTGACTCGTACAAACTGCGCAAAGGATTTAAATGTCGGATTTTCAATTCGACATTTAACGTCTCGTCTGCTGGCCGCCCGCGGGATTAATGAACGTGGAAAAGAAATGTAAAAAATAAATACAGGGATTCGAGGTGACATTTATACGTATCTACGCTGTTTTGATGCAAAGAAGCACGGCCGCCGTCGTCAACCGTCAGACGGTTCAGAAATACATTTTGGCCGGCCGCCAATTTTTTCGGACAGTCCAAAACGAAACGGTCATTCGACCTGAAGAATTTTCTTCTCCCTCCCCTCGTCCCTCGCGTATATATATATATATATATATAATATATATAGTGTGGTGTGAGCTCATCCCAGCGATCGCCACCCGCCACCACACCGGCCGCGGTAAGGTTATTGCCATTGCGACGAACTGCCAAATCGGTTTATAGAAAACGTACGGAAATCTCACGTCTGCAGAAGATCACAGACAAAAGAAATAAAAACGAGAGTACACTCGAAACGTGACCGTTTCGATCACTATACCTGTTGTATTAATAAAGAGAAATTATTGGTAAACGTATTGTACACGCCGCGCACCACGCGCGTTAACAAGAAATTTAATTATAATAATCGACTTAGGCTTAGCCGCGCCAGCATTAAATCGGTAGAATCGATAAACCTAGATAACGTTCTAATTCAATTAGATAAAAATGTTAATGTTAATTTACGCAACTGTGTAGGAGACACCGTTCCAGGAGTGTAATTGTACTGCACGTTCAACCAATCGATATTCCAACTTTATACAAACATATTTTTTACGGGTTTTAATTAGTAACCGGCACACGCGAACACACCGGAACGCGGTACATTTCAACCGTACGAGCCGTAAACAACTATACAATTACCAAATCGACCGTCGTACTAAATTAATCAGATGATGTAAAAGCGTTCCTTCCGGAGGACCTGGTGGCTGTGTCGACATCACCATGATATTTACAATTTACACAGAGCTCGACTTTTCTCTCGTAAAACTAATGCGCGAACGACTTATAAGCCCGACGCGCTACCATTTGTATTTGTCTCGAACGAACTTGGACGATGCGTAACGCGTCGCAAATGAAAAGTGAAAAAAAAAAGAAAAGAACAATAACGACGAATACCGCGTACTATTGTGTGCCGTCGATATCGCCGTGGAAAACGGATAAAAGTCGAAACGATAACAGAAATAGCGACCGACCGACCGACGGCGAAACGCCGCACGTCGACAAAAATCGATCGCGTTTTATAATAACACAACACGGTACGGGATGATTTCTTACCTTTTCTTTGGCCCTTCCGGCGTGTTTGGACACGGACTTGGCGATTAGGGATCCCTTACTCTCGGCCATGACGTTCTGACTCGGGTCACCAATGCACAACAACTGATTCATGTTGTGACCGTCGTCGTAGCAGTCGCGCGTTATCACCCGATCAGGGCCAGCTGCCAGCGCGAGTAGCAGCCGCCGCCGCCGCCGCTCACAAGTCGCAGTGTGCCGTCCGGTCGGAACGTAGAAACGCGTTATCCGGCGCCGGTTGGTCGTCGTATACCGCTGTCGTAGTTGTACCGCGTGCCGCAATACCGAAACACTCCGTTCCCTCGCGGTCTTACGTCCGTAATATACCGATGTCTTCGGCGCGGGATCACCTGTCGAGCCGTCTTCGTCGAAACCATATCGCCGAGACACGGACGCGGTACGCGAACGACACGACTAAAACACTCGGACCGAATAATAAAGACGGCGCGCGGACGATACCCGCGGTACCGTGGCCGACCGGGATTGCCCCCCGGCACGGTGTCCCCCCCAAAACAGAACGATACACGTTGTACGCAGCGCGGTGGGAACGTGTGAAAAACGGAATTACGGGACCGTAGAAAACAGAACTGACCGAATCGTTGGAAGTTGGTGGGAAATGCATTGTCGAAAACGTCCGGGGAGACACCGTTGACACAATAGAGACCGTCCGTATAGTATTTCGTGCGCACGTCCTAGTCACACGCATACATTAACTCATATATATATATATATGTATACACGTGTATGTATTACGTTGCGGGTTCGCGTCGAAATTGTCGTCGTCGTCGTTGGAGCGCGTGAAAATGCGTTAAACACGACCTACGTCGTATTTCTCGTCGAAAACGGATGTTTGACATACTATCCCGTCGTAAATTCTATCTCCGTGTTTACGACGGTATTAGGTACGGACGGTTGTATTGCCACAACCGATCATCTCACAGAACAAGTGCGCAATCTTTCCGTCATCCATACAATTATAAGTTATAAATCCGACAAAAAATTCTATTGTTTCTATACAATAATCATAATAATCATTCAACGTTTGGACGAAAAATAAATAGATATTTTTAAACGATCGTATTTGTGTGTGTGTGTGTGTGTGGGGGGGTGGGGGGGTGAAATATGTATTATTTATACTTCCCATCGGACAATAAATGTTGTAAAGTATATCGATAATATTTTCGAGTAAAAGCAATATACCTATAATATTTTTGTAAGACTTCCTATTATAATTTATCATGTACAGACCGTGTTATTTTTTTGCGTCGGTGTATCAGGTGTATTTGAAAATCAATTTTCGTTTTTTCAATTGTTTCATCATCTATAACTGTACCGCATATGATCGTATGTCAATCTGAATAGTCAATTGACAAATTAAAAGGTGTTTAAGTATACGGTTTTTAAGGTATGAAAGAAAACACGTAATTATCAATATAGAATAATATATTTCATTAGAACAAAAAAAAAAGTTGAAAATATTATTATGGATTGCTATTTTATTAACAATAAAATAGTACATATAGCTGCATATGCAATGTCTTATACCTATTATAAGGTCTATGGTTATAATCACAAAAAATGAATAGTTAATTCATAAATGACTAGTTATTGCGGTTACAATTTTTTTTTTGAAAATAATGTGAAGGTGAGAAAAATATATGTTGTCGAGAAAAGTTTGCAATATAAACTCTTTACAAGTACTTTTAATAATTATTTTGTGAGGTTAAAAAAGTTATTACTTTTAACTAGTTTGAATTAAGTATAATTATAAAAAAGTCTAATTTTATCTATCTATACATGAAATGTTACCACTATAGTAAAAGTACTACACAGGTATAGTATATTTATTTTTAACAAAAATGATACAATTTTATAATGCATAATAGAATCACTTATAGCAATTATTATTCTTATGGTCTTCCTGAAAATGCGATGTGGGTTTACGTAATACATATAAAACATATTATGAATTTCTACAGAGTGGAGTATGTATTTAGACATTAGATGATAAAATATTTGTGTAGTTTGTTAAAAAAAAACAATGCCATTGTAGAATATTGTTAATAACATATAACAACACTAAAAACGAAAACAATTACAGTTTACATCATTATGAAATATGAATTATTATCAATACATAATAGTTCATTTATTTTTTTTAAAAATATTTTAATGTATTTTATAACAATATAACTTGTTAAATTATATGTATATAAAGAAGGCATACAATTTAAAATAAACACATAATAGATAGCTAAAGATAAAATGAACCCTAATAATATAAAATTGTAAAGTATTAGTGTTTAGTATTCTTTTACAAAAACTAATATCATCAGTCAAATTCAGACATAAAAAATTAATATTTACTCTTTAATACAGACTTATAGAACAATTGATTATTTGAGCGAGAGTGATGAATACTTAAAAACATGTTAAAATTAATAAATAACAAAAATAGGATATTTATTTATAAACTAAAACAGATTTCAGTGGGCATTATGACCCAAAAGTATACTTGTTTTTAAAACTATGAATAATAAATTAATTAGCAAGTAATCAAAATGATTAATGATTAAGTTGGTTCAATTAATTGCAATCCACTATATCTGTATTGTCTAAATTCTGTAATAAACACATTAAATCTTCTACCCATTGAGGTTGAGCATTAATGTCAGAATTGAAACATACCAATTGGTTTTCATTACAAACTTCATTATTTTTAATCTTATTATTTACCATAGATGATGAATTTTGTGAACAGTACGAATTAAAGTTACAGACTTTAGGAGCAGTTTTTGTACACTTAGAATTCAATTGCTCTAACATGTTGTCGACATCAAATTTGTCATCAGAATTAGTTATGGTATGTTTAAGTTTTTTAGAGCAAGGTTGTGGACTGTGCAATCGTTTTAAGCCTTTGACATTTGTTTCTGAATCAAATTGGTTATTTTTTTCAGAAGTATCATTATCAGCATGATTTGTATTATCATTATGTTGTGATGTGGTCAAAAAGCTTTTTACAACCCTATCAGGTATTGGAGTATTTATTTCATTTTTGGTATATTCCAAGGCAAGGATACCAGCCTCTGTAAAGGATAAAAACAAATATATATATATAATTATTTATTTATTTATTTATGGTAAAATCAAGTAAAATACTATACCTGTTAACTGGATTACTTTTCCACTATTTAAAATAGAGGATACAAAAGAAGTCTCATCTACTGGTTCAATAGACTTTTCCAATAAATTCAAGACAGAATTATCACCATCTACAATTTACATATAATTAAAATAATGAAAACAATTTAAATTAAACTTACGTTTTAATTTGGAAACATCTAGAAAAAATGAATCATTTGATGCCAAATCATGTTCTAATACTGTTTCACCATTATCATTTTGTTGATTAATTGTTTCTTTATAAATTGTTGAATTAAATGCTGAAGATTCATCTATAAAAAAAATTGATATTAAAATAAATAAAGACAACATTTATTTTAAACATAGCATAGTTATTTCAATAAATGAATTATTTTTTCATTATACACATTTATACATTTATTCAGAGGATAAAATGTTTAACATAATATTTACATTTATACTTATAAATTTATTGAAAACTAAAATATCAAAATTAATTCATTAAATGAATACATTTATTTTATTTTAACTAAGAAGGTATAATATTATTAAAAACTACAATTTATAATCAATAATATCATCATATTATTACATATGTCCTATAATTTTTTTTTTTATAATGAAATAGAAAAAGAAAAATTAATTAATTTAGGTACCTAGACTATATATATATATATATTTTAATTTAAAATAATATTATTTACATAATAATATTTTTAATTTACCAGTTGTTTTAAATTGTGATAGATTTGATGACAATTTTGAATTAATATTACTGTTTGTATTCACACTATTTTGTAAACATTTGTCTTTATTTTTGACAAACTGAAAAAGAGAAAAAAAAATACAACAATTCAATAAATATAATATATAACATCAAACATACCCAAATAATATAAAAATTTTAAGTAATTAAATTTTTTTTTTAAAATTATTTTCTTTCAAAATTTGATGATCTATTAGATATGAATGTGTTGAAGCTTTCATGGATTGTTGATTTCCTGACATTGTTTTCAGATGTATCCACGTGTAGTGGATACATCTGAAAACAATGTCAGGAGATCTATTAGATTACAAACTCAGATTATTAATGGCCATATTTATAAAAAATATTTAGCTATTAAATGTAAATAACATACTTAGTTTGATACATATAGGTTTATATACAATTCAGTAGGTATATATATAATGCAACTAAAATTTAAAAAAATTTACTTCATTTACTAAATTATAAATGTCTAAACATGTTAATTTAGCGAGTTCCATTGGAGTTTTGCCAAACTTGTTAATTAATGTGTAATCAGCTCCCCAATTCAATAATTTTTTAGCTCCATTTACACATTTTTTTATAACACACCAGTGTAATGGAGTATTTTTAAAATTCTAAAATAAAAAATATTGAAACCATTAGCATATAATATTATGTATTATTAGCACATAAATAATTTATTTTTAAAGTATATTTTGATATTTATATTAACCAAAAACATTAAAAATGGGTATTAATAACAAACATTTAAAGATTAAGTTAAGAAAATTAAGGTATGTTTTTTAAAACTAATAATTTCTATATTAAATTTTAAAATTTAAATAAAAATGTTTTTTTTAAAACTACTTTTCAAAATTTGAATCAACAAATTGACAATTTTCAAACCTATTACCCTAATGAATTGAACGAACATACCTTATCTGTAGAATTAATATTGCATTGTAAGTTATTTAATAAAATATCAATGCATTCAAATGCACCTTGAGAGGCTGCAATATTCAAAGCTGTACGACCAAGTTTATTCTGAGTATCATTTTTGTATGTTTTGACAGTTTTCAACATGTACTGCAATACTTTTGGCTGGTTATACATGCATGCTAGGTGTAAAGCATTATTTCCATACTATAAAAATATAAAGTAATTTCATTGAAATAAAAATGTATTTATTATAATTATTTACTAAGATAATAACTATAATCATACAATTTTCAAATATTATTAGTGTTTCATAGAGAGATGAGTTGATTTTTTAAAAAATTTAAATTATTAATTTGTTATTAATCATAATTTATGATTTAGTAGTTTTATACTACAGATCAATCATATAATATTATTATAAACTTAAAATCAATGTTTATTTTATAAATTTTAATGTATATATCTAATTATTTTTTATAAAATCCTGAATATGTTATAATTACATTTATGATACATAAATATTTATATTTGTATAAAACTATACTAAACGATTTACATGATGACAAAATAATTTTATTAGTTGTATTGACAATAATCAATATTTGTAAACAATAAGAAATTTAAAATATTTTATAAATTCTAAATCATAATCAAAAATGAATAGCTATATTAATCATAAGAAAAACGACCAATAGTGGTTTGCAAATATACAAATATGTATAGATCTTGTGTAGCAAATGTTATTTATACTCATAAAGAAAACGCAAAGTTTCAAGCACAGATGAAAATAAAATCTTTGGTAATACTTTTACATAAAAATAGCTTGATTAGATTTTGTAATAAAATGAATAATAGTAAAAAAAGTTTTATTATATATATATTGTAATTTTTAAATGTTTCATTCGACAAAATAAAATAAACACAAATTAATTAACTTTAGCATCAACTATAGAATAATACAAATGTATCCTATAAAAGTATTGAGAAATAATAATGTTCAATATATAATCAAAAAAAGATATATTTGTAAGCATTAATAATTTAATGATGTACTTGGTGAATATATTAATTATCTGTGATATAAATCTATAAATAAATAAAGACAAGGAAGTTACTTTGTCTTGACAGAATGGTGATACATTGTAGAATAGGTCTGTTTTAATTTTGTTCAAATCACCAATCTCACAGGATTGAAAAAATCTTTCTTGAGCAGTCTTGTTTGTTTCCATAATATAGATAAGTTATTCAAAATGTACAAGTTTAAAATTGACAATAACTAAATTTATGATTTAAATTTTTATGAATAAATGATTATTTAAAAGTATTATTTTTTATAATGTTATTTATGATTTGTAAAACATTAATATGAGTTGTATCAAAATGAATATTATACATTTTAAAACTAACTTCAATTATATAAATGTGATAAATTAGAGTTTCATATTATTATTTAGTGGTATTTATATCACAGAATAAAACAATATTATATCTTTAGATAATACATAATATTTATTGTCTATGGTTATATCACAGATTATTTGAATATTGTCTGTGGTTATATGTTTATTACCACGATTAAATGATAACAGAAAATAGATATTGATAAACATTATCAATCACAATTTATGGGCAAAATTAGAAAAATCATAAATGATTCAACTCAAAAACTTAATTTAGTAACTTAATTTTAAGTGTAACTTGTACTATAAAGTCATTAAAATCAGAAATAAATATGAGTAAACTTAACAAATTTATAAGGTAAGTTCAACAAATACTTTATTAAACAAAAATGAAACGAATTGGCCTTTGAATGACCTCAACGAATATTTTTAAATGTTTACTATATAGCCTTGAAATTCTATAGGTAAATGGATTAGTTATAACGTTACTTTGTCGTATTTAGTTACACCATTAGAGGAGCATTATTCGGTGCAACAATATTTGGTTCATCAGAATTAGGTTTATGGAAAGATGGTGAAACATCTCGTGAAGTAGCAAAATTAATTATAGCTATTTTATCACCTATTGCTAACAAAGCCAAATCTGAATTACCAGAACAGGTAAATTACTATTAGATGTTTATCGTGAAATATTTATTGTTATTATTATTTTTAGGTAAAAACATTGCCCTCTGTAGAAAATTTAAAATCCACATCCACATCAACATGGAACAAAGGTGTATACAATGCAGGTGAGTTTGTTATCGAAGCACCTCATAAATGCGTTTGTGCAGCGCATAAAGCATACCAATTAATAGAGGTTCAAGTGAATAAATCTACAGATAGTAAATGATCTATTGAATAAGTAAATAAAAATCATGTATTTTGTTAATGTTTAATAGTAATAATTTGATTATGTTCAAAACACTTAACATGAAAAACTGTTACAAATTTTCTCTCATTATTGTGCTTAATTATTTCAATATAGATCATTAATAAAAAATAAATGTTGTGTTTGACAATTCTTATGACTTAATCCATCTATATATGTAATGATTGATCATGAACATCATATTTGTTAAATCTTGCCATATTTATTATTCAACAGTCATAGTGCTGAAAAATAGATAATGGAACACTAGGGTATTTATAAAAATAAGACATTTGATACATAAATAAAATTGTGTACTTCATGTTTTAAATATTAAACATATAATTTCAAAGAATTTTAATATGATGAAAACAGAAATGAAATTGTATTGTTTTGACATAAAAATGTATGTGCATGATCATAAAGCTTAACCAATATAATTATAATTGAAAACAATCATTATATATATAAAATACTATTATATTTCAATTTATAGTCAAATTATTCGCTTTATACAAATAAAAATGATAAAAACCAATATAATAGCAAGAAATTATACTTTAACAATAGTGTGTGAAATAAATGTTGAAAATACATTTTAATAAGTATTTTAACATAAGATATTAAAAAATTCCAAAAATTTGCTTTAAGACTTTTTTAACGCATTAATATGTTTAAAATTAATTAATTTGTATGTTCTATATATATATAGAATATAATATTTTCAAAAAATAGCAGTGTAAACGAAAAATAAAATAAGGCTGTTAACTGAAAAATGTATTACTCTTTATTAAAAAAATCAAAGGCCAAGAAAATTACATGGTATAAATTATAATGATGATGAAGGATAATATTTAAGTAAAAGGCTTTTAACAAATTTTTTGTATTTATATGTTCGTATATAAATTGGTTGATCTTGATTTAGTTTGTTAGAACTAAAATACTTGTTTTTGTAGAAGATTTTTTATTAAATTTATATTTATTTATTTATAAATACTCGATAACAATTTTTAAGAAAAATAAAAATTTTCTGGTTTAATCTTAATTTTTATTAATGGTTTGTAATTCAATGTAATTTAGCATCTAAAACATGTTTGTACATCATTTCTAGAAAATAGAAAAAGATTATTAAGCAGATGTATCTACTTCCATTTTTTCAACTTCCGACTCAGATTTTTTATCAACCTCCATAGTGCAATTTTTAGTAGCTGCATTATTTCCACGTTTTTGAGGCTTCTTCTTCTTCTTTTTCACAGATTGCAGAATACCTCTTTGATTTACGGACGTTTTTAATAGATTCTAAATACAAATGTAGAAATTTCAGTATAAATAATAAATAATACTGCTCGGTACTATTTATTTCAAACATACCAAGATTTCTGGGTCTTTTATAGATAAATCAGACACATAAATGTCCTCGTCAAAAGGCAATCCCGTTATTCGAGCAGGTCCAGTCGAAGTTATCATCACTGTAAATTTGAATTGAACAACAAGTTCACCTAAAATATTTAAATTGAGTTATTGTTTGTAACATAATAAATGGTTAACAAAAATCATTTACCAGTTTTTTCAAACAAAACTTGATATGGTTCTACAAGTTTATGATTTACACATTCCACAACACCCATTTTTGCTTTTGTTTCATCTTCAAAATTCCTCAAATTGAATGGCATTATACTGTGTTTATGAAGAACTTCAGTGTAAAAAATTCTGTTAAATTAAATTTTTTATGAAAAAATATAGATTTTTTAAGACATTTATTACTGGTTTTACCTAGACGATCTAAGTTTCAACTGATATACTTCCTCTGTCTTTTTGAATACGGATACTTTAGCTGTTGTTTCGCGGGCAGCACCGTTTCCTGTACTTATAAGAATGTCTAAGGCATAAACTTCATTGGCTTCGAAAACTCCTTTATCATGCTCTTTGCGATGTAATTCACTTGGATTCTGAATTATTGTTTTTGGACCATCTAATTTAAATTGTGTCAATTCGTGGCTAAGCATACCTTCAATTGGTTTGCAATCAAATTCTTTGCAGACTTTCATTACCATGTCAGTTACCTGGTATGTCTAAACATAAATTTAAACATATTCTTTTACATTTTTTTAATATACAAAAAATGTTGATGATACTACCTAGGCATATAATAAATTAATAATATCTGAATATACTTACTTCATTGCCGGGTCTCATCAGTCGTAATGCTGCTTGAGATGCATAATGAGCAGCTAAGAAACAGTTGGCTTTTTTACCAGTGACTTTATTTTCAGAATTGGCTCCTACAACAATACTATGAGCGACCATAGAAATATAACCATCTATATGAACTCCTAAATCTCTGAAAATTGTGTAAAATTAATCAATTAATTTTAATGATTTATGAAATGTTAAACTATACATTTTCAAAATATCATCCTTGGCAACTATATGATCTGGCTCACTCTTAATAGGTGAAAAATGGCAAATGCAAGTGTTTGCAGATATACAAACAGGAAAAGCAATACCTGAAAACAGACAATACATTTTAGTTTGTTTTATTAAAATTGTAAAAATATTGCACAACAATACCTTTTTGCAAATTTTTTTCTTTTTTAAATACTTTATTAGTTTCTTCTATTATTAAATTATCTCCCCATATACATACATCACGAACAGATGCACCTTCTACACATTTGTCAACTATTTCGGCAATAACTCCTATAATAATAATAATAATAATAATAATAATAATAGTACAATATAAAATAAGAGAAAATAGGGATATGTTTATTGAAACATAAGTATGATGTGATCAAAATATTTCATTATAACACGAGTATAATGTGTCGAATACAACTCGCGTTATTCACATGGCATAGACGCGAACGTATAAATTTCATGTTGGAACATCTGTGGATGTCCGATGGGTATTTTCTAGTAACCGTTTTGAACGGTGTGGAAGGGGGGTGGGGTGGAGACCAAGAGAAAACGCGTAACGAATCGTTATGCAGCGTTCTCAAAAAAATATGCGAGTACAGCGACACGCGTAGTCTTAGGTGTTTGCACCGATTGATCTAGTTAAAATGTACACGGGCGTCCAAAAACTAGACACTCGCGTCGCGTACACCGCTTTTAGGTTATGTTCGACGCCGGAACGGTGTTCCGCGGTCGGTGCATGGCGAAACGCGCAGGCGATCGCGTGTAACCGGCGGAACGTCACGCGGGGACGCGTGCGCACCGGGTTCTCCAGAGAACGAAAGCCGAACGACAATCACGGACGCGGGAACGTTCTCGGACGCGCGACCAGTGAGAACGTATTCGAAACAAACGCGGCCGACGGCGGGGCGACTTACGGTTGGCGATCTCCGCGGCCGTCTTGTACTTGGTCATCACCGTCTCGTCCGCGATCGTCGGTTCGCAGACGTCGTCTTCGCTGTCTTTGTCGGCCATCGTGATCGGGACGACGCGCGTATTTACGTTCGATTGCAGTATTCACGGCGTCGTACACACGACGACAAAACACGTTGCACCAACGCCGACGGCTAACACAAACAGCGCGGAAGTTATGGGTGGCTGGTAGCGTGTACGAACCGTGTTACCGTACAGTGTAGATAAACGTCGTCACGCACGCACGACGAGAAAAAAAAAAACAACCAACCGCCGCTGTAAACAACGACACGTTGACAGACGGACAACTCGTACGACACGAAAATTCCCGATTACAATCTCTTTGAAAAACGTAACGGGACACCGTGTCGTACGCGCCGATCCGAGTACACGGTTACGAGATCGTATCACCAACTTCTTTGGTACGGGCGCGCCACTATCACAGATTAGACGAATACAGATGGAACGCTCGCGATGTAAACGGAAAAAATAACGTGATTGGTTCCCCCACAAATCAGTGTCACCGCACAATAGCACCATATATTTACCTTAAATTTAAACGTTGCTCCTGTAAAACAACCCGTTGGCGTTTTTCGTTTACATAAAATGAATTTTTAATTCTGGTTTCGAGTGCGCTTGTACCGTGCGCTCTGTGCTTTGGGTTTTATCCTCTTCGTTATTCGAGTAATAAAATTAATAGTTTTTATTTTCTTCCGAAACATGGTTTTAAACGAAAATAAACAGTGTTCCGTTAAGTGTTGTACCAGTTCGAGCAGTATTCAGAATTTAAGTTTCTTTGGATACCCAAAAGAAATTGAGCGACGTGAGATTTGAATGAAGAACTGCCACCCAGAACACTTAGCCAACAGTCTTTCGAAATCAAACATTAGTTTCAGGTATCAGTGAAAAGCATTTTATTAAATACTTTTTCATTGCCATCTATTCCTACTCTTAAGCGTGTAACTACTATATTCAAACTATGACCAGGGATTAACAATTTTTTTTTAAACATAATTTCATTTAATATAAATCATTTCGATGTTGAATTTAAAGAATGTGTCCTTTGTATTGATGAGATGACCTTAAAAACTAGTCTTCATTAGCATTAATAAGGATGAAATAATAGAATTTAATCACACTTATCTTAGTAAAACTTATAATTCTGCTAAGTATGCAATTAGTATGTATGATTAGAGGACTAAATGTTAATTGGAAACAACCAATGTCAAACTTTTTAGTTTCCAGTAATTGCACAGGTTATGATTTACAGGACATAATATTTTCTAACATTCAAAAACTTTGTAACATAGGTTTTAATGTAAAAAGCTGTGTTACAGATATGGGTCCTAATTTTCTTAGTTTCAGTAATAATTTAAATGTTTCACTGGATCGGCCATACTTTCTAGTTGGCAAAAATAAAATAATTTACAACTTTGATCCTCCCCATTTATTAAAATCAACCAGGAATATGTTTTTTCAACATAATTTTAAAATAGCTCCCAAATTAACACATTCTCATATTTTCCCTAATCCATTTTAAAAAATGAGTTTTATTTTGTAGCCCAAATATTTAGCCAGTGTAGTAGCAAGTATGAAGACTTACCTAGCTAGTAATAAATTAGACCTATCTTTAAGAATTATACAATATTTTCCCAAGTTGTCTGTTGAGGAAAGTGTGGGTCAAAAACTTAAGCAATGTATGATCTATGTATTATATGAACATCCATGGCCTCAATTTAATGAAAATTATTTACTTTCATTTTTTATTTGTTTTAGGATTTATTCGTCAATTAAATTCTTAAATAAAAATCTTTTATCTGAAAAAAATTAAAAATTAGGAAATTAGCTATTTTACAACATCTGTAATTAATACACAAATGTTAATTTTAGGAACTCAATATTCACATAATTTTGTCTGATAATTTATTCTAAATTTGCCTATACCTTATACTGTAATCTCTATTCTCCACATAATTTAATACAGAGTCAATTAATTATATTAATATTATACTTGTGAATTACTTTGACTAATTTTTGGGCTGCTTTTTTCAGAACCAAACGTTTAGCCATTTTTTTAAACAGTCCTTTTTAGGACTACTAAAAATATATTTTTTCATCTTTTAACTTATTTTTAATTTCGGGACAAGATGGACGAAGTGAATGAATTAAACTGTTAAAGAAACAAACTATTTGTGTTTGGTATGTTTTATATGAATGTAAGTCAAATGGTGGTACTATATGGTTGAATAATTTGTATCTGTTATTAAAAGATTTTTTCTAATTACAGATTTTCAAACTCATTATTTGAATTACCATGTGCGTCAAAAGCGTACACGAACACCGAAAGAAATTTACAGCCATTCAGCAATCATGTTCCACTAGATTATAATTTACTATAATAAAACGTATAATATTCATCTAATCCGTGTAATTATTTCATCTTTACATTAGTTGAAAAACAAACATTTAAAAAATATTTATCAAATAAAGACACATAAATAGTATAATAAACATTTATCAGTTATGTAAAAATCTGTAGAAAAATTAAAAAAATTTTCAAACTATTAAATAATTTAGGTATTACTTAAATTTTATTATTAATTATATATATAAAGAAAAATGTATGTAAAAAATACAGAAATTATTAAAACAAATTAATATAAGAATATATATGTAGCTAACAAAAAAGTCTACCACTTTAAAAAAAAAAAATTAGGATACATATTAAGAAAATTGTCGCTATTTTTTGACTGCTAAATTTTACCTTTAAATATTAGAAACAGGATTAGAACAATAGTAATATTTATTCCTATTTAGTTTGGGGTGAAGTTCATTTGTTAGGATTTCATGTAGACAAATAAGTCTGTGCTTTGTGTAAATTAGTTAATCGAACATGGCATTTTTTAAAAATAAAGCAATTTTCTGTTTTTAATTATAATTCAATTGAATTTAATTCACATAGTAGTTGGAAAAAAATATGTGCTTAACCTGCATTAAATTTTTACCCGCATATGATAATCATTATTAATATAATATTAAAATTAATAAAGAAGTTGTACAATATCAGCACAATAATTTATGTTGTCGTGTGCGTCTACATTGATTTGTGGAGAACCAATCAGAAGAGCGTGTTTTTCAATTCTTTTGTTTTCGGACCGAGTGATCCATCTGTATTCATGTAATCCGTGCTGCTTCGACCGTGGCGCGGCTAGTGGTCACGAATTGGTCCATCGTCATTTCGGCGTGCGCCATGTTTACCCGACTACCGATATCAGCTGGAAGACGATTATTGTCCCGACGATTTTGGTTCTTTACGTTTTCTCCGGCCGACGTCCATATTTCATTGTTACGAACTGATAGTTATTCGTTTTTTTTTTTTCGCTAAAACGTTGTCGGTAATCCCAGGCGTTGGATGAAATCCATTCATTTAATTTAGTTTCGACAATTATTCGTTAGCCGGTCGTTGGTTTGTTCTTTAAATACGTACAAAGAATTGGTGAGTTCGATTGTCTACATTCTGTGATTTATAGATGTTTATAATTTTACACGTGATATGTTATTTCATATCATGTTTATTTACTTCAATTCGTTAAAAATATGTTTGTGATAGGCAATTCACAGTTAAAAATTTCTACCTACTGTCTCTATGTTATTTATATTGTTATTGATCATCAGTTGAACTTTGATTTTGATCAGAAATATAATTTACATTTATTATATGTATATATACATTTTTAATTATAATTAAATAAAAATTATGTTTAATTTCTAATTTACTTTATCAAATTAACTTCATTTTTCCTCGTAACATAATAACTAAACATATTTAAATCATGACAAACACGTTTAGGCAGAGTTTGAAATATATGCTTACAACAACAATCAAATGTGTTCCTAAACATTAAATTATGGAATATTAGTTTAGATCTGTGTCTGTGTAATAAAGATATTGACAAAAAAATATTAATTTAAAGTTATTTATATATTAAGAATCACATTTTAAATGTCACATGATATTACTAATTTTTGTTAGGTAATGAAGATTATTTGATTTGTTAATGTACAATTCCAAGCACAATTTATATATTATTTAAAATTGTTTTTACAGTTTAATTAATAAAATGAGTGATCTTAATGATTTCGTCGTTCATGATGATAGTATGGATATGGAATTAGATAGTGATGAAAATGCTGATTCAATGTCTTCATTGTCTTTTAATTCAGCTGCTAATTCAGGTACCAATAAAATAAATTTTGTCTGTAGGTTCTTATTTTTGTTTAACTGAAAATATGTACATACATTTTAATGTTATATACTACTAAAATAATGTCTAATACACTTTGTACTAAAGAGTTGGATAGGTTAATTAATAATTCAGACACGGATGATGATATAGTAAGGATTCGAGTAAATTTGGTAAGATTAAGACGTCAAAGGAGAAGAAGTCAACCTGTAGAAGACCGTTCTGGATCTGACATAGACTCTACAGTAAGTTTTTCATCTTTATATAATTTAAGTGTTGTAATTTGGATAATTTAAAACAGAATTGCAATTTTAAAGTTTGTGTAAAAATATTTTTTCATTGCCTTAATTTGTTATTTGTTCAAAACTAAAAACAATAGTATACTGGCTTCATTTAAATAAACAAAACAAGATAATAGTCCAATAAATAGTTAATTTGTTTAAACTGCTTATTGTGCAATTTATTACATTTATGATTATCAGTGTATTTTTCATTACAATTAATGGAATATTTTATTTTAGACTACCGAATCACCACTAACATCAGACCAGGAGTCAGATGGAATAGAAACTGAACCACTACCTATTTCGAGTACTGAAGAAAATCAACAGCCTACACAATCTACAGTAAACCAACAACATACAGGATCTGCAGATACACAGCAACATACAGGATCTGCAGATATACAGCAACCTACAGGATCTGCTGATACCCAGCAACATACAGGATCTGCAGATATACAGCAACCTCCAGGATCTGCAGATACCCAGCAACATACAGGTTCTGCAAAAATCCAACAGTCTACAGGATCTCAAGAAAACCCAACTACAGTAAATGGTAATGATGGTAAAATATAGAAATTGTCTTTGAAAATGATTATTATGTAAAATATTAAAATGTAGTTATATAAGTTTTTCTTATGGTAAATTTATAGTTAGTATAAAACCAGAAAATGCATTTTCCTGCCCGATATGTTTAGAAAACTTGACTAATACAGGTGTACATAGACCAGCCTGTTTAAAGTGTGGTCATATCTTTGGAGAGCAATGTTTGGTAAAATGGATTCGGGTAATATTTATCTTCAATCATGTTTATACATTTTTGTTAAAGAATAATTGTTCAAATCAAATTTATATCAATTTTATCTTATTATGTATTAGGTTGGATGTAATAGAGAGGCAAGAAGATGTCCATCATGCAACACAAAAGCATGTTTAAAAGATATTAGAATTTTATATGCCAAAAATTTGTGTGTGGTTGATACCGCTGAGTTAACTGCTCTTGAAAGTAAACTGCAGAGGGTGAGAACAATTGATTTGATTATAATCATTATATAGTATTATTGTAAGTTTTTTATTTGTGTAGTTTTCGGAAATATCCATATGGTATTTCCGAAAACCACAAATAAAAAATTTCCAATCCTTTGATAGCTTTAATAAACTAAAGTGATACGTTACAAATTTTGTTTTTCTTTAGAATGTCCGTGAAAAAAATGTATTAAAAGCAGAAATGGAAAGTATCAAAGTTAAAAACGAATTATTAAGTGATGAAGTAAACAAATTAAAAGTTATTATTGATGAAGTAAAGACTGGTCGCCCATCAACAACTACGATTTCATCACAGAAATGTATAAAAACGATTCCTATATCTAAACATTCGAGTTGTAGAGTGATGGCGTTCAATAAAAACAAAATGTTGTTGGTAAGTGTATACGCTGTTCAATAAAAGGAATATTTGACTTAACATTTAAAAGTCATTTGTTAAACAATGTATAATGTATTAAATTTGAACTATTATTTTTTTTTGACATATGATTATATATAAATTTCAAAATTATCAGGCAGTGTCTCAAAGCACCGGTTCATTAATATTCAACAATTTGTCACACGTGATTAGAAAGGTAAACACATCAATACTGGAACTGTCAAAAGAATGTATTTATGTGCATTCAAAAGCAATACGTGATATGGCATTCCATCCCATTGAACACAATTTATTAGCCAGTGTCAGTTTAGATAAGTGTATCAAACTATCTGATATGGTGTCAAATACAGTAGCTGCTACTGTTGTTGGTAAACAATACATTAAATATGTTATTTTGTTACCATTCTCTACAAATTCCATTTAAAACATCTTTCAGTTGACGAACCGTTGTGGTCATGTTGTTGGTCTGGTGAAAATCCAAACATGTTGGTTGCTGGTGGTCAAGGAGGTGGCATGTATTATGTAGATCGAAGGTACATGAAAGTGCTGAACATGGTCTTCTTACGATCGCCCGCTTGTGTTTCACTCATCCCACTTCCTCCAACAAATTCTCATGCATTCACTAAAGGCGGATTTCTAAAAACCAGAATGGACCATTTGTCTGTGTTTGAATATAATAGTAGACAGAATGTTTTTAACTATAGTGTGACTGAATTGCCATTGAAAGGTCTCTGGACTAATACATCATTTGACAGTCAGTCTAATCTTATATTGGCAACGTCCAAACCTTGTGGGTTCAACAAGTCTATCAGACATATTGTGTCTAGAATATCGAATAGCAATGATGTAGCTAATTGTCAACCCATACTACAACCGGTAGCCACTTTTTTTGGTTAGTTTTTTTTATTATTATTAACCTAACCATTGTTTCAGAGCGAACTAATGTTATGTATGCTCATGTTGTGATTTATAGAGTGGGATTGTTTTTAATTTCATTTGAAAATTAAAACATTTAGCACATTTTGAAATGTGTTTATAATTGAACATAAGCATATTGTTGTTTTCAGGTGGAGACAAAGCCACACAATTATCACGATCATGTATAGTACCTTCAATCGTAACTGACACAGACACTTTAGTGTCCAGTTATGACGAGAAAACAAGTGCAATAAAGCTATACAGTATCAATAAATTGAATAATGTTAAAAACTTTTATGTTCAAGAAAACATTTTAGATTTGTGTCCTTTGAATGGCATGGTAATGAATGGCAGTCGGTCATTAGCCGCTTTGTCAGGGACTTCCCTTAGCATTTTCACAGTATGAATGCAATAAACAACAATAATCTAGTTTTATTGATTACTGATCATCATAGATATTTTTAATAGAACGGTAAAGAACATTCTTAGACCACAAGACTATTGTAACTTTGTCATTCTTTTAAAATGTTTTTTTTTTTTAATAGAGTTATTAAGATTGATGTGTCTATTGACCTACAATGCATAATTTATTTGTACAAACAATGCGTTTTATAAAATAATAAATTTCTATTGTATAAAGTTGTAATTTAAACATACAGATTTAGAGTTTTTAAAAAAAAGTTTTAAATAAATGTTGTTTTTATTTATTTTACCTTTTTCTGTAGGTAGCATTCAGTAATTTATACTAATACAACATTTGCCCAAACAACATAACTTGTACCATGACAGTAATTGGAGTCCTTACTGTATTTATTCAAATAACCACTAAATGGATATTATATCAATATAGAGAAACTTATTTTTAACTCAAAAGTTTGTTACTGATTTTTAATTTGTTCACTATTTTAACATGTCTTTTCGGGTGGCCGAAAATCTTTATTGACTATTTAATCGCCAATTGAACACTTCATTATTGCAAAAACAATATTTTAGGGTTACCAATATAAGAATATTAAAATATAATATATAAAACATTAGAACAAAGTAATATTGTGTGAGTATATATTTAAACGTTTTGTAATATAATTAAGTAACATCTTATTTAAGGGTTTGATATGTATTTGTTAACCTTAACCATGTTTCATATTAATTTAAATTAAATAAATACTAAAAACAATTATAATAATATAACATTTTAAAAAATATATATATACTTTACTGTTAAAAAAAATGAAAATAAAAAGTTGAATGTGTGTACATAATTTTTTTTTTAATTGCATTATAATATTTACAATAAGCAATGAAATTTAAGTCAGTCTAATTTCAACTAAAAATAATAATTTTCTTTAAATCTAACAAATGCTTAGACCATTAGAGGTAGTCACATTTAATAAAAGTGTCGTTAGCCAAAACTGTCTAGGGCCAAACCAAATATGCAATTTTTGGTGTTAGTATTCCCATAATCACACTCGATATCAAATTGACGCTGTGATTATCCAATATCCTCCTCCCAGATATGTGTACAACATCTTTGCCAGGTTGTTCTACTATTATGCCAGTCTTCAGATTGAAACCTGAATAAAATAATGGGGTGTACATAATGTTTCGTTTGATAGCCGTGTATAATTTAACAGACATTTATTTAATAAAAAAAAAATATGCGACATAGTTACCACTGTATTGTAAAGTAGCACCTAATATCGAATCAACAACACTGCCGACCAGTCCGGCGAAACCACCAGCTAATATTATTGGCCACTGTACGGGACTTCGAGCTAACATATCTGCATCAATAGTGTAGATAAGTGTTGCATAATTCGCTAATCCAACGGCGAGGCCGCCCATCAAACTGACAATTAATCCAATGGCCGATACTCCACCATTTGTACCTTCATAAATAAAAATTGATTTTATAGGGATGAAAGTAATAAACTTCAAGTACAAATGGCTGTACAAGTACCTTTGGGAACAGTTTTACCAGTCGTTATTAATTTAGGTAAACCATTGTCTAAGACAGTAGCTAATTCTGATGCCCACGTGTCCCCATTGCAGCAAGAAAACGCACCTAAATAGACCAACAGTTAAACTCTCTTGCACAATTGTCAAGTGAACAAATAATGATATGAATAATTTTAAATCTTACCTAGTATACCGATGGATAGCCAAGATGGTCGATAATAATGGTTAAAATCAATAGGTAGTTCACCACATCCAACATCCAAAATGTATAAGAGTGCTAATTGAGTAGCCATACCACCGTTGCATAATACCTGTACCCAGTTTCTCTGGCCACCTAAAAAATCCAAAAATCTATTAGTTAACGTATCAAAAAAATGATTATTGATATAAATGAGTACCTTCTTTAAAGTCTGGTTCCAATTTTTTTTTAGTTTTGCTGCGAAATTTTGTCGCTCGAGAAGACGTAACAAAAAATGTTAACAAACAAGACAGAAATCCATAGCTGCTCAATGTCAATACAAAACCAACAAAAACACCTGAACAAAAATAAATTACATTATTTTAATATTTTATGGTTTTTCAAAGTACTCGATAAGAACACTTGCCTAATAATGCTCCGCTTAAATTTAAACTACGTTTAGTGTAACCCCATACGGCAATACACAATGGAAAAAAAATGGAAACAAACCAACGAAGAGGCGGAAGCCCTTCTAAAAATGTACAAGTGATTAATATGTAATTTTTATAAATAACAATGTACAAGTTGTATTAGGAATATAACTACATCTCTCATTTTGGTTTTGACAAAAACATTGTACAATTAAAAGTAGAATATTATCAAATGTTAGGGAAAATGTACAATTGAATGAGTTTCTTTACCATCCAGTTCATTTACATTATCACCATAAAACTTTCTGAACAAAATATTGCTAATCCATAAAATCATCGACAATGGAATAGAAATCATTGTTAAGGCAACGGATACAGTTGGTTTTGATATGTTCATTTCTTGACGGTCGTTTTTGATTTTGGCCATGGTTATGGAAGAGAAAAATCGTCTGTATACATTAAAGCACAAAACTACATGACTAATTAACTAATATAAAAATCTTTTTTTTTTAATAGACCTATTCAGAAACTATTAAATTGTGTGTGTGTGTGTGTGTGGTGGACAACAGGATGTTTCCTAATAGCATTATGTAACAATAAAATGAATAGTATTCAAATGTATTTTTTTTTATTGTTAAATTTATTTGATTTGTTAAATAATCATTGACTAAGTCAACTCCAGGAGATAACAACTGTTTAAAGATTTTAATTTGTGTAAAAACCCACTTCATTGTACTATTTAATTATTTTTTTATTCACAATCATCATGTCTAATTATAATGACATTTCTTAATATCAAAATACTTCCTTCAACTGAAGTCAAGATTATATGTTAGGGTACACGTTTATTCTCAAAGAACTCATCATTTTTAATAAATCTACAGATTATAACACATAAATATGTATTGTTATATTTTTATTGAGTGAAGTCAGTTTTTTTTCTGTGGTCGCTTTGTATTTTTCTACAGATAAAACTAATTGTTATATTAAAATTATTTAAAAAATCAGAAAATAATACAGTTTTAAATAATTTATCAAATAAAGCGTTTCAAATGGCATTTTTTTCATAAATTTATTTAATACAGCATTGTATATATTCAAATAAATGTACAAGCCTAATTTTCGATAAGCTGTAATTTCCCATCTTAATTATAATTATGAAATTAAATATAATCAAAATTTGAAAACTTTATTTAATTTACTTAAAGTAGATATGTATTTAAAAAAACGTATAATAGGTATAATTTTTATAGTTTAAGTAGTAAATATATTAAACTAATGTATGTATACATAAATATTTTAATTATACACAATCTCTCCCAGCGAAACATACAACCCCAAATGAAATTAAACATTTAATTAGTAAGCTAAAACCAGGGAAATCACCTGGATATGACTTAATTACAAACAAAATATTACAATATTTACCCAATAAAACTCTATTACTTATTGCATATATCTACAACTCCTGTTTAAGACTCTCTCATTTCCCTTTAATCTGGAAATTTTCCATAGTAATACTTATACATAAATCTGGTAAACCCAAACATCTACCATCATCTTATAGACCCATAAGTCTCTTACCAGTTTTAGCAAAATTATTCGAGAAAATTATCCTTAAAAGAATTAGACCACTCATACATTCAAAAAATATAATACCTTACATGCAATTTGGCTTTAGATCTTCTCACTCGACAGTACAACAAATCCATAGACTCACTGATAAAATTCAAACTTCATTTGAAAATAAAGAATACTGCCCCGGGGTTTTTCTAGATGTGGCCCAAGCGTTTGATAGAGTCTGGCACGATGGCCTTCTCTACAAATTAAAATTATTTCTCCCAGCACCATACTATCTAATAATCCGATCTTACCTCTGTGATCGTACATTTGCAGTTCGACAAGGTGACTCAATATCATCTTATTTTCCAATCTCTGCCGGTGTTCCACAGGGAAGTGACTTGTCGCCAGATTTATTTAATATATATACGTCAGATATTCCAATAACAGCAAATACGACCATAGCAATGTATGCAGATGATACAGCTATACTCGCCTCCGATTCAGACCCAATTCAAGCTTCAACCTATCTCCAAAATCACCTTAATCTAATAAATACCTGGGCAACCAAATGGAGAATTCTAATAAATCCCGATAAATCCTTCTTTGTGCCGTTTACACTTCGAAAAAACAACCTTCCTTCACTTCAGCTCCAAGGAGTCGAGATTCCTACAACGACTCAGGTAAAATATCTAGGTATCTTACTAGACAAAAGATTAACCTGGGGTCCACATTTAAAGTCTAAACGTAAAATCATTAATAAACGCCTTCATCTGCTTAGACCAATTTTCAAATCTAAACTTTCAATTCACGCAAAATCTACACTATATAAATCTCTACTCAGACCTATTTGGGCGTACGGTATGCAAATCTGGGGATGCACCAAACTATCCCAAGTCCGCACCATCCAAGCCTCCCAGTCCATCATTCTTCGGCTAATAGCCTCGGCCCCCTGGTACGTATCAAATGAAACTCTACACAAAGACTTAAAAATTGCCACAGTTGATCAACTAGCCAAACTATACTATATAACAAATTTCACTCTAAACTGCATCACCATCCCAATCCTTTAGTATCCCACCTATCATCACGTACTCTTCCCGACAACCCTCCACGACGCCTTAAGAGGAACTGGTGCCGCGACCTGTTAAATTAATATGAAAAAAAAAAAAATTTCCAGAGGGTACCATCGCTGGATGATTTTCCCTCATCATGTGCTTCATGTGTCATTTTTATTACATATGTGTTATGTCAGTCATCTCTTTTACTTATTGTGTTGTATAATACAGATTGTAAATTTTCAAAATAAAAATAAAAAAAAAAAAAAAAAAAAAAAAATTATACACAAGAAATATTATATATATATATATATATATATAGATGATTAGTTATTTAATTTATATTAAAATAGTAAAACTGTCTATTAAATTTTAATTATATAACAATTAATGATTGACTGTTCTAATTATTAAACCTTTTAACCTAATTTTAATGGTATTGATAAGCATGATTATAATACACAATTTACAAGACAGATAAAATAAAAACTTGTAAATGTATATTGAACATCATGTAACAATTTATTTATATTACCATAAATATTGATATTACAACACTGCCACTTTACAGTTTAGCTTCAGTTATTTTAATATGTTTGATTTTTTAATAGAAAATTATATTACTATTTACCAATTGATTAACAACAATGTCAATAGTTACCTGGTTAGAAAGACTGACTAAAAACAAAAATGATTTTAATGGTGTCGAATGAAATTAAAATAATGTTACTGAAATAATAATCCTCAACATAACCATAAATCAAAACAGTAGTTTGTTTTTATCAGACAGAGGCGATTATAAATTGATAGACATTTGAGATTAGATTTTTCTTATACAACTTTTCTTATATAACTAATATTTAAACTTTGAACAAACCACGGGTTTTATTAAAATTGTGAATTATTATCGTATTATTCTAATCGCTCTAAGTGTATTAAGTGTTAACAATATTTATGTTATCTATAAGAACCACAATTGTAGATAATTGTTGAATACAACCGTGGTAAATATCATTAAAAGTACTTTATATGTCTACGGTATAAACCAAATAATTTGGTAATAAATAAACATATTATCCTTGTTTTGTTGCTGAAAGCAGCTGTTTAACAGAGATAACTCTGTTTATTTTTGTGACGCCAAATTTGGAGTGTTTGCGAGTGTAGTTACAGTTGTGCGTAGGATTTCCAGCATCCGCTTTAATCTAGGCCAATTTCTTTCATTTTCGTGTGTGACTTGTTCCCATTGTTTTATTTGATAAAAATGGAAGATATATTTCAATGGTGTCGGGAAGGCGTCGCCATGCAAGTACGTGTTTGGCTCGACGACACCGAACACGACATGAACCAGGGGTAAGCATGTCGTACTTATCTCTTAAAATTTAATTTATTATGAATATTCGCTGTCATAATGTAGAGATGATCATGGATTCAGTCCGTTGCATTGGGCAGCGAAAGAAGGTCATTTGAAAATTGTTGAAATGCTTGTACTGAGAGGTGCACGTATAAATTCCACAAATCGAGGTGACGATACGCCTCTGCATTTAGCTGCAGCACACGGTCATCACGAAATCGTGCATTTGGTAAGTTTTTCTGTTTGTAGATATTTCTATTTGTTCAATTGAAAATATGTTGGTTATAGTTGTTGAAAAACCGCGCTGACATTAATTTTACGAACGAACATGGCAACACTCCGTTACATTACGCTTGTTTTTGGGGCTATGAAGCGATTGCAGAGGAACTTATCGAAAATGGGGCATTAGCAGCGTTGGCAAACAAAGATGGAGATACTCCATTAGACAAAGGCAAAGGGACAATTGTAAAACATTTAAAAGGTATTTATAGAATTGTAATTGACATAATACATAATTTTAATTAATAATACAATTTTTTTTTTATATTATTAGATTTGGCTTTGCAATCTGGGCAAGATCTTACTAAAATTAATTTTAAAGATCAAAGTTGGTTAGGTTTGAAAACCAGAAGTCGTAAGTTATTACATTTTCATTCAAATATTATTTCATTTTTGTACTGTTATAAATAAAATATATTAAAAAGTAATTCAAATATAAAACAACAGTATATATACATTTAGTTAATTCTTTATGTACAATTTAATGAATGTATTATAAAAGAAACCATATCTAACAAGACATAAACTTTTAAAATGAATATTTATTACTCATTTGAAGGTTTATAACTTATAATTTTATTAAAAATATTTATTTAAGTTTGCTGAAATATATATATATATATAAAATAAATAGTATAATCATAAAACATTATTTATTAAAATATGTAGTTTCATAATCAGCGCACATTTAACATTTTAGCTACATAATTTTGAATATTTCATCATATATTTTGTGTAATTTGTTGTTTTATAAATTGTCTAGGAGATGCTACTTTATCACGTCATAAGGGAATTAATCTCAGTGACCTATACTTGCACACAAAAATGGCTACTTCACCTAGTGGAGAAACATGGCGTGGTCATTGGCAGAAGAATGATATTGTTGCTAAAGTGTTGGCTGTTCGACAATGTACTCCTCGAATTTCGAGGGATTTCAACGAAGAATTCCCAAAACTCAGGTAGCAATATTGTATATTTTGTTTCAATCTACTGCTAAATATTTAATAATATACATGTTTTTATTATTTTCTTTTACAGAATATTTTCGCACCCTAATGTATTACCAGTCATAGGATGTTGCAACTCTCCTCCTAATTTGGTGGTCATTAGTCAGTATATGCCTTGGGGATCGCTTTACACTTTATTACACGAAGGAGCCAGAGTTACTGTGGACACTGCTTTAGCACTTAGACTTGCGGTAGACGTCGCTAGAGCCATGTCGTTTTTGCACAGTCTAGAAAGGATTATACCACAATTTCATTTGAATAGCCATCATATCATGGTATTATAATAACTTAGAAATCATATTTCTTAAGATGTCAAATTATGCTCTAGTACATCGTGTTTCTATAGATCGATGAAGACCTCACAGCTAGGATAAACATGGCAGACGCTAAATTTTCATTCCAAGAAAAAGCGAGGATATATTATCCAGGATGGATGTCTCCAGAGGGTGAATTTATTTATGTTTATATTCTATTCCGAATAAGATGATTTGTCTGCTGCTGACTGCTTGTTGCACTGTTTGATTAGTGAACCATGTTCACCACTGCTGCCTTGTGTGACAAGTAGTTAGTCATATTCGGAATAGAGTACAGATAAAAATTGAGTATTATTTTCTTAAATTTTCTCATTATGTACATTATAGTATTCTATAAATTTATTAATATTAATAGATTAATCATAATTGATATTATTAATACATTTATTGTAGCATTACAAAAGAAACAAATCGATACTAATTCAGAAGCATGTGACATGTGGAGTTTTGCTATACTTTTGTGGGAATTGGCTACAAGGGAAATTCCATTTTCTCACTTGTCACCAATGGAAATAGGAATGAAGGTTTGATTATTTTTTCTATTTGTTGAGTAATATGGAATTATAAATTAGACAAATGCAAAGTTAATAAAAACAAAATATACATAAATTATATTTGTTGTGATATTATTTTTAGGTGGCTTTGGAAGGTCTTAGAGTGAAAATTCCATTGGACATTTCTTCTCATCTCAACAAATTGATAAAAATATGCATGAATGAAGACTCGGGCAAGAGACCAACTTTTGATATGGTGCTTCCTATTTTGGATAAAATGAAAAGATAACAATAATAATAAAATTAAATAACAGTGTCCTATAAGCGGAAGAAAGATTAATAGAATAGAGATAGAATCTCACTAACTTTTTCACCAACATAATTATTTTTACACCACTGCAGTAGTCAACAATTCAAATACATATCATTTTATATGTTACATACAAAATCCTGTGTATAAATCCATCATAGAGTCGAAACTACAGTATATAAGTCTATTTGTACACATTTGGAATCGCACAAAAATACTGTACAGTACTGTAAGTAAGAATGATTATTATATTTTTATATTTATACAGTTCCATATGTTTTTCAAGTGTTTGATTACTAAATAATAGTTTGTATAAATATAAAATATATAATCAAGTAGTAGTGTTTAATAATTATTCATATGTTGTGCAATTCTAAAAATGTGTACCTACAATTTGTACAATGTGCCTAAAATAAGTATTTTATTATATGATGTTTAATTGTTCCAAAAATTCCATATATTATTTTCTATAAATAGTAGTTTAAAGTAAAGTGAATCAAATAATTTAATCAAAACATACATAAAAAAATATAAGTAAAAAAATGATGATATTTCAATTGTTGAAATTTTAACAATACTAATATTTTTGAACTACTATTATATTCCAGTGTGAGCTTCCTGTAATATGTAAACTAATAAGACTTTGACATTGCCTATTTATTAACATTACGAAATTATTTGTTATTACATTTGAATACAATTTCTTACTACACTACTTTGTATTTCTGTTTCTGAATTGTTATTCTGAATTCTAAAATGTTATTGAATTGTTTTTACTCTGATGATTTTATTGTAAAAATATATGTTCGATTCACTCTTATAATGATCTAGACACGCAATGTTTGATGTTAATGTAATAATAATTTCACGTACATACTTGAGTTTTCGTTGTACATGAAATACATTTTAGTCTTCTATAGCAAAACAAAACTTTAGTGGGATGTTGTTGCATCAAGTTACATTTTGTATGGGTACGTTTAGGTATGTCCCACAAACTATTTACAACATAGTCTTGTTCAGCAATAGATTTAATTAAAATTTTATTATAGTAGATTTCGGGTGAAAAATAAATCTAAAGATAAAGTTGTAAATAATTTTGACGAAATTCTTTGGACGAAAATAAAAAAAATATAAACAATTACAATTATTACGGTGAAGAAATCAAGTGGAGTAGTTACAAATGAATAACAATAAGAGCTTAAAGGTTATATACTTAATTTTGTTATAAAATAGTTAATTTTTAGCGTGTTGTTAATATTATTGTCAAATTGAATACTTGTTTGAGTTTCAATTATTCAAATATTTATTTTTTAAATTGAAAAACCCACTTTTTTTTGTTGTTGATTCCGAGATATATAGTCTATGGGCAGTTTTGTCAATTATTTGTTATAACGAACAATAAAAATGGATATCATTACACATTGCGTGCCTTAATATATAGTTTTGTGCAAACATAATTGTATTACTAAAAATTATTGTAAAAATAATAACAATAAAACAACTATGTGTATTACTAATAAAAATGTTGTTGATTTTGTGCGCCAACCTTCGATTGGGAACGAACGTAATACGTTTGGTCATATCGACCTCGATGATAGCGTCAACTCCCAGGGGAACACACAAACGTCTACCGAAATCGCGTGTTCGCGATGAATTAACAGGACAGGTTAGGTAGGTAGGTAGGTGTCCGCTCGGAATTCCAGTTTTTTTATTCATTGGTGCGCGCTGAGAAGAGACGCGTGCATAACGAGAAAACCGGAAAATGCATTCGAGAAAAACCGAAAACGCGCAGTTGGAAAAGCTGCTGAGCGAATATTTCAAAACGGTACGTACCTGTCCAAATCGTTATTGTCGCGTAAAAAATGACTACCTACACCATATACCTGTCTGTCGGTGGCCATTACGAAACAATAATAGTGTATACCGATCCCGTCAGTCGGCCCCTTGGAGAATATACGTGAAAATTCGTAAATTATTTTCACGTAATGACAATATTTTCCTAGCAACGCAGTGACGTCACAAAAGAAAATCGGATTCATTAAACGTATACCTGTGAACGCTATCGGCCAAGGTATTATTATAATCTCGGTAATTAAAATGTATGGTTATCATTGTTGGTCTCCGACCGTGGTCGTTGTCGTGGTCGTCCGTTGACGTTCACCTCGTTTTGCTCAGTTTACATTTTTTTCGTTTCTTTACTGTTTCTTAACGTTGTGTCCTTCGGCAACGCGGAGTAGAACGCCATTTCCGTCTCCGAGGCGATCTGCCGACGGGCGAGAGGACACGTTCGTTGATGAACTGGGTAAATATGAATATAATTAATACTAGAACGTAATGTCTTGGCCGATAGTTTGTTTCCCCTTCGTCGTTTCTGATATATAGTTTTTTTGTTTTCTTCCCGTCTATAGTTTTTTTTTTTTTTTGATATACAGGGTGGGGCGTAATGGACTTCCACATTTGAGCGGTTTATCTCGTTAGGTCAGGTTAACGATAAGTTTTCAGTCGAGGCGTTCTTCGAAAATGCTGAGTCTGAGGGCATTTCGCGCTCGCTTCGGTTTATCTTCAAATGCAAGTATCGAATATCAAGAGATATCAAGAGATCGATAAACGATTTTAAAATGGGTCGAAAATTTAAGTGCAACGGGGGATCAGCAGTGCATACAAAATTAGCTGGACGTCCCAAGACCGTCGGGACACTTGAAAACATCGTCAGTGCATCGATAGAGCAGTGCACATTGCGTGCTGCTCGGAAACATGCCGCTGCTCTTTGGATATTGAATCGAACGATAAGGTGAATTTCGCACTGTGACCTTAATCACATCACACCCATACAAGATTATGGTTATTCAGAAATTGAGTCCAGCGGACTGGGAAAAATATAGAGTTTTCCATATTCTGCAAAACATGTTTCCCGGTCGCCTGATCTCCTTACGGGACGACGTTGCATGTTCCCCGTGATTTTTTCTTGTGGAGGTACATCTCAATCGTTTTCGAACCTTTAAAGAACTCAATGAGACCACCATTCGTGAAAAAACTGCCGGAATTCCTAATAATATGCTGGTGAGACTTATGGACAACTTTCAAGAACTTATGGACAACTTTCAAGAACGGCTTTATATGTGCGTCACCCGTCAAGGCCATAATTTGGACGATATAATTTTAAAAAACCTTATATAATGTAGTTTCTAAAAATAAAATGTTTTTCTCATATTTTTTACCATTTTTTTTTTTAAATACACCTTGGAATATATCAGTCCATTACGCATCATCTATATATGTATATGTTTTTTTGTGTGCATGCATAAATATCACGATTTTATACTTTCGAACCCAAATTGGCCTCTTTTCTTTTTCTTTTAATTGTTGCTTATACAATCCCAATAAATGTAATAATCTTATTCATTCTATTTTTATTTTATTTTTATACACGTAACACAGGGTTGGTGACCCTTGACACATGACTTTCGTCGGGGAGTCATAATCGGTGAACCGTTACAATATTTTAGATATTCGTTAAAGATGTAAGCCCTGTATAAGCGTAAAATAAAAACCAGAACATTCTATTGAAGAAAAAAAATCGGTACACGATAGCTCTCTGTAAATATGCGCTAAATTTATTACATATAATGAATTTTTTTTAACAAGTTTATATATATATATATACAAAGTCGTGCTCAGGAATTTTGAATAGAGGTGTTGAAATGCTTTTTTATTATTATTCATATTATGTGATGTGTCTTGTTATTATAAGATAAATTAAATGCATCTTTCAGAAACCTGAATAATAATAATAATAATCTAATAACCTTGGACACAGACTATATAAATTCATATAGTCTGTACCTTGGGTATGTAATGGTTAAGTTATTATCAAAGTATCATTTGTGATTGAAATTATTATCAAATAATACAGGACCGACAAGAAAAAAAAATTATGTTTTAGAAAATTGCCTGATATCGGATATGAGATATAGAATACAGTTAAGTACGTAAAATCAATATATTTTCAAAAGTCAATGGTGGGGGGTTGATCCCCCATGAGCACACTCATGTGTATATCCTATACACAATTAGTATAAAACAACGGTCGGCAACCCGCGTCTACTTTCAAACATCTTAAATTTCAAAACGACGACATTTAATTGAATATTTTATAACCGTCTGCTAAAATTTCAATCACATTCTATAAAAAATAAATCTATTGTCGTTCGGCCCGCGAAACCTATTTAAACCGCAGCCTAACAGGTTGCCGACCATCGGCGTAAATCATAAATGTACACACAGATCCGCACGTTCCGTAGGAGCGTTGTGAAATAATGGTAATTGTCCACAAACTACAATAATAATAATTCATGTAACAGACATAGCGTCGTATATACGAGACGTATACACGTGACGACGATACTAGAAATTGCTACGATTTGTCCAAGGTTTGAATCAAAACGTTTTCAGTTCGGTCGCTCTTCCACTAGACATGTTTGCGATTCCCCTTTTGTAAACAATTTTGTACACCTCGTCACTCGTTAACAATGAGCGCGATTGTCGAATTGTTCGGGGTGACTTTGTGGAGGGCAGTCGACACCGTTCGATTCGTTTCGCATGTTCCGAAACGACATCCGCGAAATACGACGGAATGGTCTTATCCCGTTGAGAAAAGCCGTTCGGTTTTGAAAACGATTTTTCTTCGACAGCTGTACGTACGACACACCGCAGTTTTCACGTATTTCCGGTATATCGCGCGAGTCGCAGTGATTTTTTTTCCACTTGCGCTTTCCAACTTTTGTTTGTTTGTTTTTTAACGGGAATTCGACGGTTGGAAAGTCGAAATTCGAAATTTCCTCCGCGTCATACATCGGTCTGCGTGTTATCCCGATGACGGGAATATCGGTACGTTATTCAAACTCCACTCGCCGACTAAAATATCGAACCGGAATTCGCGCGTCGAATTACTGCCAGGCCGCGTTGTTTAATATTATATTAATGTCGACATGTACGTTTCCGTTCAAATTGTATATTTTTAATGTGTATATTTTTGTTTGTAATATATCCAAATATGAAAGTCCATACCGGGGATCTATAAGCCGTAAACTAACAAAAACAAAATTTCAATATGCATAATTGAATACGCGTATATACAGTTTATACCATAAAAAAAATAAAAAAAATAAAAAAACATTATGTCCTAAATATTCGCATTTAAAATTCTGTTTTTATCGTCGGATCTGTTGGGTTGTTTAAAAACAAAATGAATACTAAAAACTAGTTGAAATCTATACGAGTGTACGTCAAATGCATACGAAACGAACATTTATTCATTAATTCTCTCCGCTAAAATTATGACGTCACGTGTTACCAACGGCACAAATACATAATTCGTCGACAAATATTCATTAGTATTATGGAAACCGTTATGGTTTAAAACCGCGAAAACGTCGACGTACATAACTCAGGTGGCGAAATACGTTTCAATATGAATTCAGTTACACACGTATAGCATATTGAATCTTAAAAGTTCATTGGGAAAGTTTATTGAATCTTTTTTGAAATCGAATTTCGAACCATTTTTCCGTCTGTTACAGACGATGAGAATATGGAAATTTTCAAATCATAAACGACTCTACTAAACACCCGCGAACGTCTTTATCGCCTTCAAAACAGTATGTCTAAATGCAACTCGGTCACTAATTAGGGCTCGTAGGACTGCTAAAATTATAGAAACGATTTTTAAACAACTTTTTAGTGCAACTATTATTATCATACATTTGAACGTTAGACAATCATCTTTTCATACCACATCTTGTTCTCATAATATAATATTATATATACGTTATTATTATTATTATTAAGAAATTGAAAGTTATTTGAACACGATATTTCTTTTTTTCCAAGAGGAATTGTTGTTTTCATTTTTTACATAAATCCACTAAAAAAAAAAAAAAAATATTTCATATTAAATCCGCGCGTAAAGCGTAATGTGAGTTTCGTTTAAAATTATATTTTCGTTGTTACATAATTTTAACGTGAATACATTTCGTTGGTATAATTCGATTAATTTTTTTTTTGCGGAAGAGCCGCGAGGAAAAAACCGACCACGAAATCCGCGCAATCGAACCCCATAATTAGAATCGATTTTTATCGACACGCACATCGGCGTCAGCGAACAGTATCCGTTCGATTACGTCCCGTCACTGTATTCAAACACGAACACGTGAACGTACGAAACTGTTTACGTATGAACATAACAGGTATGACGATTCGTACGCATTGTGACGGCGTCGGTGATTTGAATTATGTTAAACAGCTCCTACGGTAAGGGACGCGTCTACGTTTGAATTAACGCCGCGACAAGTACCCCCCAAGCCATCGATATTCGAGATTCGCCGGGCGAAACGTATTATTATGATAATATTTTGCAACCCGTGTTTGACGGCATTCGACACCGTCGTCGGATGCCCAAACACCAGAGTACTACATTCCGGTATGTCGTTTATAAGAACACGTTTTTTTTTTTTTTTTTAATATTGTTTTTTTTGCCGTAAATTATCGGATTTATTTAAACGATCGATTAAAATATTATGCATAGTTTTTACATTTTACACTATTTTCGTTTATTAGATCGAAAGTATTCGATTTTATTAAACAAATATTTTATTTAAATGTTTTTATTAGGTTTGGAAAAAAAAGAAAAAATATCAAATAAGACAATTTGTAATATTTCATTATTGTTTTCACTTAATAGCAATAGTTTTAAACAAATAAAAAAGAGTTAGTTCTCATTTATTTTATTATTATATGTTATTACATTATCGTTTAAAAAGACAAGCGTTTAAAAAGAAATCGTTCGCATTCAACAGTTACATTTATTTGCTATTATATGATGTATTTTGTTTACAATTTAGAGATCTTTTTCAACGTACGGGGCTTTAAAAAATGACAATGTATCGACACGCGAACGAAACAATCTCAACAATCACGTACATCAAAAATACAACAAGCCCAACACGTCCAAATTCGAGTTTAAGACGTATTGCGCCATGACTAGCTTGCACGGTTTCCATCATTTTGTGGAAAACAATTTCAACAAAACCGAAAAGTAAGAAAATATTATTGTCCACTTAATGAATCAAATTTCCCTGCGTTTATTATATTGTAGCGGTTATTCGGCGTTCAGCTGATTAACCTCGTCAATAACATGTCGGAGGTCAATCATTACTAGTTTTTGCAATATATAATTGTTTTTAAGCCTACAGCGATATTGGCGAGATGACGTGTCTTTTAAAAATTAATGAGATTAAAACGTGCACGGATGTGATAGCAAAAAAACAAAAACAAAATACACGATATTTATTTTCATCGATAAAACGGATACGTCACGCGCTCGTTACGTATATGTCGATGATGGATTTGTATTGTCAGAAACGTATACCGGTTGATGAACATGTATTTTCTATCTGTTCCATATTGAATATTTTTTTATCTAGAAAATGATTTAAATTTCAATCGTAAGCGATAAACAATATTAAATTAAAAATGCGCCACAACTGATCGTAAACGTTTTTATAGAAACATTCGTATTTGATATTCAGGGGCGTATTTAGAAATGTGTAATGTGGGGGGAGGGGACCAACAAAATTAAAAATTGGTATAGATATTCATAATCATATTTCTCTAAAAAGTTCAAAATTAATGAGAAAATAAAGATATTTCTGATAATCAAAATTTAATTTAATAATATTATTTGACTTATTATATGTTAAACATTACAAAATTATTTTATGTATTATATTAATTTTATATATTAGAATAGCTGTCGACGTCTTGAATGTTTTTTGGCGTAAACATTAATTACTTCTTCAGGATTTATAATCATATCATGATGAATGTTGAGAAGTGCTAAACCGTTCAGTCGATCTTATCCCATTGTTGACCTTAAGTAGGTTTTAATTATTTTTAGTGATGAGAATGACTTTTCAGATGTACAAGTAATTACAGGAACTGTAGGAAATATTATTAAAAGTCTTTTAATGTTTGGATAGAAATTTATAAATGGGGAAGACAATGCTTCTAAAGCGGATGATGGCAGTTCATTAACAGGTTTTTCTTTCCACAATATATTTCACGTTCTTAATTCTCCTTGCAACTCATTAAATGTACCTGGTTAATCAGATATAAACAATTCTGCAGTTTCTAAAACCTTTGAACTATCAGCATTTATACTGTACTTTGGAACTATACCCTTTAAATTTATTATTTTATTATTTTTTGCTGAAAATGTGTATTCCATTTCTGTTGTTATAAAATCAATGTATGAATAATAAATAAATATTCTATAGTAACTTTCAAGACCACTTGACTGTGATGGAATATTAGAACGGTTACATTGTTTATTTGCTATTCGTGGAATTTTTATATCGATATTAAATTCAATAGCAAATTTTTGAGCTTTCTTATATATATCTCTAAAATCATTTTCATTTCGCTGATTTTTCAATGCAGTTAGAGTAGATATTGTTAATGTTTGTGCTTTAAAAATATTAAAAGTTGGACATTAAAGTTACCTTATAATTCGTGTCCGATATAATAGATTGATAAAATACAAAATACCACAAGAACATGGGATATAAGTGCTTTTTGATGATTCCAAATTACAATCAGTATTAAATTAATAAACATTAATTTTGCATTCATAAAATATATTAAAATGTAAATTATTATTTAGTATATAAATACAGTAAATGAGGAGGGCACGGGGTCGGAAGTGTGTGACGTAGCGCACGTAAGACACGACCCATATACTTCCACATAAAGGCACACTTAAACTCACGTTATAAAGAAAAGAAAAGTAGCTCCATAAATCCAAGCATACCAACATACCAAAACCATAATTTTGTAATAACTTTAAATTATTAATAACTTTAGTATAGCGTTTCATAGCGAGTCTGAACAAAGTTATAAACCATCATCTTAACTATAAAAATATATTGTATAAATATGACTTCAATCTGGTAACCTGTTCAAAAGTTACACGAACATTAACAGAATACACTCAAGAATTATATATATAAAGATATATATATATGTAGAATTATTTTTTTCCCGGAACGACTTCTTTTCAAAAGTCATCTCGCGTGCACACACTATTGTTTTGGAAATTGAACGCGAGTTTTATGTCGACCGTTAAAATTCTACGACGTTCATATTTTCTGCGAGATGCCGTTAATAGATTTGAATAAAACGACAACAAATAACAAAAAAAACGAAACGAAAAATTTACTGGATAAAAAAAAAATAGGTCAGAGGGGCGAGTTTAATAATATTCACGTGCGCAATATTCTCTTATAGCCAATGAGTACTATACGCTGCGTGTATGCATATATCTACATAAAATCATTTGGTTTGTTTTCTTTGGGTATGCGGTTCAAACCAATTTATTATTTGAGAACAACACAATGCATATACATATACAATAGTCAAACACGCGAGAATTTATCTATGAACCGTGTAAACAGTACAGCGAATATACACACTACTACGTAGTTTTTAGCTTATGCAATTTGGAACATAAATTGCGTATTATCGTGAATACGGTTATTTTTGTGTCTGCGGGTGAACGTTTCATTGTAATGCATTCGTTAGAAAACAAATAACATACATGACATTATATTACATTTGAAACTTCTGTGGAAAAGTATTTTAAATACGATTAATAGTGTTGTGAAAACACGTTTTAAAACAAATATTGAATTACGTGATAGGATTTTTATTAATATACGTTTCTTCGTCCTAAAATGGATTGTTTGGTAAAAGTAAATCGACTGCAATAGGCATTTAAACAGTAGTCAACCGTCTAAACCTGAATCAATTCGCGCACTAAACAGTAATTGTTTCAGATTGTTTTGGGCAATCGGCTTGGTGGCCATGTACGTACTATGCGGCGTGGCGATTTATGCGGTAATATTATTCTTCTTGGAAATGCCGGCAATAATTTCGCTGGACAATTCCGTGTCGTCGATTTGGACGATTCCGTTCCCGGCAATCACATTGTGCAGCGCGAACGGGATCCGCCCTTCCGTTTACGACTATCTGAACACCAACAACACCGACAACGACAATCAGTACGGTCACTCTGTCTACAGTATCGTCGAAGGCGTGCGCCAGGCTTCATCGGCACGTTAATGCAACCCAAACAATTTGAACCCCTCCCTTCACGATCGTTCCGCTTTGTCGAACATCTATTGTAAAATAATTACGGTTACCTGTAACTTGAAAACTCAAGTCACCTCTTAACCAGCACAAGGGTTTCAACCACTTCATCAACGTCAATTTCTAGGGTTAATCATTTTTCGATAAAGATAAACGTTAGTGAATGTTCTTGTGTCGTCGTACTTTTGTGTATTGTTAATCTCGCGATTGTTACAAATGTGTTCGATAATCATTATTATTCGACAATTTTCTTCGTTTGACGTTTTCTGGCAATATTCGTGTAGATTGAACTATCCCGGAACTGTAATCTCACAGTGAGTTCTAAAACGAATATTTATAAAACTATAAAAATAACGTTTTAAATTTATATCGAGTTCTTTTTAGAAAAATCGACCTGCCATAATAGGATAAAAATGGATTCCTTTCTAAAGCTGCAGACTGTGCAGCGGCGTACTTTGCTTATTATCTGTCTCGCGCACGTCTATGTCTAATATACAGTCGAAATATTTTTTAATTATTCGTTTTATTGATGGTTTTTACCCCAACAGATTGGTTCGGAACACAATGCATAGTATTTGTGAGAGAAATCCACGGAAGAAAAAAGTGAAATTGTCTGAAGAGTTTCTGGACGGTTCTTTTGTCTCCCAAATTTTAAAGGAAAGTACATATTTATTTCACTCTCACATTAATAGCTATTATTATTATTATCGTTATTATTATTATTATTATTATTATTATTATTGCTACTACTACTAATGTGTCTTACGTTAAATGGATGTCCCCGCATTACTTATTTTCGTTAAATATCACAATTTGGACATCTAGTTGATGAAAAGTTTCATTAAAGTTAATGCGATATAATATACTGACAACGGTTTTATTTCGTAGGCCGCGTGTTAAGTTTTGTAGGTTTTATTGTCCAACAATATTAATGGACTTAATTGAATTTAAAACTTGCCCCGGGCGGTAATAAAAAACCTTAAACCCATTAACGTACACGTTTATGAACTATGGATAAATATTAATTTAAAATAAAACATGTCATAAACATTTAACGCGGCGCGCGACATCGTTTGTTATTACTGAAATCGTACGTGTTGCGTGTTTGAACAGAATCTGTCATTTCCCTGCGAAGAAACCGTGAACGAATTTTCTTGGTTACTCCAAACAGAAATCAACCCGTGCGAACGTTGGTTTCAACAAACGTTTACTTCGTACGGCTTGTGTTACTCGTTCAATATGATGCCAATGGGAGATTTGTTGAACGGCGTGGAGTAATATACGATCAAACGATGTTCTCGCTTTTCGTTCATCTAATGGCTGTTGTTTCCGTGACGGTTTCGTGTAGCGAATGGTCGCTGGAAACCAATCTCGGCTGGAAGAACTATCGAAGCAGTTGGCAACCGGACACCGGGTACGACGATAACTCCGGGACCAATCGTTTGCCGTTGAGGACGTTCGGCGACAATGACTTTTACAGCGCCACCATGAAGTTGGATCTCCACACGGAAGATTTCAACAGGGAGTGTGCGCAGGGATTGGACGTGTTTTATGTACGAGCGTCATTGCCGCCACCGTGACCACAACGTTGCGGACGACTGACGTTTTCCTTTTACGCACAGATATTGGTGCATAGCCCGGCCGAATGGCCGGACAGGACGCATCCGACGTTGTTGGTCAGCAGCAACACGTTGAAGACGATATCCGTCAGGCCGATAGTGCTCACCACCTCCGACGATCTGATATCGTGGAGTCCCGACATAAGACGTTGTTATTTCCAAAACGAGAAACGGTTAAAGTTTTTCAAAGTATACACGCAGAAAAACTGTATCATGGAATGCCGAAGCGTTAACATGTTGGCGCAATGTGGCTGCGTGCCCTTTAATCACATAAGTATGGTTACAGTTTTTAAATACCCTTTTCATTTTGTCAATAATTACTTATAAATATGTATATATAAATACAGGATCGAAGAACACGGCAGTTTGTGGACCTGCTAAAATGTCATGTTGGGTAGAAGCATCGAGTACTATTTCTAGAATAAATATTCTAAAAAGAAATTCATAATCAAACGACAATTGTAAACGTTTCTGTTTCATTCACAGTGGCCGAGACACATTCATGCGGATGTTTACCGAGCTGTAGTGAATTCCATTTCGAGCTATATGCAATGAGTGCACGGTATAATAGGTCGATACAAAATGCAGATAAGAGTTTATCGTAAGAATAATAAAATTATAATAACGTTTTAAAATAAGATACAAAAAATCGCGACACACAAAATACAGATTGCAGTATCAATTCGTTAATATTTAAATATTTGAAAAGGAACAATCATATTGTATACACTATAACCATTAATGTATATATTTTTAGAATGAACAGTTCGGTCGTAATGAGTATTTTTTATCAAAATAATAATTACATTGGATTAAATCGAATATTGACGTTCACTTTCGGTCAATTTATGGGTAAGTACTTTATTATTGTTTGCGTACGTACAAGTTTAAATGGCCATAATTTACCAAAGTTAATACATATATTTCGTATTTATATAGGTAACGTAGGCGGTATAATGGGATTATGTTTGGGTTTTAGCTTTTTGAGCTTTTCCGAGATTATTTACTTTTTGACACTTAGACCATTGGTAAACTTTTACAACTCAAAAAGAAAAATGAAAAAAGTTTATCCAATTAGTCATCTGAGAAAACCCCAGATTTAATTCACATAAAATAAAGTTAACGAATATGATAAACAGGTACATGTATATTGTTTGGTTTATTCATGATATTATATTTTTGATGAAATTGTTTGAAACACAAGAAAAAAAATTATTAATATTTAAAATTAAAAAAATTATTACAAATAAAATTGTCTACACATGTCATCAAATTCGTTGATTACTTTTTCAGCCGTAATATCATTTTCCTTGTGGAAAATGAAAGAAGAACTGCCGTCGAACCGTCTTCTCCAGTTGCATCTCTTTGTCAATCCTTTATACGTCACAATATCGATATATTTTTTTTCAAATTAAATTTTTTCTAAACACGTGAATATTTTGTACTCCTCCTCCCCTCACTCCCTCCCTCACGTTACTATACCACTGATACGGGTATATTTCCAGATAATCTCAAAACGCGAATGGCGTAACTCGTGTTGCGTGCAACACGAGAAAACGAAAATTTTTCGCTCCGGCGTATAGGTAAACGTGATCACTGATACACAAACAAATAAATAAAATGTAAACATCTATAGATGCGGCAGAGACCTTGGCCGTTGTCTGTGACATCTTCCAGAATGTATTAGTAATCGAACGTCAATTAAAACCGGCTAATTGAATAAATAAAAAGCGTTGAATAAACGCAAGTCTAAAATTAAAATATTTCTTTAAGTTGACTCTTATTATTAAATCTTGTTTTAGAAATATGACATTTTTTTTTTCATTTTCGTACAGTTAAGCCTTATATTTATATTTCATTCTATCGAAGCAAAGTGAAACGATCAATTCATGCGCCCTGGTTTGTATAAAGTCATAATTTAATTTATAATACTTAACTTACATGTAAGTAGTTACTAATTAGCTAAAATTAATTTTAAACAAGTACCCAACTAAAAGTTTCTCTTAAAACTATTACGTGTTTGACTACAAAGTATTCATATGGAGCGTCTAAAATGTTCACGGTCAATAAATATCGTTCAACCGTCCCTAGGTCGAACATTCAACGATATAAACTCTTCTGAGAATTGTTTTAATACAACATTAGTTGTTTGCTCGTCAATAAGAGAACAGTTAATTGACTAATCTTTGTACATATAGTACTTATAATAGAATATATATATATATATAAAAAAAACATTGGGATAAATATAAGGTTTTAAACTCCAAACGCAGTAAGTTATGATCCCGCTCAAATTATATTACTTTCGAAATCGAACGAATAAATTAAAAATATAAATTACAGACAATTAAATTAATTTGGTGTACATTTCAATATGTATATATATACTTATTTTTTGGATATATGTACTTAATTATTTTAAAGGAATAAAAAAAAATTATTTACATAGAATCATATTAATTTAGTATTCAATACTAACAAATTGCATTAAAAATATTTAATTGAATACTCGAGAATGAAATTATTTAATAAAGTATTCAATATTTACAAGAGTATATAAATACTTGTATTTAAAAATGCTGAACCGCCAAGGGTTGAAGCACTCGAATGAAGTATTATTATTATTATTGTAACGTATTTTAATTTTATTAGTGTTTCACATACACACGCGTGCATACATATATATTAATACTAATGATATATATATATATTTATTAATAATATATTGACAGTTGTTATACATAATTTTGTATTGTTCGTGTACCGTTAACTTATAAACATTCAACCGTACATATATCGTATGATTACTGAAAAGAATTATATACCGGGGGTGGCCAAAAGTCAAATTGTGTACGTCGAAAATGTTTTTTGGAAAAAATAAACTTCAAAGTTATTTTTGTGCTTTTGCTACTGGGTCAAAAAAAAAAAAAAAAAAAAATGTCAAACGAAATCGGACAAAAACCAGAGTAGATGCTGATATCAAACAGTCGGGTGGAAGGCAACGTGTACAAAGACAAGTTTTTTCTATAACGACGAGTGGACTTTTGGCCGCCGCCCCGGTACACGATATTGATACACCGGTCGTTTACGTTCGCGTATGTTATTCCAATCGTTATGCGTATTCGTCCGTCCGTCCGTCGGATAAATTACACGGAGTCTTGACTTTTGGACAGACAACAGTTCCAGCCGGTGCACGACGTTATCGCAATCGTTCCGACACAGCTACGTAGTGCGACGTTGTCGTGTAGTGAAAATACGTTGCCGCGTTAAGGCTGGAAGCGTGGACTCGCAATAAAAAGCGTTTTTTTTTTGTTTTGTTTTTTACGCCGCGCCAATACGAATCGGACTAGTCCCGCAATCGATACGCAAAAATACGACGTTACGATCGGCAAATGTAATTCAACGACGCGCGAAAGCAATGGCGTCAACAAAAATGTCCGGAGTCGACGAGCTTTTCCAAAAATGTTGTCCATTTGAAACGTTCGTCCGACGGGCCCGGGTTGTCCGTGTCGTAGTCGTCGTCGTCACATGGTTTCGTCGCGATATCGTACGCGTCGTCATCGCGGAAATCGCGCTCGGCTCGAGCACCGTTTACGGACGTCTCGCGTTCCCGCGCGCCGCCGAAGTGTCCGTCCATCTGGACGCGGTCGAAGATCTCTTTGGCCCTGTGCCTGACCCACGGCGAACTGTTCTCCACGTTCTTCGTCCAGTGAAATCGATGTTCGAATCGACGGTACTTGGCGGAGAATTCTTTCGGGGCGCCGGTGATTTGTCGTCGTCGTTCTTCCGTCTGCGTTCATAACACGTTTCATACGACTGTAACTCGGACGCCGTATTTTTGTTTTGTTAACGGTTTTGTTTGATCGGGAACAACGGGCATTCGAACGTAGACGTTTCGCATTTTCAACATACCAATTGATCTAGTAGTGCGATAAGGATTCTGAAAACAGATTTGAATTCGTCGTTCAATTAATTTTGGGAGAAATTAAAAACGTACAAAAATCGATCTCAACTAAACGAATTCGAATCTGTTTTCTAATTTTTTTTTCGCGCTGCTAGATCAATTGGTACGTTGGAAGTACGAGAAACGTCTGTTTTACTATGTTTAGTGTGTGCAAGACAAAAATATAGAATATCCGCTTCCAATCCCATTAACAGGGGGGGTTTTCAACCATTATTTTAAATTTCATTCGTTTTTTTTTTTTTTTTTTTGGTTTTTCTGAACATGTTGTGTTACAACTGACAAATGACTTTTGTCCCGTTCAATAGAATGCTATGAACCGTTGTGTCTTGGCATACTTTTTTATCAACGGTTATACAGTCACGTAGGTTTTCGACAATTTGTCGAAGTTTATGAAAACGTCAATTTTTTTTTTACTAGTGGCATACTACCGGGGGCCACAAGAGAACGCACCCGGACGGCCGGCAAAACTAGTCGGCCGTATCATTTTGTTGGACGCTAACTGTATCAGACTTAAATATATTTAATATCTGTTTAATTTTTACCGCATCACAGTGCTACTTATCATTTATATTTATAGAATATTCGTGCGCATATAATAAAATAACGGTTAATATGAACTCGATATTTGTAAATATCAACATTTTCAGAAATGATGAGAATACATACATACATCAGAATACGAGACCGAAAGTAGTAATAAGTCGATAAAAATGGTAAAAATGTGTATGAAATTTAAAAAACAAAATATTGACCGCGTGTGTCGTTACAATGACACTTTGTGTAATGAAATCACACGGAAGATTATTTCTTTATTTATTCTCTGTGCATATCGACAATTTCGTAAAAATTGGTTTACTATAATCGTAATAGACAGTGTGACTTTTGTTAGTCGAAAACTAAAATCGTGACAAAACGATTGATTACAGTCGTTGCGGAGAAGACATGGTCTCACTTGAAATACCAAACCGTCCGACGGCACATCGGCCAACGTCTCTTCTCGAAAAAACGGATCCGGGACGGAGTTCGAACTCTGTGCGACCGAGGTATTCGCGTCAGCTGAACGATGGATCGCCACCATGCTCGGGTTTCTCAACTTCTTGAGAAGCGAATTGTTGTGCAGCAGATGATCATCTGAGTCCGTGCCATCTGTCGAAGACTCCGGTGTCGGCGTTTCGGTCGATCGAGAATCGCCGTCGGACGACTTCCGTGATGACGAATGCACACCGGACGATTGCCGTTCCGATCGGAGCATATCGCCAGAGATTTGGAATTTGGAAGCGTGCCAAGACGTTTGATCAATTATTCTCACAATACTCTTTTCAGTTGTCGGTAACGTGTCGGACATGTTTCTCGTGAACCGATCGCGTGTTTCGTTGGTAGACATCACCGCGGAATCGGCGGACGATTTTTTCGTGTCTAAAACGAGCCTCGTCGTTGACCCGGCCATCGCGAAATTAGAGTGACGTAAAATTGTTCGACTTTGATAACGACGATCAGTTATGTCGTATCGAAATCTCCATATTTACTGTCATGTTTATCACTACACACGAGACATGACAACGGTACATATATATATACTGTATACATTTAGACGCGTGCATATGTATACATTGGCGTTGACAAGATCATTACAACTAATATTACCGTAAGTTCGTGGGATGCATATGCATTTCATTTCGGTTGGTTTTAAAAAATAAAACTATACGTCTATACTGTTATACACGCTCAACTATAAACGACAATATTATCTTTTAGTACACACCCACCCATTGGTATTTACCCCGGTGTATTTATTATACGCAACTACACGTGTTAACCTTGACTCTGTAAGGTAACAAAATGATAAAATTACAATGGTTTCGTTATATTATACTCGTGACGATTGCGGCAGTCTTTAAAATTATAATTTTTATCGAAACATTGAATTTAAAATAATTATACATATATATATTCAGAACGGATGTATGGAATTTCTTATTTAAATTTTTAATCTTATACAACTATAGTTTTGCCTGATCTATAATTAAATCAGTCGTTTGTTTTGTTGTTGGATATTGAAATGCGTTGCAGTGCATACGTTTTGGTTTATTAATGGTTTGAATAAGTAATCAAAAGGAATTTTTTTTTTATTCATGGCACAGCTTTAACAACTTAGGTTATTAGCTTACAAAATGTTAATAATAATGCTACATGTGAATGGGTACATTGTTAGTATTAGATTGAATTATACATATTAATATATTTTAAAAATAAAATTATTTGGTTGCTATTTTCTTCATTTGGGCTCAGAGCTTCGTAGAGGCTGTCAGGAATTCCTAGGCTACTTCTGGTTTCTATATGGTTTCGACAGTAGATAAGATGGTGCTTGACTGTAAGGGGTTCACTACATGTTAGGCACAGAGTTGGCTCTTCATTTTGCATGAGATGACCATGGGACATCTTTGAGTGACCTATTCGAATCCTGTTAATAACTACTAGAATTTTATTCGCAATTATTATTATAACATTTTTTTTTATTTTCGTTTTATTTCTGAACGCCATGTATATATATATCGATATATATCGGCTAATCATTTTGACACAATAATAATTATTCATTAATCAATCGGATAAAAATTCAATTAATTTGGTACTATTATTGCCTCAATTTAATTTCCCTAATTATTCTGAAAAATTACTTCAACTGTTAACATTGTGTCTATTTTATCATATTTAATTAAATATTTATCAGTTATTAACAAGGTGCTATGTACGGTGGTATACATAATAAAATTAATTTCCATGGTCATAATCGTTTTTCATTTGATAAGTAAAATGGGTTTTTAAATATGATACTGTGTTTATGAAACATTTCAAATCATTGAATAGAAAAAAAATTTATAAAAATTATTGAATGATTTATCGATACATGAAACTTGTATATCAATCATTTTTCCTGTCTACTGAATTTTTACATTTTTAGACATTTTTAGTAGGTATAAAAAATAAGACGGATAAATATAAAAATATAATGTCGACTGTCGATATTAATCGTATGTTAAGTTTAGTTATAATTCTTAACCGTTTATTTTTAGGTTATTCTTAGTCGATATATATTATGTAAGTAAACTTTGAAACTTTAAACACAGCAGAACACTCATAAGAGTAAAACTTGTTATTTCACTACACTTAAAACTTTAAATTTAGTAAGAACAATTTAAAATGTTTTAAAGCCATATACTTCAAGTACGTATCAGATAGGATGTTATGGTGGTATGTTTTAATTCAAATTCGAAACAATGTTCAAACAATAAACAAAGGAAACAAAAGTAATTATACATGTACAATATACACGTGACAAAAATCTGTTAGAACGAGTTTACTTTGTAGTATTTTCAGTGTTTATAATTAAATTTTAATACTTATTTCATATTTGAATTTAATTGTTAATATACATTTTTTCTAGAGAGAACATGTTTTCTCGAAAAATGTACGAATCATTTATCATGATAAAAACAAAATATATAATATAATGTAATTTTTTGATTTCTGTTTCGATTTTTTTATAATCAAAAATCAAATAAAAAATATGTTTATTATAACGCAGAAGTATGACGATTGTTTGAAAAACGATAACAAAATGAATGTCAAAAGTATTGAATGGAGCAATAGTTATTGCGTTTGTCAGTTCTTCGTGTCACACCTGGTGTAAATGTAATTTTTAATTAAATATTTTTTTTTTGTTTTTTTTTTTTTTTTTGAGTAGGTTTTCCAATTTTCATTGCGATGATGAATTTGGCCGTCCATGCAATAGTGAACGGTAGTGATGCGGCAATAGTCAGCGTTACGACGGCACGTACACAACAGCAGCATGATCGATAACGTGAAATGTAAAAATATAGAGTACAGATGGTTGTTAAGTCGGTTGTTAGAATTTGGCATGATTTTCGGTTCAGAAGTCTACTTTTTCATGAGAGGCCATACAAAAAAACCGAAACGTCGTACACTGAAAATACTCATTACAGATATACCCTTGAAAATTAAACCCGTTGTAACATAATGTACTTTTATTCGAATGTTTGCAATCTTTTCGCGTATATAACTGGAAAAACAAGAAAAACCCGTTAATATATAATACAATATTAAACTAAAAATAAACTGGTATGCATCAAGAGTGAAATCTATTTTCAAAACCCGATTTTTGTCGCTCGTTTTGATATTGCGGATTTTTAATCATCGGTTTTCATACATGTTACACGAAATCATTATTTCTCGAAATATTTTATCAACAAGAAAAATAAAAACAAATTCGCGATGTAAAAAAAATATTGTACGGATAGTAATATTTCATTGATTATGACTTCAAATAAATTAAAAGTATATAAATTAATAATTAATAATAACGACGTATTTTCAAATATGAATTCGTCTCACATAGCGCTCAAGTCGTTTATTATCGTTAAAAACAATTGCTCAATAACCGTTGCGTAAAATCACCTTTCAGCGTTGCGAACGTGTTCCACCGAATTTTTTTCTCGTGAAATCGAAATATTCAATTTTAGATATTTATTTACCACTATATTTACCGCATGTCCGAACACCGAGTGTACACTGAACCGGATTAATTGCTTTGTGGTCCGTGAGCAAACGAATCCAAAACGTATTCAAAACCGATCAACACACAGATTCCTAATTCCTGTTTAACACATATATATATATGTTTATATATAATGAATATAACATTAGAATAGATTAATATACGTGTGGCATATCGATAATTGATAAATTTCTAACTTCTGGACGAGTGATCAATGATCGGATACACAGGCGCTGGACCCGTATCGCGTGGCTGTACCAGAATTGCCTATCTGGAGCGCCATGTCAATGTCACATGCTTACTTTTTACTTTATCAAAAAAAAAAAAAATTTTATGGTTTTTGCGAATTAGTAAAACATTGCACTTCAGGCCGAAAAACAGCTTCCAATCCGCTCCCTCATGTTGCCACATGCTATATAATTTACAAAATCCACAATTATATGTGCAAAATGTTTATTTTTACATGATATGCTGAAAATCCGAAAAAAGTCACTCATTTAATTAAACATTAAACGCATATAAAAATTTAATATATGTATATTGTATATATGTATGTATATTTTAGCTTAATTTTTAAAATTAGTCGTGACAGAAGTGTGTGTTTTTAAATGGCGACGGGGTTACCGAGTAAATGAATGGTATGCGCAGTTATTTTGTAGAACTTTGAAGCTTCTTATCTCGTTGTTTTCACATGAAGATCTTTATATAAGGTATAATTTAGTATACAGTGGAAAGGGGCAGAGGATAAACAAAAATTACGATAATTCAACATTTTAATATCTTTTAGATATTCACGTATATTATAACAGAGTCGGAAATCTATTGGTTTTACGATGTGTTTTTCGTTTTTATTATTATTCTCCAAGCACTTTGAAGGAAAGTAAAATGTTGCGATCGGATCTCTTCAACTCATGTGTACACGGTTCTTGACGATTTCTTAGGAAACCCATTATTTCCGAGGAAATGACGATGGCCTCAAACTTAATATGATGGTGGTGCGATTAAATTGAAAATTGCATTCAAATACGTTGAGTGCATATGTTTGAAACGTTAACTCAAGAGTTGATTCTCATTCATGCTTTATTAATGCATTAATTTATGCTTATTACGCTACGGAACTTATAAATATTAATGAGAACGTTATATAGAGTTTTTTTTTATTTATATCACATCGCTGTAATAGTTTTATGCAGTAACGCGCGTATTGAAATAATTTTTATACATAATGCACAGTATGCAATATTGAATGTTTAAAGTTTAAACTATATATATATATATACTTTTTAACTTAGTACATAAATAAATATGTAAATGGTATTAACTACTATTCAATAAGAAGTATAAAGAAACAGCATATTATATTATATATAATAAACTAAATTACTGTATATATATTCGATATTGCTATTTTCAATATTTATTAAAAAGGTTTTTATTTTTTATTTATTTGCAAAAGTCATCAACATTAAATATTATTATTATTACTTATTATTATCACTATAATATTTATTTTACATTTCGATTATTTAGTAGTATTTTTTTGTACATTTGATTAAGTCTAACAAACATTTCGTTAAGAATTGACCTCTGTTCATTTTATTTTTTTTTATACAACTTTTGATTATAATTATAAAGATAAATAAATACAATATTTATATATGAATAAACATTTATTTACTTTTTATTAATTGAATATTGAAAAATGTTTTCATATTCTTTATTTAAAAATAAACTTTATGCATACCGTTTAAAAATAATTAATACTCGTACATTTAAATTTCATTGTATTATAACATATAATTAAATGCCTTATAGTATTTATTTAAACGAAGTATATACTAAGTAAACAATAAGTATAATATAAACATTTCAAAGTTAAAACATTATTATTTATTAATGTTTATTATTATTGATATATTTAATTTATTTTGCATGAAAGTTCATTAAATAGATAATTAAAAACAGGTCATTTCAAATACAAAAACATTTACCCAAAAATACTCTTATTTAAGTACGATTATTTTTGAATAAATTGTTTTTGGAGTTTTTAAAAATTAAAAATGATTATTTTTATTTTGAAATTATACCAATAATCATTGGTTTATTACTAATTACAATTTACTGTAATTTTATCATTCTTAAATGTCTTATCATACATAAGCTCATTTATTTTTATTACTGCAATTAAATAAGAATACCTTCTATCAAACATAACTCAATAGAATATGTATAAGTATGTACAGTTATATTTAAATTGCTTGTAAATTATTTATTTTTCGTTACTGTTATTTTATTTGAATGGATAATTTTTTATCAGTGTTTTATAATAAAATTTCGTCGAAATTTTGGTCGAAAAACCAATTGTTTTAAAACTATGTAGTTTATTAGTTAATACTTTAAAATTAAAATTTCTAAACTTTATCTTATTAAACTGGCAATATGACCGGTAAGTTTTAAGACTAATTAAACAACTGTGACAGATATCAAAAAGCGTTTTTGTAATACGTACTACGTATATAATCTGTCAAGAGAAAAACACTTATCGGATTCCATTTTTAATTATTCTTTTTCGTTCGTAAAAAGATTTCAAACGATAATTTTTATAATTAGTTTTTCATTAGTATAACGCAATGACGGCTTACAAATTTGTTGAAATTCATTGCAAAAATGTGTTTTTAAAAACATAAGAATTGGAGAAATAAACGAGGTGATCGCGAAAAACGATCAATCTTACGACCGTTCTTTAGCTATTTGTCAATAATTGTCACTGCACGTGTCACTCACTACTCGGATTTCGACACATGTGTAGGAACTAATTACATAGTGTTTTCGTAGAAGGAGGGCCTTTATAAAGGACCTTTATGTTTTTTTTTTAGAACAACGTGCATGGCTCAAACGAATTATTCGCTTTTACCCTGTTGGCAATGGTGTACAACATGCGTGTTCAATATTCTGTAGCTGTACGTCAGCGCGGGTCGTTTCTCGTGTACTAAATAACAATATGTTTCTATTACAAACTCGTAACTTTTGCAGAACAAATAAACAAGTGAATATTCTTAGATGTTTACGCTTTGTTCCGACCGCCTTGCATATTTTTGCATCGATTCCGCATGCTTTCGTTGTGTACCCGTTCATAAACGATCATTAAAAATGTGTCAGTATAACGCGCGAAGTTATTACGTACGGCCTTAATGAGTCTCATCACTTTTCTACTTTTAGTAATTATTACTGTACTTTCTTTTCGGTCTGATGCTCGCCGCAAAGTTCGTCCCTTGAATTATCTATTAGACACAAGACGTTTTTACTACATAGTTTCTAACATCACAAATTGAATTAAATCACTGGGAATTCTACGTACGCGCTCGTATATGTACGTAATATACATTTTGGAAAACTGTAAAGGCACATATTTTGCTTTATAAAAGGAACGTCGAATGAGATATTACCGCGTGTTTTTAATTTAAAACGTAATAAAAAAATAACAGTAATTTACTAGCATACTTGTGTAATAATATTTATGTATATATTATTCAGACGTGTTTACTATGTATATATTTTAAAGAAATATGATAGCGTAATAATATAAATATTGTTGTACATGATAACATACAAAAACGTTGTAATAAACATTATAATAATAATCATAACATTTAAATTGGATATTATTTTTGATTCTAAGCGAAGCGAAGTATGTATATTGATTTAACAATGGTGCGGGTTTATCGTATGAAAGAAATGCTTCGATCATTACCATTTTCCGGTAGAAAATCGTATCTAGTCGATATTTTATTTGACATGTTTTTCGATTTGTCCAGTTGTTTTTCTTGGGAAATTATCGAAAAATCGTAAAATACCGATACAATTTCGACGTATTCGTTTTAGACACGAAGCAATGCAGTTTTCGCATTTAAGAACTAAATATTCAATACAAACTTAGACATACAATACAATTCGTTTTCGGAATACAATGATAAATCGTTGCTATCAAATGTAGCAACGTTATTCAAATAGCAATGTTATTTAAATTATGAATAACAACTCTGTAACGTTATCGATCATTCGATGCCACTCGATTATTCACTCGAAACAACATCCATAATAAGCATACCCACGTATTTTTTTTCCAATAGTGAAATAATTTGTGGACGTTTGAACTGCTAACCCGACAACGAGAATTTGTATACACGTTTGGTGTTCCCCATTTCCAAACGACTTTCTATAGTTTATTGTGAGTTTTTCTCTTAAACTTTACAGGATATATCCGATAAAACTATAAATTACTTTTGAAATCTCCGCAGCTATAGATAATTGAATTACTGACTGTGTGTAGTTTTGCGATTACGTGTACAATATACTTTGATAATATTCCATAAATCACTGAATTATATAAAATAATTTTAATTACCTTTCGCGCACGTTGTTTACATTTGATTTATGTTTCGTACAGCAGTGACTGCATGGTGGTCGCCGTCGACTATTATTTAGAAAATGATTCATCGAAAATAAATATAATATACCAAGACGGAAGTTGCACAACGAGTATCTATACAGATTTTAGTTTCGAACGCATTTAGACTACAATAAAATTCCAAACAATAACAGTGTTTCAAGCACATGTTCTCACCTTCATTTGAAGCGACTTCTTTGTTTTAATGTTTTCACAATGAAAAATTTCTTTGCTACGGAATGAAAAATAAATAAAATGTAATTCATTCAACCCTTAGAAAAGTAAAACTGTATTTTCAAGTAGATTTAAAATGTAAACAACTCTCCGACGTCTTTTGTGAATTGTGATGTAATGATGTGGTTAACCTTATCCATAAACGAAGTATTTAAAAATGATATCTGTTTATCATGAGGTGTAATTTTAATAATTTCGCATTTCTTTACAAAAAAATGCCGTGTTACGGCAATTATCGTTCGAAAATTGTGTGTAGAAAAACTTTGTAGACATATAACTTACGTTTTTACGTGATTGTTATATCAATGATGCAGTTAATAAGTCCGTTGTACCGTGTGTTCGGAGTTCTCTATTGTCCTGATAAACTTTGATTCTGTTTATAAATAAATCTGATAAATATTAATAAATTATGTTGTTTCGTATACATACATATATAAATAAAAACGATGTTATTAACTATTAAAAACGCCGATCAAATATTTAAAATGGAAACAAATCGAACAATGTCCATAAATAGAAAACTCAACGCGATTCTACAGTTATTTTCATAACGATTTATCGGAAACGAAATTGAATTGAAATACAAGCAATAATACGTATATTACGTTTGATCAAACGTAATTAAAACAATTAAAACAGTTGTTAATTATAAACATCTCTGGGTAATGAATGTAAATTTAAACACTACATTTCTACGGTATTTTTTTTTAATTAACACATTTCTATATCAGTACACTCGTTCGTGTTGACAGTTCGTGTTGGCGTACGAATTATTTTAAAAGGATCCCGCGGAAACATTAATACCGTAACGTTATGAGAGCCGATTCCACATGGCATTACGGAATAATTATAATAATTCATGACAATATTTGCGTTTGTAACGCAATGCAACAACTCTGAATATGTACGTTCAGCACAAACTCGTAATCAAAGTAAAAGTTGAGCACTCAAATTGAAAAATAAAATTTTATTGTTATTACAACTCGTATTATAAATATTTTACGAGTGAACAATCCAAACAAAGGAAACACGATTACACTGTTAATGAGTGTTTTCATACGAACCGAATACAGTGGCACAGAAACAAGCAGAGTAACTCAAAACGTATGCATTATTTGTACAATTCACCGAGTAAGATCGAGTTTGTTATTTCGTTTTATAAGTTATACGAGTACATGATTTTCTGCGGGTGACGAAGAAATAAACGTGTTCTAACGTTTAACATTATTCCTAATCAATAGATTGTAAAGTGATTATATTTTAAATAGAACGTGTTATGAAAATTCTGTTTTATACTTCAAATGCAATTTATGTTATTAACGTTATTTGTTAAAAAAAATTTCTTTTTCATAAGCGCCGACGGCGGAGGAGTGTTACTTTATACAGAGCGATTATGATCGGGCGCCTTTGAAATGAACGGATACGCCTCGGGCCTTTGGCTCGGGTTCGGTCGGACGTTTCACCTTGCAAATCGTTCTGTAATCGGTTTTTTGTTCCCGACAACGAACGATTTTACGGGATGGTAATGATTTGTTCGGCCGCGTACACCGCCGACACGCCTATGCGCGGGACGACGGCGGTCATTACGCGTTATTACGCGAGTATTGTTATCAGAATAACGACGACGACGGCGCTAGGCGGTGTAGTCGTCGTCGTCGTCGGTCCGCGTGGCGGCCATGCGCCGGGAAGCTCGTCGTCGTCGTCGTCGTCGTCGTCGATCGCATCCTGCGCGCTCCGGACAGTCACGTGTGTATCGCCACGAAGGATGCGGTGTCCTGCCGTCGCCGCCGACCCACCGCAACCGCTGCAGTCGTCTCGTTATCGGCCGACGACACGAGCGTGTCGACCGTCTGTCACCGTCGCGGTCGCCGCCGGCCGTCCACCAGTACGTCAGATATTTCGTATTAAACGCGTCGCACGGTTTTTCGGCCAGGTGAGAGCCATCGTTTGAATAATGTACGCGTCGCGGGCGAGTCGTTTAGGGCCTTCGTTTCGGAAAACCGTACGAAAATAAGTCACGAAACAATTTCGGGCTAAATAAACGATTTCGAACATTTCGTTAAATTTTTTTTTTTTTTTTGGACGTTTCAAAAGAAACATATATGTTTTTACACAACTATTACTATTGTTTCCGTGCCACGAGTAGAAACCGATTAATATTTGTTTCGTTAATATTTTATTATCGGTACTTTAAACGCGCGTATTTTTTTTTTTTCAAAACAACCAAATTGAACGAGACCCATTTGGCCAACAGGATAATCCGAAATTCGAACGGTAACCGATTCGGCGCAACAATATCTAGTATAGTTTAGTTAAATAATAATTTGTTTTTTTCGTCACTATTTATACACTTTTAGACGGCCGATAATTCACAATCGATTTCATATTACGAAACGGCTATGAAAGACTTTTTGAAAATCGAAGGCAATGGCTTTTCTCGAATATTCAATATTCGAGAAAATAAAAAACGGTTCGGTCATACGCGTACTCGTCAAAAATCGTCAATTTAAAACCGGACTGTATGTTTTCATACGACGTTTACAATGTCCCTTGCCGCTCTCTGAATTTATTCGATAATGTATACGGTTTCTTCCGCCGGTTCAATATATAATAGTAATAATAATAATAATAATAATAATATGGACGGTACAATGAGTGACGAGGAAAATAATAATAAACGGACAGTAACGAAAATCTGCACATGACAGAATAAACAAGATGAACATTATCATGAGAAAGAAAGCCGCGTCCGGCGTGAAATATAATGTATGGGAATAGATTTCCATATTCTTTTTTTATCTACAGAGAAGAAAATTTAATAAAAACATGTCTGAAAAACGCGCTGTTTCACGCGAATCAATCGCGACTTTCCATAACACGACATTATGATTTCTGTAGGATTTCATATTCAATATACAGCCTCGAAATAAGTTCGATCGCGAGAACTAATTAAAATGCGCTTAAAAGTAAATATGTTCAACCCGTAGGCGCTCTATTCACATGTCATCTTTGGCTGTGACACGCGAACAACGCAATTTATTTATTTATTTTTTGAAAACTTTTTTTTATAATTCTTGTGAACATTGTTATTGTCGTTATTGCGTACCTAAATGCGGTGTCCAACACATTGGTTAGAAATTCATGGTAAATTTGTATATTTTTTTAAAAACACGTGCGTTTCTAGAAAATCACAAAATATAACAGTGTATCGAAATAATTTAGTGTTCGGAAACCCGTAATTTATTTGAGCACTGCGTAATTCTCACTAAAGAAAAAGTGGCGCTACTGCAATTTCTAAGGACGTAAGGAATATATCGGCTCAGCTTAGATCTGCTAAATTCCAAAAATATCCTTACAATTAGTTCTATAATTAAATTTATTTCGGACTCAGGCTTGTGTATCTAAAGTCGGTTTACTATATATAGTTTTATCTGTTTATTATTTCGTTATTTTTTTATTATTATTTTTTTTTTATTATTCTTATTACTTTTTCTTTTTTTTAATTTTTCTCTCCTGTATCATGTTTTCCGTTTTCATTTTTGTGTTGTTTTTAAATATGCATTGTATTATGTCGAAATGTAATGGTTTTTGACCAATATTTCAATAAAAAAAAGCCCAGAATTTCTTTTTTTTTTTAAATAGTGTTAAATTTATTAGTCGTTCATCAAATATGTTATCCGTCGTTTTTTGAATGCATTACTATCCATTTATTTAATTCCATTTTCACGGGGGATTTTTTTTAAGGCATTGAGAAATGCATTAATAGTTTTCTGATTACAACGTCCGAGTAAACCAATTGCTATGGAGTAGGTGGAGACAATATATAAGATAAAAAATAAAGTTAAATTTTTAACGTCATGTAGATATTAGTTATATATATTAAATATATAAATTTATCTCACTAAAATTATATGATGTTGTTATAATTAATGTTTCGTTTGATAGATGGTTTGTTTTAGTATCTATGTACACATATTTGATTTCTTGTAAAAAAAAAATGTTCTTTGCAAATTAATTAAACCAATATAACACTTAAATAGTTTAATTTATATAGTCTGCGTAGGACTTGCCAAATAAAAATGTAATGTTATACATTACAGAAAAAGTACATTTAAGATTAGTACAATAATAATACAAATTATAATAAGTGTCATAAATAATTATTTTCACTGTATATTGTAAAAAAATATAATAAAATAAAATTGCCACCAAAACGTTCCGCTCGAGCAAAACTGTCATCGAAAATGTGTGACCATTTAAATTGTAGATTACATTTCGTCTGACAGAGAATGTAATTAGACTTTGCATTTTATAATACACGTTAACACAACTATATGTATTTTTATTTATGATTTAAAAATTGTGTTTTTATTTCATATAATTGAAATACTTAGGTATATTTTCTGTAGTTTGTACAATAAATATAGTATCTGTTTCGTTTATTATCGCGTTATCGTTCAACACATATCATGTATAATATATTCAGTATTACTATAATATATAGTGTTCCACCGAGATCTAAAAAATTTATTTATTTTTATTTTTTTCAATATTTTAAAGTTTTTTCTTTTTTTTTGTTATGATTATAATGCTAATTGGCAATTATTGTATTTTACATTTTTTTTTATATAACTTAAAATAAAAAACAAATTAAATTATAGTCTATCTTGATTTAGAACCAACAAAATTAAAATACAATTTTTCATTATAGAAAAAACATAAAAGAACTAAACTAAACTTTACAATATCGAATAGAATAAAAGTTATTAAAGTTGTCAAATCTTCGCGAGTTACAATATATTACCATGCACTCATACAAATAGGGAAGGGGGTTAATATTCCTGTCCGTGCCGTTCATCCGACTACTGTGTAGTCGTGAGGGACCGTTAAGTTTTCAAATTAAATAGAGGTTCAACACCGAAAAGACGAATTTTGAATACTGTGTAGAAATAATAAAAAAATAGAATATTTATGAAAAGTCTTTTGTGATACTCGTACGGATAGTTGCCTTTTTTTCATCGAGATAACAGCCACATAAACAATATTATTGTTAATATTGTTTAATATTTGAGTCTCGAATATAAAAATAAAGTCACTAGCGATTTTTATTTTTTAATACACCGTGTCAATTATCCTATTTGTCTTACTACATTGAAGTGTATGTGTGTGTGTGTGTGTGTGTGTGTGTGTGTGTGTGTGTGTGTGTGTGTGTGTGTATGTTTGTGTAGCAAAAACACTGTATTCAAGTAGATTGGAAACAATTTATTTAACAATGATTTTCTATACTGTTTTACAACTAAAAGCTAGACGAAAATTCGACTACTTCGAGTAAACCGAATTTAATTTTAAAAAAAGATTTGAATCGTTTTTTCTGGATAATCGTGTCAATCAAATTTTAACGTATAATCAATGTCGAACAATGTTTATTTTTTACGTATATTAAAAAAAAAAACAACCATTTAATCAAAAGTCTAGTCCGAATTTTATGTGGAAAATCATCATGCTGCAGTGTATACAATTATTAATTTTTTTCGAATTATTCGCAATCATTGACACTAATAATCAATTCACTTTTTTCACAATTCATTTTTCACACAATGACAATATGTACATATTCCAAAAATTTCCTATCTGTATACAAAATTGCGTTTCTGATCGCCACAAGTGAAGCCAAGACCTTTAGGAAACCGAAAAGTTAGGAGGTTTCTTAGTATTACTTAACTGTTTCACACTGCGTGTAGAAGCTGTACGAATTTAATAATTCAGAGAGAGCCTGAACATAAGCAAGACCGACACTGATCCCTAGAAAAAAATATGTTCACTATTTGACATACAACACATTGCCGTAACATGTATTTAGTAAAAAAAAATCTTATAACGTATATTAGATTAATATGTCAGACATTGTAAATTAATTAATTATATCCCATATTTTACATAAAACAAAGTATTAATGCAGTCGATATGAAACAAAACAAAAGAATAATAATATTCATTGCATTATATTGTTAATACATCTGTTTTGGCACGTCAAACACAAATTCGATTTCGTGTTTCATATGTTTTTACAGCGATATTAAAGATTTTTTTTACGGGAATATATTTTTCACAATTCGTCTAAAATAAACACACTGATAACTTTAAATCATTCAAAATATGGAAATGCTGTACATAATATATACAAAGGCGATTATTACAAGATTTCAATAAACATATACTATAAAGTCATTATGCGATAAATGACTATTTAATGCAGCCCTAACTCTTTCGCTTAATGTTACATTTCAATAATATTTTAAAATCTAAATTAAAGTGTATTTGTAATGATAACGTACGAACAATTTTACCATATTAGAAAAAAAGACAAAATAAATATTAATTGCTTTTTTAAGTAAAATATGATTTTTATTATCTTATAAATACCCAGGAAAAAGATATTAAAATTTAAAATTTTCATTAAAAAAAAAAATACACTCGAGTTGGTGAAAAGTTCAAATTTAATGTTTATATTAATTATTATTTTTGTTTAAATTTTGAATGTTTTTAATAAGTTTAAGAATAAAGTTAATTAGTCAATGAATAATTTGAGTTCTTGCCAAATAATAAAATATTATCTTGAAAAAAAAACGAGCATAAAAAATAATTTAATGAAATTTCAAATGTGATTTGTATACTTAAAAAAAATCCAACAATTATCATAGCGAAATAAAAAAAAATATATTATGATATAATATATCATATATAATTTTAGATTAAAATAACAAATTTTACACACTCAAAACGATTTTGTTTACATCAGTGATTTATATTAAATAACTCTATATATGTAAATAATATTGAGACCATTTTATTATGAATTATATTAACGTTTTTCACGACTTGGTGAGCTCAAAATTAATTTCATTGAAATTTATTATATACTCATACGCAAGCTGGCGTCACTATTAAATCGTTTAGGATCAACTGAAAACGCGTGTCTGGACAATTCTTATTTTACGAGTAGGGTTTAAAACGTTTTCGTTACAATTAAAATAATAAAAAAAAATGCACTCGTTCGGAGCTTGTAAAACGTTAACGGCATACCTTTTTATTCAGCTTGAAATGTCCCCGGAACACATTCAATGTGCGCTGTTTTGATGATTTAGATTTTTGCAATACATAGAAACTTCGTAATGAGTGTACGTGCGGATTATATTAAACCGAGATTTAGCATTTTTATTGAAACCCTACGTAATAATAATGTTCGAAACCAGCGTCTTTATGACTCATTCAAAAATACGCGACTTGTTTTTATACACTGTTGCGACGTTTTGTCGGTATATATATATATATTTATTTTACTCAATCACTTTAAACGCTATACGTATTTCAAGTAATGTCGAACAACAAAAACGCATTGCAGGACGTTGCGGATCAAAGATTATTACAATATTAAATCACATCTTGAAAGCTTTATATAGACTTTTGATTTTGTTAGCGAATAATGAACGAGATTTGTTTTCTTCAATAACTATCAAAACGACCATTCAATAAGTATTGGTGACTCAAGAGGCAATGCGTTAAAGGCGCATCGTGGTGGTTATTCCATTATTTATAATTATTTTAGAATATAAAAGGCCGAACGGTTCTATAAACGGAGTCTCGTGTAATATTCCGCATTTGCGATTTAGTAAAGCATTTCCAAGTTTATTGCTCTTTTCTGCGTTCGACACTTCATATACTCGTATTTTCACTCGGACGTAGAGAAAATTGCCCATGCCGCATTTATATTTGTAAAATACGATTTAGAATTTTCCTAGGTAGTTTCAGAATAAAAACTCAACAAATTTATTGTTTTTTCACGCAAAACCGTATAATGCTTTAATTCTTGTTGTGCAGTTATGTGATTATTTAGCTCACTCGCACTGTATAACAGTTGTTTACGCTTATGAGTAACCTTAATAAATATAACAAAGAATCGTCCACACATAATGTATATGAATATAAAACTGCAGTAAATGGGTATTTTTAAAACAATTACAATTTATATAATTTTTTGTTTTTATATGAAAAACATCATATGAACGTTAAAATATTAATGATTTTCAAGTCACTGCGTAAAACAATTAAATCTGAATACTCTTATTTGTCGTGAACAATTAAATAATTTAATATCTAATTGTTATCAAATAGCACACAAGAATTATTTAGAGAATATTATCTTCTCATTGATGTTGAAGAGCGGAATATTATCGTCCGAAGTTTCAGTTCTTATCGATTACATTTGTGATTATTCTAAAAACGATATAATTGAAATAATGAAACGTATAGTTTAATTTCAAAATTTTAAAGTACAAAACTATTTTGATACACAAAGATATACATTATCATTAACAATCTATCTACATTATCTATATCCACTCGTATATTATTAAACTCTGTCCTTGAAAATTTTTTATTCATGACAACTGCACGATTTTTGAACACGGTTTAATCAAATTTTTCCTCTTCGTCTTTCTATCCGTGTAAATTTTAAATTCATTCTAAAAGATATTTTTTAAACATTTTTCTCCAGAAAACATGTTAGCCAATTACCTATTAATTAAATTAAATTCTGTTTATTATACATGAAATATTTTAATATTATTATTTTTTTTATGAAAGTTTAAACAGGGAACCAATTTTTTGATCATAGCAACTTTCTATTATTATTACGCTAACTTAATATTATTTATAATTAATTGAGAATTTTAGGTTATAGATTTTTAAAAGTAAAATGAAAGATTTTTTTTTCAAATTTATTCATTGAGACGTCCCAAAGACTTTGTCAATGCTCATCAACATGTGAATACAAGTAAGGAGATTACTATACTCCTAGTGAAATTGATCTTAGTTGGAAACCAAATGGTTGGACGATAGCAAGTGAGTGGCCGTGTAGAACCAGACATTTCTTGCACTGGATCGAACAGATGTCGTGTACGTCGTGGTTACTGCTGCGTAACCATTGTGCCATTCCGGCTCCTTTACCATAAAAAAAATGTAATACAACTTATTTCAATTATTGATTATGACCATTATTATATAGAAACTTTTACTTCTTAGTTTTGTTACTAGTAAATTTTAGAAAGTTAAGCGCATTTGGCGGCGAACTTTTGAGAACGAAATGTCTACATACGAAATTGCATTTCTTTTCGAAGTATGGATGTATTTCGAAGAATATTTACAATGGCTAGACATTATTTGTTTTTTCAAAAATCTGACTCTTGAGCCCAATGCATCACTATATATTTAAAAAAATCCATTCCGTTCACTTTTTTTTTATAAGAAGAAAAAAACTCTTTCAATAAAAATGCGCAAAAGATGAACGCACTTGTACTTGAATGCGTTTATCGATAAGGTGATACCTTACTGCGACAATAATGTAATTGTTGGTAGCCGATGTGATATGTAAATCTATAATAAAATGCTATCTGTAGAGTATATGCGTACGACAATACACACTTTTGGCAAATATTTTTAAGGTTTTTATTTTGAATTTTATTGTTCCAACTGTTGGTTTCGGATTGAAGATTTTGATGTTATATGAAACGAAATATGAGACACATATCTGATTTTATTTCTCAAAACGTATTTTGTACGTTTGAAATCAAAATTATATTAGTGTCAAACATACATTTCGCACTATATAATATATTCTTTTAACATAACACTTACCAGATTATCGTTAAATCGTTTTTCTTCATTTTTCCATTAGAAATTATATTCAACGGGTTAGGAGATTACGATTTACAAAAAAACAAAAACCGAAATCACGACAAGTGTGTATAACGCAATGAGAAATATATCAATTATATTATACGCCAAAATTGGAGCATGTTGTTTATGTTTTTCGAATTTCTTTATTAATCGCGATATAACAATAACGATAATTCGTATACTTTTGATAATAAATACATTTGTTTAAAAACATTGTTAAATAAGCGGTAGAAAATATTTAATAAATTCGCAATGCTCAGTGGCGGGCCCTCTACCCAAATTTGGTTTTTCTCCACCTTTGCTCTATCTGTTTAAGACCAAACGAAAATTTAAATTTCAAGTATTTATTTATTTGCCGTGTTCCATATATATCGCTGTGTAATTCATAGTATATTTTTTTTATGTGCATTCGTAAACGAATATAAAGATAGTACACCACAGAATACACCGCCATTTAATTTGATTACGAAATTGATTATACAGTATTTTCCATGTATTTCAATAATTTACACCACACCCGTATAGACGGTTTCTCACTAAACTCATCTTATATTTATAATTTGTTAGAAATTCACGTTGACATTTTTAAATATTCGTGTAGATAATGTATCTACTATAATGTCTTGAATAGTAAAAAAAAGTATTTAGGTTAATGAAAAATTTTTAAATTATCAAGAATCAAAATCATGTATACAGTAATATAACTAAAATTGAGTATACGATTCTGTCTAACTTATTATAAAATGTTAAAAACCTATGTATATGATTTTTAGTACTATTATTATTATTATTATTTAAAACTTCCATTTTTTTCTGTTCATTTACTTATCTACTCGTAATTTATATGATTTAACTAAATGTCTTCAGCAGAAACAGGTATACCAAAGTATTAACTCCAATAATATAAATATTATCATTATGAAAAACTCAAAGGGGCAATAATATACGAGTATATATTCGCCACATTGAAAAAATATTTGCCATGATCTTGTCCCCCCCAGAAAAAATGTCTGGTGTCGCTACTTGCAATGCTCGATCCAGAACTTTCGGTAATATTAATCAAATACAACGATATAAAAGTAATTACAGTACTGGTGCACACCAACCGCTTAAGCGAGATTTAAAATCGATTAATCATCGAAAATCATTACAGTGTTTACCCAGTTCTTTTATTTTTGTTAGTTTTTCCACATAATATACCCAATGAGCACGAAATTTAATTGTGTTCGATCAAATGACCTGTAATAATAATAATAGTAATAATAATAATATAACGTGATTCACTTGATTTGTCTGTTAAATAAAAATGTTTTTTGAACCGTGTAATTTCTTTTTCCACTTTAGAATAAGGAAGATTATTATTTTTTCTCTGTAAATATAATACACTTGCGTGCACCATTATATGTTTTCGGTTAAAATTGTTTCGTCTAAATTTTTTAGAATAATATGCTTAATAAACATACTAACGCTACACTATATTTAATTTGAAGTTTGATATCAAAATAAATATTATTTTCTATATATTGAACACTATAATTTGATTTCAGATAGTTGACCGATTTTACTAGATAAATTAATCGGTTTTTTTTTTTTTTTGACTCTTGAAAATATAAACAGTTATTATAGTTATAGTGCTTGCAGTTCAAAATTCTCCAGATTGGAGAATACGGACTTTTCCAAATAAGTCTATAGACCTACTCTTGGGACATTTACTAAAAATCCCACGAGACGAGCGTTATTTAAGGAATTTATTTTTGTCTTTGAGATATTTGGTTTCTATTTTATATAAGCTAGTTTACAACAAAGTCTAAAATCAATATCTCTCAACAATCAAATATCGTCTTGTTGCACTGTAGGTGATCAAAATGAGTTTTCTACTTTAATTCCGCCACGTAAATGTGAACAGACAATACTGAAGCTAATAATTATTATCACACGTCAGTTATTGATCATCAAAACATTTTAATTATAACGCAATTAAATTGAGTAATCGTGTTCGAAAAACACAATTGCCGGGTTTTCTCATAATTATTAGTTAATTAAGGAATGAAGTACATTTTTTAGTTTTATTATTTATACTGACAAACTTTTATTATAATTATTCTTATATTTTTGTATTAATATATATTATACCTACGTGTATTAATATTAAATTAGGTTCAAAAAACGTATATATATATATATATTATTAATTACAATATATATAATTACATTTTAATTGAACATAATTATTACTTATATTAAATAACTATACCATAACAATAATATTACTTAGAAAATAACAGTCAAAAGCAATATTACAAATAAAATGACAAATTTATACAAATTTAATCATAGTCGCAATATTATGACAAACATTTACAGTATAATAAAAATAATAAATTATTATACAATAATTTAGCAAAATATTTGTTTCTAAATATATATATATATAGAAGAAAACAGTTTAGTTTTGAATTTAAAAACAGAATTACACGTTTTTCCTCAGGGCTGTTAAGATCAATAAAAATAACCGAGCAAATTTAATCGAATTTCAAAAGTTAAAACGCAAATACAACTCGGTTTTGTACGTTTTATGTATACTTATACAGTGTAATACAATTTGCGTTTTGTTACCTATAAGTTGTATAAAATATAATTTAAAGAGCTGTAGAGTTTTGAGTTACGTTTTTATACCTGTTAGATAGACACAAGGATAAACGAATTGAAAAGGTCACATCGCTTTTTTATTTTAGTTATTTTAGTTTTAAAGGACCGCACGCCAGTAAACTTTCATTGCGTTTTATTTACAAGATAAAAAAATATATTTTATTACATTATTACATGGGCAAATGCTTCGTTATTCGCACCTTTACGGCGACGGTATCGTTGTTGGCCTAAATATCCACGTTGTCTCGAGCAATAATATATATTACATGTATTGCAGTAAATTAATTGCGTATGTCATGTTATAAAAATATCTCGAAAAAGAAATAAACACTCAATATGAATATTTGACGGACGGTTAGATTTGTTCAGTCGTCAAGTATAAGACTAAAATAATAATAAAACATACCGGTATTCATAACGTTTTTCTCATTTAGGAAATTCTCGAAGAGTGCGTATTTGTTGTTCTTATTTCTGTTTCAAAACGTGCGTTAAATATTATGTATTTTTTTTTTTAATTTCATAAAGAACAAACTTAATCGGCTTACGTTCAAATTATTTAAACGAAGGCGCGAAGAATCGCCTTTTTTTTTACTCTCACAATTCGTCGATGACGCGTATTTACGTAACTACGTAGGTATGTATATATTTTATGTTTGTTTTTTTCTCGCTCGAATTTTTCGAATCCTTTCAGACATTGATCGGACAGCGGACGGTGTTATTTTATCGAACGTTTTCCACCGGTACCGCAACGCTAACCGTATAGTTCGACCCAGTGGTTGAAATAGGAACAAAATAATAGGGGCACTCTAAAGGTTTACAAAATAGTTGCGTCCTCAATACACGTTTATAAACGGTGTGGGTAGTCGAAAAGTCCATCACTGCCGTCTATCACGTTTACCAATAATTAGAGCGTAGAAAATACGGTAATGAGTAATATCTAATAATGTGGAGTTTATCTTTCAATGAATAATATAAAATACAAGTATAGGTAATTTAAAGGCCGACAGTCGCGTTTGTGAAACCCCATAGGCCATAATCTGCTGACATATCATGGTGACTGGCGGTAATATTAAATATATTATTTCGTCAATATAACAATATTATTTCGTCGGCTGTATAACGTCCCTCGCGTTCCTCTTTAAAAATTTAGTAGAGGTACGCTCAAACGTTTGAAAAAATCGAAGGGATACTCAGTCCTTCTGCGCCCACCCCTACCCCCCCCCCCCCCCGTCCCCAATTCAACCACTGGTTCGACCGAATCCGAAATACGTTCACGAGACGACATTATCAATTATGCGCGCGTCCCCTTGTCGCCGGCCGACGTGTTTGCGTGTGTCGTGTGTGTGCTGTGCCTTGATCGTCGTCGACAAACGGATGGAAACTCGGTGATAAATTGCGCGTATATACACTCACGCACGCGCGTAAAGCGACGGACAAATGACGGCGAGTCACGCGAACGGCCTTTTATAAGGTCGAAACGAACGCGGGTCTGACATCGTTTATTTTATTTTATTATTATTGTTATTGTTATTGTTATTATTATTATTATTATTTTTTAATTTATTTTTTAATCGGTACGCCGACATATGACATCACACGCATCCATCGAAAATCATCGTCGCTTATCGCTCTGTGCCGAACACATCGACGGTTCTGTTATATGACGTGTTTTTTATTCGGTGAAAATTTCAACTTTCAAAACCATTTGTCGTCAAACGGAAATATCCTGTCCTATTGTTCGGGACCCTATTGCTAATATAAACTCGTTTTCAGTCGACTATAAGTTCAAATCGTTATTAGGTATTTTGCGCGATAACCCTAAAAAAAAAAAAAATCAATATACGAGTTCTGAACGGCTATTTCTTTGTGACTTTGTAACAAACGCTCTAATGCGCGTTTTATTTTCAACGGGTGGAAATTCTTTATCGATATAAATGTAAAACGTGCTAGTGAAACAGTTTATTTAGACCTGTATCTAGTGGCACCTAATTCTGCGGAATCGGTCTAATCTGTTCTTATGTTACATTGTTATCATGACGTACGCATATTGGCAATGCCGGACTTAGAAATGTCTGGGGCCTTGAAGCCCATTTTTCAATTACGTATAACTGATAATAGTATATTATAAGTGCATTTGATGTATAACATATCTATTATATTATAATTTATTTCAGGATAATATTTTTTTTCAAAAGCAAGTTTGAAAAAAATAATTATGTTGAATAATAAACTAAAAATATAATTAATTATGCTCCGATTATATTAAATAATATTTAATTTATTTGAAAACTACAATAAACATGTACATACTGTACTTAAATAATGTATATTATTATAATTATACTGGTGCACTTCTAGATTTCGTCACCATACATTTTTTAACTATATACTAGTGATATTTCGATTCGAATGTCGTGATAAATGATAATTTTTGCTGTAATGTGTTTGAAATTGGGAGTGAAAAAATCTTATTATGCGGAGGCCTACGTTTTGTAGAAACCTTGCCCCCTCTCCAAAAAAAAAAAAATCCGACTCTGACTATTGGTAATTTAAAACGCACGTTTGTTTTTTACTATCATGATATGCTGGCGTGGACTTGATTTTTATTAGCATCAATTTAAATTGAAAACACAATTTACAGTTTCGGGCCTTACGCGGGGCATTATTTACGAATCTGTACGCTTATAATAATTTAACAATGATTTATTATTGAACTTTTTGCCTTGATTTCCTTATGTCTTCGCTGTTAGTTATTAGAATATAAATCGAAACTGCTTTTTATCCAATCTGTGAAATTATTTTGTAACACAGATTTAAAGTTTTCGTGATTTTCGACTTATGAACTTATGTGTACGCGATATTATTAAATACGAATTTGTAACATTACATAATAGAAAATAATTATTCTAGACGCTTGTGCGTGTCTCACAGACTAGTACTAAAACACGCGACCGATATTTTAGGCATAGATTTTCGAAACGTTTAATGTATTCAAATTACATTTAGGGTTAACATCCCTCCCACCGGATTTAACTGTCGGAATCGCGCAATATCAACATTATCCAATTTCACTTCTAATTAATGTTAGGGTTCCTCGACGTACAAATATATCTTCCCCGTTTATATTCAATATGACGTATGATCCAGCACAGCGGCGATTAGCGTAGGCATCATTCAAGCGGAGACTTTGCATACGACAAAGCCATATAGTATTTGACGGGAATCCCATAAATACCTCGTTTTATCTACAAGATCGTCCGAATAAACTATTCTAGACTTCTCTTGAGGTTTATCTCCACGCGATACCGAAATTAACGAGTCGATATTAAACCCATATAAACGAAAACGTATTTCTCTTAACAATGGACGTCGGAAACTCTGAAAGACGGTATTTGGAATACAAATATTGTATTTATATAGTCGTGTGGATATTAATTTTTGTAGAACTTTCGTGATCTATTATTAATTTATAACATTATCGATATGTATTTGTCAATAATACGGATTTGTTGATTATTTTATTAATTTTAAAAAATATAACAAATAAATAATTACCATGTATTATCCAGAAAATTGACATTTATAGTGAAATTTGTGTATATGTATTCATCCTATACAAATGTTCAATTCTGGTTTTTAAGTACTTGAGCGTATTACATTTTTACTATGCGTCTATAAACCAATAATGTAATACAAATTTACGTTTAATATTTAACAAACCACTTTATGTGGTTAACATTGTCCATTTGCGCAATGAAATAATGTATTTCGTTAGCGTTATTTTCATGTTATTTCACGAAAACTCGTACGCGGAATGCAGTGATACACATACTAAAGAATATATAAGAATAACAACGGAATCAGTTGAATTTTTGTTTTATTACCGTTTGGTGAACGAATGCGGAACGATATTTCAATGACGCATTGACATCCGAGGCCTATTTTTATTTGTTAAATTTCTAAATTTGCTAAGTATCATGTCCGTTTTATAAGTGTTCGAATACTGTTTTATCGGCAAACGCGTTCAGGGACGCACGAGTAAAATAATCTGGTGAAAATTTCAACGTATTGTTAAAAAAACCCGATTTGTTTTCAATCCGTTTGTTACGCGGTTTTGTCTACACGAACCCAAAGTGAAATCGATCGGAGCGTAACAATTACGTGTGAAAATATCTCCGGGCAAAACAATATTAAGCGGTGTACACGGTATCAACGCAGGGGGATCAATAATTCTATTGTTCCGCAAATGCTGTCCGAAACTCAATAAATGGCGGGCGCGAAGAATTTCAAATACGATGTTCTGTAACGAATTCGGCAAATTTCGAACGGTATGATAATTATAGGGTAAATGTTAACGTTTCGCCCCCAGAAACCTTTAATGAAGGTAAATAGTTGTAGAGTTTGTGTTTCGTTTTATGACCCGGCGGGTTTAACGCGAATGCTTTCTCTTTGCATTGGTCAACATATTTCCACTGGATTAGACATAACACGAACAACAAACATTTCAAAGTTGATTTCTGAGTGCATGCGATTTTAATAATGATGTCACTCGGACTATATTTGAATTCAAAAATTAACAATTTGAAACATTTCGTTTGTTTTTTTTTTAACATTCTTATTCGATGTATAACAAATACTCGCTGTACCTATATATTTAATATGCGCTGTACGGAAATAAACTCGAAAATTTAAATGTTCAAAAAAAAAAGAAGATATTTTTAATTGAATTTTGTCGTAAACATAATATACCACTACCTATTTAAAAATATATACGTTGGATTAACTCTTTTCAAAATGACGTATAACGTTAATTATTTTAAAATAATAGTACTTAACATGTTTAAACCTCGTTTTATTTTGTTAACAACCAAACCTATTTTTAGTTATTTCGAAACAGTAATTTCTATTTTTAGTTTCCAATTCAAATATATTATTGATCTCAAAAGTTCACCAAAAGAACATCAAATATCAAATAAATACTTTATATTGTAGATACAACTGTTTTAAAGTTTGTACTACGTGGAAATAATGGTAAAATGAAATATTTTTATCTCCACGCATAGTGTCTCTATTTTCTCGTTTTTTGCAGTGTAATAATATCAACGTTCTGGGAAATCGTTAGCCAATGTACACGCCGCATATTAATTAGAAATTAAATGTTAAAAAATAAATTAAATCATGAAAGGAATGGAATTTCATATATATATGTTTTAAGTTATGATTATAGATTATATTTTTAAAAAAAATTACAAAAAGCAAGCTTTTTTACGATAAATATTTACAAATATTTATTTATATTTTCTGTTTTAAAAATTTTGGATATTATTTTTTATGAAAATTGCCTATAGATACCTCCTATATTTAGACAATATAATTGGTATAACTTTAATAAATATTTAGGATTACGCGTGTTTTAGTAAATTAATAAATATGGTTAGGTTAGGTTAGGTTAGGAAATATTATTTTAAATTTAATATAAATACAGAACAAAGCCCGCATTTTAAAATTTAAATTCAGTTCATCGTATGATGCACCTTGTGGTTAAAAAACTAAAATACAAGTCGGTTAGGTGTTTAAAAAATACTAGTCACTGTGAGATCGTTTCAACTCGCTCGAAACACAGAGAAATAATGGTTGTGTGGTAAGACACAGAACGACACCTGCTATTGTCAGGACTTTAATTAATAGTGATTGCAAAATAAAGTTTGATAAACATACATATGTGAAAAAAGATTACTAACGAAATCCTAACTAAGCTGTAATGGTAACCATGTATATGGTTATTCAGGAGTTTCGAAGATTATTTGGAGGGAAAGAAAAAATTAATTTATTTTATACTTATACGTATAAAAAGTGTAGATAATAGTATTACACCGTACTAATGTATGATTATTACTATGTTTAACTCGTCGTACACTCCGTAAATATCGCGATATAATACAAAAACAAAACTCGTAAAAAAAACTTGGCTTCGTATCGAAACCCGGAATCGAGTGTTTGCGGTCGAAATGATATTTTTACGGTGTTTAAGACTTGATCGTCGGAACTTTAATATAAAATCAAATCTAATTATTATAAACGCAACTAGATGTATACAAATATTACAAGAACAAGAGAGCGTTCTATGTATAACAATAGTTCTTTTATTTTGAACTCGCAGTGTCGTTTTTCTCGGGACAAGACGACGATAGTTTGTCCATAATTTTCCACAACAAACAATATCCTGTTTATTTTGGTTTCCGACTACAAACGATATTAGAATCTCAAAAAGACATTTGCAAATATTTTATAATATTCAATCGATAGCTTGTGTAAACTCAACTTTTGCATTATAAAATGGTTTTCTGCTCATCACATATTGTGACGACCGACACTATTTAACATTAATAATTGTTAGAGGAAACGTAATAGTAAGCCACAAAGACAATAATGCATTCAATGATGATTTTTAATTATTATATTAGGGATACGAAAATAAATTATCGGTGAATAAATTTCAATTCTCGAGGATTATTAAAAGTTGTAAAACAGTGCAAAAAGTTTTGCTGTTGGCCGGGAAATAAACCCGCGGTCTCCAACGTAATATAAATTCCATTATTTCGTAACGGACTTATGGTAGCTTTTCGAAATTTTCTGAAAACTTGTTAATAGAAAAATCAAAAAATCACCTATTACAAGTACTATCTGTGTCAATTTCCTTTTGTGGGAAATTTACTATAATATCTGAAACTTTCGAAGCAGTCTTTTTACTCGAATTTTCATAATATATACATAGATATGCAAAAATACAAAACAAAATACACATTATTTTGAAACTAAACTACTTTGCTCAGAATCTAAAATGCAATAATAATTTATCAGAAATGTCAGTTAATTTACAAAATTTTAAACTAATACAATTTGTCAAACACTAATAATTAATACGCTTACATATACGTATGTTAACATTTATTGTTGGTTACAATGTTATACAATTTTTTAATTTGTCTCCTATTTTTTAATACATTATTTAATTTGACTGAATATTATTGTAAATTATAAACATTTAATGTTTTAGAAAGTGAAATGTGTGGAGTAGAAATTGTCTTGTCTTATATCTATCTAATTGTCTTGTCTGAAATTGTATTAATCTATTAATTTGATTAATTTGATCACGAAAACAAGTTTAAGAGATTTGAATTAGAATTTGTTTTTATCAAAAACAAACGAGGGTTACACTAAAACACGATTGTAAAATCATTTACATACTCCTCTGCTTTCCCCCATATAAAACTAATTAACATATATATTAGCTATATTGGTATAAATTATAGTACTATTGTTCAAACAGTTCGAATATGTATATTGTTATCATTATTATAATTTTAATAACTAAAGTCATCTTAAAATTACACGATTACAAGAGAAGTTTACACGTTTTGTCCATTCCTTCGCGTGTATTATGTAATCACCGAATTTTAATACTGACATATTCATAATGTAGTGTCTGTAAATGTTATTTCTGTTTTAGAGAATCGACTTGTGTCTGGAGTGATGTTTAACCGCTACAACGTACTTTGAAGAAAACGAATTGCTTTTCTCGTTACATTATGGCCATTCTCCAATCTTGCTGTTGTTTTCAGTCACTCAGAACGGGATGTTACGCCAGCGTCATTTACGCAATGGTGAGTTCGTCAGAATTAATTTTAAAATCAAGAACGATAAATGTATAAAGATTTAAATAAATTTTACCTGCGGAACATGTTATTGGCTGAACGCCAGAATGTAAAAGTCCACGAAACAGATTGCAACAGAAGTCTGTTATGATAAAATCAACATAAAATCAACGAGTAGCCTACATAATTGTATTTCTAGTGTACATATTGGATCAAACGTTTTTATGAAGAAAAATTTATAATAACGTCGATTAGACCACAACAATATTCGTACACGTTTTGTTGATCGAATTATATTTATTAAGCACATTTATATAGAATTAAATCATTTCGTCTAAAACACTTTAAAACGCTTGTCGACGTATCTAGAAATACAACCAGTAACCTAGAGGCAAGGTTTATCGAAAACATTTTAAGTTAAATTTTTGTTTAGAAGTTTATAGAAACCAAAAATAATTACGACTTAAAATAAGTGTCGAGTAAACATTTAATAACCCGAAACTTTATCGAGAGTATCAGAAAGTAACAAGAGTCTTTAGTAACAGAATGCACTCAACAGCTTTATAAAAGGAAATTATAAACAGGACTGTAAAAGGAATATCTACTAAAATTGACGTGTATGGTAGGTGAAAAGAAGTGTATTACGATAGATATCGAAATTAATTATATTTCAATTTAACACGTTTTATAACGGAAACAAATTCGGGTAATATTTTATAACTGCATAATAGATTTTAATTACCTGTTATTTCCCGTTGAAAAGGTTTGTTTTAGATACGTCGGTAAGAATATTCATATAAAATATAGGTTTATACCAAAGAAATAATACAGTTGTGTGGTTTTATGTAAATTGAGTAAATAAAGTCGTACTTAGACGTTTTATTTTGAAATCGTCTATTACATAGATATAATTAAATCGAATAAAGACATTTTTAAATAATGCGTACGGGAGTTATTTAAGTTTACTTCCGTTTCGATTAAATAATAGAAACAATATTTCATAGTGTTCCTATTAAATTAATTTTATAATGTTATAACGAGTTTAGATGCTATTATTATAAGTTTAATCAAATTAAACTTTGATTGATTTTTTCAACAAATCTACTATTAGGTACGTTGTAAATCGCCTTAACACGAGAGAGCTTATATTATACGAATGATAAATAACAAATACCCGACAAAAAATCGACCGGTGTTCTAATCGAACGGACGACTGAACTTTGGGCAGACGTCGTCGATTCTCAGCGAATTCATTCCATTTAAATTAACAGTATTGTCGAATGTGTCAAAATTTACGTGCTAAACTTTTAGTAAATTTTCTATTTATGAACTCAGTAGGCATATTCAAACCAAATGGGCGTCTGGATTATAGTCGGGATTTGTATATGGAATTAAAACAGGATTTTTGAATATCAAAATTGTAAATTTGTATTTTTTTTTTGTTATTAAATTTTCCCTCGACGCGAACGTAATACGATATTTTATACTAACTAAATACGTGCGCGTTCAGAAGTATTAACGTTCAGTTAGGGTTTTACGAAAATGAAGTGATTATAAATAACAATGAACGGTTGGAAGCGTTCGTGCACTTTTACAATGGTTTAAGGAGACTTTCGAATCCAATTAAATATGACCTAAATATTCATACTGTTTCTTTGGGAGAAAACAATATTTCTTAATCGGAACGAGTTAAGTCTTGTTATTTCTCATACAAATGTTATCCCATTTACTTGAAGACTTCAAAAACGTATAAAAAAATAATTTTCCATAATGTATTATGTTCGAGTATATGCATTTAAATGATTTATTCAAATTTCATAAAAAATTTACTTGACAATTTCAAATTAGTGATGTTATTAGATTTCGACGAAAACTCCGTATTTAATTTAGAAATCAATATTTTTATTTTATTTTTATTTCTAATAAAATAAAATATTAAAATAGAATCAATTAAATATAATTTGTGTAACGTCTATACATGCAATCTCGCTGTGAGTTATCTATAACGTTTATTTATAATTATTAATAATAATAAATGTTTGACAAAATATTACCAATTTATCATGTACGCAAATGTATTTCATAATATGTAAATAATATTATTATTATATACTTAACATTTAAAATCAATTCGATTTATTAAGTGTTTATGACATGAAATTATGGAACTCATATTTTGTCTTTATTTAACGTCTATATTTATATAAAACTACTAATACAAGAAAAAACAATTTGTTTTAATTTATCTGTTGAATTGAGATAACATGACGTTTATCATCTTATTCAAAAAATATTATTGTATTTTATTTATAAATTTAATCTATAAAGTGTATGCAAATTTAATTTGTATTAACACCACTCCAAAGATTACAACTTTATATGAAATGATTCATTTATTTGTTCGTATTTAAAAAGTACAATTTTTTGTAAACCAATAATCGCAATTAATATTTTAAAATAAAGTACACAAAACATAGTTCATATCGATTATTATCATTTATTCGTATTGTATATATATATTAAAAATACGCCATATTTAAATTAAATGAATAGTATAAATAAATATTATATTCGATATTATCTTTAGTGAGGATAATACATAGCTTTTTAATTTTTTTTTTCTTGTAGATTTCGAACATCAATCAGACACATTTTTTTTCTTTTTGTCATACTTATCTGTTCAAGTTAAATTGTCTATATATTTACGTATATAGACTATACACGTACACGTAAACGTTAAAAATATATGTTATTTATTTTTGTACTCAGTTTTTAATGTTTGTATTAGTTTAAAATACACAATGATGAAAGAATATGAAATTAAATTATCAAATACGATTTAAAAAATTAAAACATAATATGTTCGGTGGCTGGCTTTCGTTTCATTTGTTTCACTCAATTCACTTGGAACTACACAAATGATGTATTATTTGACGATTAAAATGTTGCATTTTCATAACTAATTAAGTAAGTTTATTTTTTTTTTTTTAGTTTCACATAGGTTAGGTTTCCTTTTAAAATAATATATTCTATATTTAAACAAGACCATGCAACGATTGAACACTAGAAAATGTAATGAAAAATAATAAATATTTATTTTTAAATAACATTCATGTTTTTTCCGGCTGCATCTCGTACCAAGGAACGTTGAACCAGGGTAACAACTTGGGTTTAAAGGATTAGTGTTCCGTTTTTGTTTAAATGCAGCACCGGGTGCAAGATTAAAGAATTAAAACGATTTATTTGATGTAACGTATCACATATTTATGAGGCAAAGTATCCACGATTCCGTATACGCATTGTATGATTATGGTTTGCTCGTTTAATGTCATATCAATAAAATTGTATTTGTAATATATTCGGTACACATTTTAAGAATGAAGTATTTAAGTATAACGGAACACAGCATGTTCAATCAATGCATACGTATAGAAAAAAAGGAGCGAACATCATTATATATATATATATATATATATATATATACAATAAATACGGTTTTAACGAAAACAACGTGACATTTCGTGAAGTTGGCCGTGAAATATTAACGAAAACCGTATTCGCCGCACGGCAAAATAAAACTCGTATAAAGTCACAAAATCCTTCTCCTCCCTTCCCCCCCCCCCACGGCAAGAAGGTAAAACCTCAAGTCCGGTGTATAGTGCCGCTAATGCGTCTTAGCCCGAGTAAAATTAAGTAGCCGAAAGCAGTATATATAAACAGAGGTCGACGTGACTTTCCGCAGCGGCGCGATCGATATAAATGAATTTGGACGGTATTGGGGTAAATGGACGGGTGTAGAATAATATACACGAGTCGTGTGAATCGAAAACAGACCGGCTCTAAATCTTGTCTAGGATGTGCGAAATGGAACGCGACGCGACCCAAATTAAAATCGCGGTTTTATTTCGTCTGCACGCCTTTTTCCGGTGTACGGTTTAGCTCCGTTTTCAAACGATCTTCGCCGCACCCGTGTTGAAAATGTATTACAGGCCTATCACGCACACGTTGTATACGTGAGAGTTTATTATGTATATACGTCGTTATAAGTCTGTGCCAGCGAAACGGTCAGGGAAACGGCAATAAACACTGTTTTTTTTTCCGTTTATAAATTTATAAGATGTGTCTTTTCGATACCGTGTACACACACATACACGCACACATATACATGTATATACGGTTATCTGAACGATCCGAAGAAGAGACAAATCATAAATTAAAATAAATAATTAAAATAAGTCCACTGGAATAATTATGCTATTGCCACTATATCATTGTCGGCGTGTTTTCGAATAACTATAAATGACGTCGATTATAAGACATGTTTTTAAACAGAACGTATTGCAAGACTTATACAACACAAAAAAGCGATTGTTAGTAATGTTTACTTTTTACGTAGATCATTTAATTTTTTTTTATTATAATCACGTGCGAAATATACTTTTGAGTTCGTAGAATATTTCTATAATATGTATAAAAGCTTTCGTTGCAGCCCGATACATATATTGTACTGCATGTATATGTTTTTTCCCCGGTCAAGTTATGGATATAAAATTACTTATACCTGCAAACATTATGACAAATGGTTAGAAAATAGAAACCGTCATATTTTAATCGTACCATAAGTACGAAAACGTTTCTGTCGTTGTTCGCGTGTACACGTATATAGTTTAGGTTGGCGTAGACTTACGATTATTGTTATTTTATTTTGATTTTTTTGTGGCATTTTACATCAACAATAATATGTATGTATTGTATACAAATACTGTAATACATTTTATGACGTGAGTCTTAACGTATTAAGTTGATTGTGATACAAAATAATTTTTGGATACTCTCAATTACTGCTTTTAAACAATAATTAGAATTAGAATGTTTTTTTCGTGTAAAAAAATGACGAGTTTCAATTACAAAATGCAATCCATGAGATGTAGAAATAAAAAACGAAACATTTATTTTGCATTTTCAGGACATTTATAGAATTTGTATATGGGTAGTTTGATTTTTAAATATTTTACGAATCTGTAAATATTTAACATAACTAGAAATGTAATATCGAATTCAGAACTTATGACTTTTATATTATTGCCGTTTATATTTAGAACGAAGAAAACTCGAAAAAACGAAATAAAATCAAATAATATCTAAAAAAATTATATCACTATTGTCATTTTTAATACAATTATTTTTTAAATCGAAGAAAAGGAATTTATTTTATTGGACACTACTTCTATAATAAAACCACTTTTTCAGAATATCGTCATTATTTGTTCGACCTCAGTATACTCGTACATGTGTAGTACTCGTCGAAAACCGAGTTTATTTATATACCATATATTGCAGCAATACAATATGCAATGTTGACACGATACACTCGTAACAACAAATAACATTACCTCTTGTCTTACTTTATTACGTTTGTTATTTGTTTTTAAATTTATCGTTTGATGGATATTATGTTCTACGTCGCAGTTTACGTATTATTATACGAACTCAGAATGTAGGGACGAGGTATTGTCAAAACGCGTAAATAAAAATTCAAATGAATTCAAATTATTTACAGGCGATAATAATATACAGTGTATGTTCGGTCGTTATATGTTTCGTTCATAAATCGTTATTAATGTAACGAAATTCCATGTAATTTTTTCTTTAAATACAATCAAACAAACAAAATGCAACACCAACCGCTGCAATTTAAAGTCAAGCCTTAGATAATACATATATATATATATTATATATATATATTACGGTTTATATGTATAAATGTACTTGATAAATAATACAATATTTTAAATTACAACTATTACGGTTGTCAATACGTCTTCACGATTTCATTTTTTATCGACACATATACATACACACACACACACATATATATATAGTTTAGTTTTTAAGAAAAAAATATCGATACAAACTATGAAGTGTGATATAAGAATATGCGTTATATTTTATAGTAATATACGAATCACGCGTTCGTTTTCGATTTTGGTGTTTTCGTCGGAATACTGTTGTGCGCCAGGTGCTCGTCTTTCAGGAATTGTCTTGGCGAGTCCCCGATGATAATACAAGTGGACATACACGCGTGACGGATTTCAACGATTTCAACAGCCCGTACCGGCGAAGCAGACACGAACAGCCTGAAGACGGATGAGATAAACAACATTTTCGTTTTTGTTTTCGCGAAATTCGCACGCGTTCAATAAAACATCATTCGCATCAGCCATGTATTATATTACGTGTAAAGGGGTTATAAAAAGTTATGGCTGGGTCTCATATTGCCCGACATATGCAACGAGGCCTTTTATCGTGTAACCGTATGAATTCTAATAATATATACGATATGTTCGACGGCACGATTGTTTTGTTTTCATTCAAACTGAACATACTTATCGAAATAACTGTTTGGAACTCGAAGTTGCGTTTAAAGATTTTTGATGATAGCGGAAATTAGGCGCTCGTATTAAGAATTTAATATCGAAACATTTCGGACTCTCCAGTTTAAATCTGTATTAAAACGACTACAACGTCCAACCACACAGCGATTGAGAAACTAGGTGAACTGTTTTTAAAAAATAATTAAAACTTTATTGCTATCAACTAAATCCAGTGAACAAACAGAAGTATAAACACGCACTATTTGCAATTAAGAAAATGATTGCCTAATTATAATTTTAGTTCAATCGGAAATGCACAAACGTATATTTGATGTAATTTACCCATTATTAAAATATTTAATAAGTATTATAAATATATTTTCGACTGACAATGAAATTGTATTCGTTTGATATTTCGGGATTGTAGTAATAATAATAACTTAAATGTTTTTAGCAAATGTTTACCAATTTGGCCAAGTCTTATATTTTCGTTTGTATACTTATATAAAATATAATGTTGATTTTTCGTTATGGCGAATAAAGCAAACAATCTTCATCCGTATAATTCAGCCATACAAAGATACAGGAAATATTATTTTGATACACGTTCTAAATAATCTTTATATAGAAAAAATCTATAATTCACATTTTCTAAAGTATTTCCACTTTATGCTCGCTGGCGACGTGACAAGTGTTGTTCCAAGAGATTCAGCTCCATAAACATACTAACAAACAATAATGTATAATATTGTTGACATGTTTCGAGGGTGTCATTATTGGTAGAAAATGTGTCGGGGGAATCGTTGCGTTTTTCGCATCGAGTCGTTTCTATATTTGCAATATTTGCGTGTTACATACAAGTCCGCCAGTATACTGGGCTTGCACCGGCGAGTCACATAGAACATCAATATATTTAAATGAAGTCCTCAGAGATATCAGTTATTGGGGGAGGAAGGTGAGGATCGTTTGAATTCAGATTTTCCAGACGTCTGTAATATTCTTTCCGATCCATCGAACACTGTGTACGCTGTGCAATACAAATACATACATGAATAATTTATGTGTACTAAAATTTTTTATTAACAAATAATTTTCTCGAAATCGTTGTCGTAAAGTCAAATTCTATTACATACAGCATTTATTTATTTTTTTATAATATTATAATAAATAATAAGTTTAAGTTTTAACAAAATGTATTTATACATATACATATATATATATGCCAACGACTCGTGTTGCTTTATTCAGATCGAAACAAAATACGCATATTTTAATATCATATATATATATATTCCGATAAATGAAAATTATTATGTGTTTAGACACTGTTATTTAATCATTAATATCTTAATTATTATCATGTTTTTTTTAATTTGTGTAAATTTGATTTAAGACAAATGTTAATCTGTCACACATCATGAAACCGACACTTTTAGTATTAAAATATAATTAAATATATTACGCGCGTATGTACTTAGTCACGTTTCTCCACTAGTAATTTAACAACAATAACGATTATGATAATTTAAACTAATTATTTACTAATGGAAAAGTAAAAAAATCTAACAAAACTCGTGTTTTAAACGTCTCATTTTTCGACATTCACACATTCGGTGTGGCGTATTGAAACGAGACACATGTCTCGTACAGTTATTATTATTTCGTATAACTTTCGATAATCGCTTGATCATTTTTATGTGCGTCGTGAGAGAAAACCTTACGTATTATCTCCGAAAACAAAAACAGGTAGTAAATTCACTTAGACGGTATTAAAAGTAAACGCGAAATTCGAACAACTATAAAAGGAAAAACAAAATTATACGCCGCGCGAAATACTAAAACAATATTATAACTAGTGTATGATATTGTAAAACGATCAATATTATTACTTCGTCAGAGCCCAACGTAAAAATATCTTGGAACCACGTTCTACGCGTGTAACATATTTTTCCACGAAATCGCTATTATTTACTTCAGTCGTTATTTGATTTCACATTTTTTACATCGCTATTTTTCCGTGTAGAGTCGATCGTCTTAATTTGTTCCCCTTACACAAAATGATAAAAAAAAAAAAAAAAATACAATTTTCTCAACAGTATTTTTGATATCGGTCGTTTAGGTGGGATGTCGACATGCAAATACGGTTAATGATAATAGTTATACATATAAATACACAATACGTTTTTCGACGATTGTATAAACATCCAACCGCGCTCGATCGATGGTTGCGCGATTTCTCGTAAATGTACACCGCACGCGCACCACACGGATGTTTACGTTACTCTCCGCACTCCCGTGTCCACGTGCTTTTACTTTAGAACGTATTGTATTTATATGTAGCCGAAAACCTATGAAATACCGTGAGATTGACGCCGTTGAAAGCGGTTCGACACGAAACCATTAAGGGATTATACTCGACTCGTAAATCAACATTTTTCCCCTCCGTATTCTGAGGTTGTGCGCGAACGCGGTGCACGGAACGTTCGTCAAAACACAGTTAACGCATTCTCGACGGTCGATTTATCGCGAATAACGCGATTTCTGGTTAGAAACACTCGATACCCGTTGAACTTGGTGGGCCTGCGGGTGAGCGCGGAAAAATCGCCACTTGTTCCCATGCGCGAACATGGCGAATTTCACGGAAACTATTCGGATACAACATGTCGTATAAATATAATGGAACGAAGAAGTCTCTTGGCCAACTAAGACACGTGGGTTTCAGAAGTTGTCGTCTCGGGAGAAAAAAATCTAAAAATACTGTATTTAATTAATACGAGACATTTATCAACGTTTACGCGTCACGAGGTTCAACAGCCCTCGATTTGTAAGACATTTTTGTTAATGCCGCAAAAAACAAAAAACAAATATATATAGATATATACATATATATTTTAGGAGCAAAACTTCCCCGATTATTTATTACCGTAATATATTTATACGCTTGCGGGTGTAGACGTAGAACCATGAGTGGCAACTGACGTCGCACCGTTTAACTGAGTAATATTCTTTAAGATTATATTTTTGTCGCACCTTTTACTTTATCTTAAAAAAAAAAAATTAAAAAAATGTATAACACTTTAAAATGTCGTCTAATAAACTATATGACTAGTTAATCGATTTAAATCAACTTTTGTTCACGACGAGTCTATGCAAAAATATTATCGAGTTATATATAGATAAAAGTCCATTAATTTTAATATTTGACAGCGGTCAATAAAAAAAAAAAAAAAAAAAAAATCGCACGTTGTATACGTCGGACATTACGAGAATAATAACGAATTATTACTACAGTTATAAACAAAAAAAATTAATGAAACGGTATTTTTCGACTTTTTCTAATATTATCGCAGATTTGGAAAAGTTTTTAAGCACCCAATATTTTCTTGTTAAATTTTACTTAGTATAAAGTTAGTACGGTACGCGTTTTCGAAGTTTAATATATCATTCTAAGTTATTAAACACAGAATTGCGGCAACGCCTAATTTATATTGTAATATTATTACAACAATATACATATATACAGTTGCGTATTAACTGGACCAGAAGGGTACAGGGGTACTGGACCTCCAAACTAAAAAAAATATATAAATATTAAAACATTCTTATAAAAAATGTGGGCCACCCTTTCAGAAATAAAAATACGCCACTGTGTGTATATATATATTATTTAGTTTATTAATCGTGTTTTTTAATCGGTGTTAGGTTATTTAAATATGGTCTGATGCGGGAAATCTAATGCAATACCGTTATCATGTACGGCAAATCGTTCAATGGACTATTTCTATCGGTTTATTTGAAATCTTACAGATGGTCCGCATAGATATAGTCTCCAGATGTGACATGATTAGAATTCGACGCGTGCCATAACTAATTGAGAGCGGTACGGTAGAGTTTATAAAATAATATGCGTCTTCATGTACTTCACAACGCTCGAGGGATTGTCATTCATATACATATTAAAATGTATAAACTCATAACTTTCGAAGTAAATTTATATACTAAATCACGTATCTTAATAATGACGAGTAACGGGTGCGGGTCGTTTATATAATAAATAATAATGTACTTATATCTTTCTCGACGTAAAAAAAAAAAATTGTGTTCGTTGCCATTTATTTGTAGACTGGCGAAAAGTCGAGTTCGTAACATCTTGAAATTATCACGAAACGATGGTGGTGAGACGGAGAGATATCAGATGGCATCATTTACCTCATATTAGTTCCATATCTTATCGTTTTATTTTCTTCGGACTGCGACTAGTATATTATGCTACACCGATATTCTCGCAGCTCGGTTCGTTTTTAATTTAATATATCTTTTTATCGCGAATTCACGTTTCAATATTTATATATAATAATATAATATATAATATAATAAATTGTTTCAAATATTACACCGAAATATTTTTAAATTAACATTACTCCGATGAAACTGTTATCCACCAACACGTTATTTTTGAATATAAATTCGTTTTAAAACATTTAGGACTTAGTATCTTTGAAAGTGCGTATTCCGTTTTGATTATATAAAATGTCGTGAATAAATAAGTAAATCACGAAGTTCGGTGATAATTAATTTATTTTCTCCGTTTTCTTAAATGTAGAATATTATAAAATATTTTACGTCAGTGGTTGTCACATTTATTTGTTTGACGTGGAACAATATCAATGCATTAAGTTGTATACGGTTAAAAATATTGTTTTTCGACAGCAAAATAAGTAAAACGTGAAAAATTACTTTATCTGACCGTGCGTACAACAAACGAATTCATGTGTGTCTTTTAAATATCCGCGTCGCTAAACAGGCATGATAGTCGCGACGAAGACACGAAAAGAAAATTGCTATATGGCCAAGTAAACTAATGGTCCATCTCCGAAAACTACTCTTTCATAACCGCTTCTGGGGTTTTAGCATGTTGTGTTACATATGTTCTCGTACGGTTTCGATTATTAATACTTATTTGACGGGAAAAAACAAAGTAACAGAAAATAACCTCAAGGTTAGAGACGAATTTACGCATAGGCTTGGCACAAAAATGTTGTATATTTGAGATTTATTATTGTTATTATTATTATTTATATAACATAAAAATGATTATTTATGAAATAATAGTAGTGTGTTTTTACGTTGAGATTCGTTACGTTTTAGTACGTCCGCCGAATGGCGAAACGGAATATTTCTTTTTCTACCAAGCCAAACTGTATTCTTTTCCAAACTGTATTAATTTATGTTTTTGGTTTGGACTTATTAAAAAAAAAAAAAAAATACAACCATTTAACAATATTACTTCGTATGTCTCCCGTTTAGATCAGATAATACTTTTAAGATTACCGAAAATATTCAACTATTCACGTGATTTGCACTATAATAACTCCGCAAATCGAAAATTAAATCCGATTCTTCGCAACAACGAATACGAAAATGAAAACTGAATTATACAGAACGATTGAGAGAAATTTTACATTCTTAACATGTGATATTCGTCAACGCGTTATTTTCCATTAGGTACGTATATCATATTGTTGAAAAGAAAAACGGCGATAGTTGTAGAGTGCGAATTAAAATTATCCTAACGTTGCTTAATATCTAATCGTCATCCTAACGATGATAGGAGACTTTTTTTATTTGATGTACCTAATCGTCATCTTATCGCATTAAAACCTCTCATTATTATAGACAATTTACTTTACAAGAAGAAGCCCATTTTATTATAATATTACGCACATAAGTATGTATATTATATGTATCACTGAAAACTGTAACTTTATGATATATTAATATTATTTTTGAAATTATTAATCGTTTAGTTTGATTTAAATTCGTTTTGTACAAAATTAATAATATACATATATAATTACAATTATAGACATGCACTGATCAGTAGTATTGCGAAAAATTGCCGGATGGCGACCATTTGTATTCAATAATCACCCATTCACCTAACAACCCAATCATACCGTTTTACATAACCATAAAGCGATCCATTTGCAATACGCATATTTTTTAGAAACGAAAACGTCGATAACATTTAAATACTATATTTTAAGAGGAATATGCCATTATTATTTTCAAGTTCAACGATCTTTGTTCATAATATACAGAAAACAATAAGCCTAAATATGTGTTTTGTATAAAACGAAAAAATAAATGTTGTAAATCGTAACGAAACGGTTTTATGTTATTTGAGTACTTTCTAAATGCATTTCTAACGTTAATATTTGAACTGCACACTTTATACTCATTCTTAATAAACTCCAGAACGTATTTTCAAGTATACGCACATTTTCAATATTAAATTGAACAGATTTTGTGGATATTTCCTGTTGAAATTGTATGTAATGTTAACAAAACATTTATGTTGTATCCTGTTAATTGTACATATTATTAAATTATTCAATTCGTACGAAAATGGTCAAATACGTTGACGTTTTAATACATAATAAGAAATACAGTTTTCTTAATTGACGCCCGTATGAAATGATATTCATCATAGATAATGTAGAAATATTTTCCAAATTACGGTATATATAATTACATATACTTTTATGTTAAACATTGATGCAAAAAGAAAACACTCGTGTGAATTTGTTATGAATTTTGTTATGTATTGCGAGTGGTTTAGGTATACTATATCATATAAACATTCAATAAGAAGTAAAAACGAATAATTCAAAACGAACGTCAAGGGAATTAAATGTCGTATAGAAAATATATACCATTGTTAGGGATCTACGGAGACCTATAGATACAATTTTACGTCGAATACCATCCACAATATGTTTTCCTTACAATACCGATTGTCAAGGGACCGAGTAGAATCATGATAATAGCACAATATAAATCGATAAATGTATTTGAAATGTATATATATATTTTATTTCCAATTTTCCCTAACACAATCGTAGTATGAAAAGTTTAAATATATTCGATTTTATTTTTTTATAGAAATTGGATATATTTATTAGTATTTATAGTTATTTTTGTATTTCGTTTATTTATAAGTATCAAATGATAATTCAACTAACGCGCGTCTATATACGATTGACTCATTAACACGTTTGAAATATGTTCACGTTATATAATATTATATATACGTATTAACGGAGGCTACATTTTATGACAGGGCCCAAAACGAAAAATATGCGCCGAACGTTGACGCGATAGCCGTCGCTTGGCTAACAAACAAACCGTTGTTATGTATCACAGAATATTGTATTATTATACAAAAACTAATAACGCCAACATTACACGTCTAATATAACAATTATTGTAATATGTAACGCACACATTTGATAACGATGTGTAATAATAATATATGGGTAATGTATAATTAATGTTTAATGAAATTAAACCAAAACAAACAAAAAACATGGTTTACGTACATTGTTTTCGGGAAAACTGGTTTGTATGAAATATTGATATTTAAAAATATATCGACATAAAGTATACATTTTTAATTGAACTTTCTAATCTATAGAGATATTTAAATTTAACGAACAGTGCAAATCGATAAATGCCGTTCCGACACGTCGATCCCTGATCAACTTTTAACGAATTTATATTCAGTTTAATTCAATTAATTATTTCGCACCCAATGAAAGTATTACCACGTTTTCATTCATTCTCGCATAAAGTATGACGTACGATTTAGAAAGTGATCGATTAATATAAAATAATATGTATTATACTAAATATGTTTACAAGAACAACAAACCGACAGGTATGAAAATTACGAAATACATACGAAATAATACATATCACTACTATAAATAAACATGATGTTTTTTTTTGTTTTTGTTTTATCTTAAATGACCAACCTAGTTACTTTGAAATAAAATGTGTGTTCTCTTTTGTTAACATTTGAAATATGATTCTAATAATATTGCAAAAAGGGTAAAGATAATAACATTTAGTGTGCCATAAAGTAAATTACTTTTATACGCTATTTAATATACTTTATACACAACAATAATATATTTATTAAAAAAAAAAAAAACGAAAAACACTATCTATAAAATGACGTACCGAATAACTTACTTTTACATATATAAATATAATGCATGGAATATTTTACAAAGTTCGGTTTTTATTTTTGGACGAAGTAAATGTATTTTCCATCATGATACCCGTTCTTTGAAAATTGTAAGACACTCCCGAGTATACTCTGCGTTTACTTATTCATTCAAATTACAATTACTGCAATAATGACAAACCCTATTTATACAATGTTTGTTCGTACAAATCATTTTATTTTAAAAACATTTATTTTCCTATTTTTTAGTATATTTATTGAATTAAAACAACGGTATAAATCCGATGTCCAAATAAAAGCCGGTATGGAAAAATTAGTGAACATTAAAATCATTAGTGTACTGGAATGACCGTGTGGCAAATGTATCATGTCACTATAGACTTGGCGACGATCCTAAAAACGTGGCAGTTTTGAGTCTCGAACATAAATAAGCACGGCTCAGGTACTCGTACAGTATTCGTACACCACGAGCTTTCGACTAGATTGTTTTTAGTTTTTTACAACTGCAATATTAAATTAGTGTCGATACTATTATGTTAATACGACAACCAAATCCGCAACGGACTTTCAGCATTCTCGATAAGTCAACACGATTTTGAGTCTCTAGTTAGTAGTCGAAGTAGTTTTCAGCAACCAAATTATTATCTCGTTCAAAAAAAAAACAATTTGAAATATCACTATTGTTATGTTATCGATAAATATTAATCTATAATCAAAATTGCACGATAGATCGCCAATTACAAATGGATTTGGAAATTTAGAGATCCCCGGACATATACACACCCTTCGAAAGACCGTTACATCATAAATACGTGTAAACGAACGTTTTTTATTTCTCTCGGCCATTAGTGACATTTAATGTTGTCACGTCCGTTTTCACGAAAATACTATTATAACGTTTTCCCGAAAATGAAAGCAATCGGTTCCTAACCGCCGTGTTGGTTATTATAAAAACGCAATTGTATAATAGCGGTGGCATGTCCGTATCGAATAATGAAATCAACTGACATAGTAATAAATTATGATTGTCGGCAGCTTGAAATAATTTTATTGTATAATGAACGGAAATCTGTCATACAAGAAAATGTAGTCGATAAAAAAGGAACAACACAAAAATGTACACATTAATCAATATAATACGGGTTTATTACGGACACTGTAAAACCAATTCAACTGATAACGAACGTTCCTCCGAATTTTCGGTCAATCTACTATTTATATAACTATAAAATCATGCGAGCCAACGTTTTACAAATTAATGTCGTAATGAAAATTATAAATTTAAAAAAGTAGAACGTCTCGAATAAAATCTAGAAAATATCTTGATCGTTCGTTTATAATACAAACTAATTTTATTACAGACATTACCTTATGTAATTTAAAAACGCAGCTATAGTATTATACAGCTAAAAACGTATTTTAATGCGAGCAATTTTTTATTTTTTTTTAATATCAATATTCCGATAAATAATTAAATAATTTTATATACATCGAACTGTGATGCAGTTATCAAAAAAAAAAAAATTAACATCGTTAACCCAGTACCGCGTCGCTTTCGTTACGTAAGTGTATACTGTCTAAGTCTGAACGTTGTGGTGAATCTGGAAAAAAAAAGGGTTACCATTCTGAAGATTTTATACAATATTATCGGTCGTATATTATTTGTGAAAAAAATCGACAAATTGTATTCTAAATCCGATATATTTTATTTCGACGAATCTATAAGTTATGGTCGAATATTGGCAAAAGATGATAATGCCGTTTTTTTACGACCAATATTACAATATAAAAAGCGGACGTGATATTTATGTCGAATCGCGTTATACATTTCTCTTTATAACCATTATAAACCATTGACTACGCTCGAACTTCTGTCAAATGTATTCTATTGACATTATTGCATTCTCGAAATACTAAGCTATATGGTTGAAAGAATATTTTTTACATCACACAGATCTTTTGTCTCGTTATTTGTCCATGACGGTTCGAAACGAGGCGTTTTTTTTTTTGTTGTTTACAACGATCCTGACCGGTGATAATGTTATTTCTACAAATAATACGATTTGATGACCGTGTCGAAGTCATAGTACCACACTCGTAACATTACGATCTTCATACTATCCACTAGACGAAAATCAAAAACACGTACAAAAACCTCCGCGTAGCCGTTAAAAGACAGAGGTTCGTGTAACGGACGGTTATTGTAATGATCCGATGATTATTCGCATTTCTATGGGCCGTATAGTAACGCAACGGTATAAAATATTCTGAACACGTCACCCGACGATTTTGACATTTGAGAATATAAGGTGTCGTCATTTTTTAGCGTGTTTTTTTTATCACGGGCCAGTGGGTTATCTGCCAAGATATTAAGTAAATTGTTTTTTATGTGGATAAAAGAAAAACCAACAAACTCACTTCTTAAACAGATGTAAGCGTTTCAAATATGTCAATTATTCAAAATATAAATTCAGTAAAAATATTGAAAAATGTTTCGTTATTTTATTTTCAATATTTCGTTTATAAATTATTAATTGAATGTTTGGTCGTAAGAGTCGCTTTTGCGTAGTTCAGTGGAAACTATAATACCCACATAATTACTACGATAATAAATTTATATTTGATAGATATTAGAAAATATTAGTTATATAACCACCTTGATTAGAAGAAATATTTAACTACCGGATATAAAAATATCTAATAAAACGTCTTCGTATCAGTTTTTAACAAAAATCAATTTTCGTTATTCTTTTGTTGCTATTTAAAAGTTTCGTTATGTGAACGAAAAATAATTTTTGAATATTTCAAAAGTTTGAAGATATTTTCTAGTTTTTATTGACTAACATTAAATATAATATATATTATTCAAAAACTTGACAAAATGAAAAACAATATAGACATTTGTTTTTATTAACTTTGAACTACAATGTTTTTTATATTTTATAGTTTTTCAATGATATAATTTAGGATTTCTTATTATATATCACAACTCATAATTTTGTGTACTAAGGATTGAAATATTAACACAAGAATTTTATCGAAATATATATGGTACGAAATATCTCGGAAATCCGAATGATTGATTTCTATATTTTTTTGCACTGAAACATTTTTTAACACTATATAGAAACCGCTTAAAATATTTTGTTGAGTACTACGATTAATCACTGCTTTCAAGTACACAATAATAACGCAACTTTATCACTGCGCCCTTCCAATTGATCCACCAATATTTTTTCTTCTTTGTTTCAAGTCATAGTTATATTATTCAACTTATACTATAAAACCATGAAACAAATGAGTTGAAGTTTAAAGTTCGGCAAAAATAAAAATTAATCGTCCTTTGTTTTTAACTTGGTCTTACTTCAGCAATTAATTATTATTTCAACATTGAAATACGAGGACAATAAAATGTCTAAACATTACCCGAATAAAAAACAATGTGGTTAACTTATGTAGAGATAACTTAAATAAATTATTTTAAATTAATGTCAAAATGAGTATAGTAAAATAAAAAATTTACTAAACATCCTAACGTTAAAACAAAAAACTTTAATGAAAAACTGAAATAAATAATATCGAAGACAGTAGACGTGTTCAAAAATGTAAAGAGTTATAAAAATGTTTTTGAAATTATTTTTCTTTTAGGCTGTAATTTAATTTAAATTTAAATTTATCATTCATCGGATAAAAAAATATACTTAAATTCCTCAAAAACGAAAGAAAATATTTTAACCAAAAGTTTAGTGACAGTTTTTCAACAATAATTTATCCTTATAATTACAAATTATTATATATCATTATTTTATGCAAATGTTTTTCAAACATTTCCCCGTTAGTTAAAAAAGGTAAAAAACGTTTAATGAAGGTAAAAAATTCCATAATTAAAGTATATAGTGCGGTCGTGACAATCGGGATACAAATTTCATTCCATTCACACAAACACTACATACAGACGGATGATTACGGATGATTAAAACTATCTATATCGATACCGTTTATACGTTTTATAGAGTAAGTCAAATATACTATTCACCCCCGTTAACGTCCTACTGTTATTTAAATAAAATATCATTTAAGCCATTCGCCACGACGCGTCGCTTCCGGATGACGCACCAGAGCGATTCCTGTAGAGAGGTACCTTGTCCAACATATACACGTATTTAGTTTTCAATAAAATGTTTAATGTTTGAGTTAATCTTAATCGTTGTCAAACACAGCGTTTCATTTCCGTACGACTTTCATTAAAATGTAACAAATTTTAATATTGAAAAAAGTACTGGGAAACGCTTTGTCGCTAATGGATTTTAGTATAATTTTAAGACAATCGTTTTTACGATTCTCATTTAAAATACGAATATAAAACATCTGTAAATATTATATCACTAGCGTTGATTTATTTTCGTCAATTATTGTACGGTCAATTCAATTTCTTCAAAAAGTCAACCGAAAATAAATTTTTATATATTTAATGTTACGTATTTTCATGAAAATTCATACACTTTATTACAACGTATAATTTTATCGGTTTATCGTTCTAATATATTTATTAATTTGAATAATTTCTCAACAAAGTTAGTCATAACCATACTAGCGTTTAGATTTAAATTAAAAATTCTCGATAAAAAATAACAGTTTTTGCACAAAATATGCAAAATTCTCTACAAGTTTTCATCCATTCAACTGCGGTTAATTTTTGTTTTTATAATAAATATTAAGTATGTTTTATTTATTTGAACATCAATGTTTTCATCTGTCTTACAGTCAAAGATGTTTTAGATAAGTTCGTTCGAGTTACTCGATTTGTCTTTATATTAATTTATTAATCAATGTGATTTAGTTCAAAATTTTAAATATTTTACTAACCATTTTGACATTAAACTATTACCGCTTGAATTGAAACATGATATCAGTTTTACGTTTACATATCATAAGAAAAAAAATTTAAACAATATCGTTTTTGTCCGATGTTTTTAATTCGATATTTACCACTATCAAGACGTGAGCTGTAAAAACTCTCATACAGTACACGTAGGGTTTGAATTGCGTAAAAGCATCACAAATATCTTGACGCGACATTGCTTTTGTCATTCTTCCTATTAGTCTTATTTGACAATTTACTAACCCGGGACAATAATTGGCAAACTAGGGTACTTATTGTGTAGTTAAACGCTAATAACGTGGACAGTAATTATGACATGTAACGTGGACTAAACTATTATGTCTATATAATTATAACGCTCCAGAAAAAAACTTTTCTTGAAACTTTCCAACACTTGTTGCCGCGCACGATCGCCACTAATACAACGTACGATATACACTGATATATATTTACAGGGCATGGATTTCAATTTTCGAAAATCGCGACACATCCGTTTTACTCTCTCTCTCTCTATATATATATATATATATATATATATATATATATATGATACCGTCCGCGGTACCTTTCTACACTTGTCACGTACAATGGGACGCGTCGACCAGCAAAGAGATCAATAATTCGTCATTGCCTTCAATGATGCGACGTTAACGTCATATAGAGATATGCACGGTTAAGTAAAACGTTATTTCATGCGCTGTGTAGACCGAGGTATGTAACGAGGCAGCGGATACTTCTCACCTATATAATCCATTATGTGTTATAACGTACGCTCAATAATTGCTGAAGAATTTCATTATATGACGAGTCGGATTGCGATCGCTTCCATCATTTTTTGTCAATGCGAAAACATACGTAGGTGATTTGAAATAAATCAACATTATTTTAACTGGGGACGAATTAGTCGGTACAATACGTATATACACATTTCTATCATCTATATTGGGACATTTCTTTTATGTATTTATGTATTTTTTTTTTTTTTTGTAAATAACGCCGTTGTGGCATATCTTTGCTTCGTGATTATTATTATTATAAATTATTTTCAAAATCTGTTTACCATAAATTTCCCCGGATTATTTTGATATTACATTTAACACCGCAGTTATCATTATGAACAGATAAATTAGTTTATTAGTACCTGTCTATTGAATACACATACACATATAGTCTCGAACGTTTAGTATCTTGTTGACAAATTTGAATGTAACTGATATTTTATATTTAGATAATTTTATTTTTCAAGTAACTTTGTCCATCTCCGAAATAGTCCGATTTTAGCACTCCGTATAAATGTACAAATTATAATATAATCTAATATTGTTTTGTATTCGGCAACTATTACAATATCCTATAAACTCACTAATTTGAATTCACATTCGTGGTTGGAATACCTATTTTAATGTAACTGAAAATACGCGAATTGAATACGTATGCGAATATTACGTAAATTCATATAAAGTGTACTTTATTTGTTTATAAATAAGTACTCATGATAAAGTTATAATTTCAGTTTAAATAGCTTATAGTCTAACTAAGATTAAATTCTCCTTTAAATTAAATGGAAATTAAATATAAATCGATCGAATTTGAAGTATTTAACGTTTTGTAAACAGCTCTATAAATATATTATTAATATAACCTACATATAGTTGTAGACGACTATTATTGACTACTGAACAATATTTAATGTTCAGATGTTGTTTTGAGAAAACAATAATGTACTTTGTTGGTGAAATATTTGAAATTATATCTTTACAAAAATAATAGAAATGGTTGAACGATACTGTTTCAACTAAGTACAATTTAAATGGCATTCCATTTAAACTTAACAACGTGTATTTAAGCCATCCTAAAAAAATACTGAACACTCTATTGTTCGGAGTAAACTCAACGAATTATAAATAATAATAACCAGTGAAAACGATTTATTCTTGGCCCTTGATTTATATTTTACACAAGTGTAGCGTATAAACAATTATTAACGTTTAAACATGTTCTATATCAAATGGGATCAATTATCGTAATAACGAAAAATTCCACTGATGAAATCTCGTTATATCCCGCAATAGGTTTTTTTTTTATTCAAGTAAGTTGATTGCGTTATATTGCATAGTACTCCATATCATCATACCATAATAATTAATATTAATTTTTGAATAAAAAATTAAATAAAAAATATCTAACATGCTTTCGAAATGAAAACCGTATACGACCATTTGTATAAAACTATAATACATTCGAATTGTAGTGTTTTATTTTTACGTTTTCATTACGTCACTCTTGTAGTAATGTTTTAAACCATTCGTAAGCACACTGAAAGTAAATTTTTACTAATAACACGTTTGTGTTGTTTATTTACAACATATATTAAAATGTCAACTATAATATTCGGTCATTCTTTATCTAGTCGCGAGTTGCAGTAATAAATCAAATGTTGTTATATACTGTCATAATAATCTGCAAACAAATGGTTTTGATGCATTACAATGATATTATTTCGAAGAATCATTGAAGTAAAATACGCATATAAAATAATATATGTATTCAATATAGATTATATAGGTTTTTATATCTGGAGTCCGTTACTGAAACGAATTGTTTTATTCGTGTTTATTTTATTTACTTAACGACGTTCATTTTAACTAATATATATAAAAATACGAATAGGTTTGAAACGTCCTGAAGAATAATATTTTGCGGCGCAAGCATTATTAATAACTCTGTCGTTACAATATAATGAAATCTTTTTTGAAATGAGTCATATTTCATCGTGAATCTTAATGATCGGAACAATTAAAATATTATTTAAAGACTATCGAATTTATTTTTGTAATAATTGAGCAATTATGTTTACAAAGTGCTTTGAAAATCGTAATTTCAGAAGAAGAAGAAACAACTTTAATAAAAAAACGTAATTTTAAATTTATAATAAAACCGTTATCATTTCAATCATCCATGAATATTCATATTTCTTTACCAAGAACAAAATATCTAATTAATATTCCAATATATTTGAATACGTATAATATATTATTTTGAACATTATTATAAATGTCTGATGTTCGGTGCAATATAAATAAATATATGAAGTTTATGATTACGTTTTTGTTTTTAAGTCTTGTTTTTCATGTCTAAGGAATAATTTTAATGATATGTATTATATGTATTCACATTTTAATATTAAAAGCAAATTATTTGTTTGTGTGTTATACATTACAGGTACGCTGTATAGAGCAGATTTTTTTCAACGGGTAGAATGTAACTATAGCGTTAGTAATTTATTTTCTAATCGTTATACGGTTCAGTTTTATCATACGAGTAAATAGTGTAATATGTTGTTTTGAGGAGACTAAAAGATTCGCGCATTTTTGGCTGGTCCAGCGTGCAAAAGTAATAATTATTGTGCGAGGCTTTGTCAGACAAAGAAGTATAATACAACAGTTCTGAAAATAATCTAACCTGCCAAAATCAATTTATCTTGTATATTCCCGTTTCCTTTCATATACAAGCAACCTTTGTCAAACAAACTTATACTGTAGACCTTCATTGTACGAGGTTCGTTACATTAACGTCCTTTATGTTCGAATAGAATATATATATAATATATATATCCCTCAGGTTTCTGAAACATCTACCTATTAATTACACTCAATTATCTTATTCTTAAAAATTATTAATTTTTGTTTAAATATAGTTTCAGATTATTTTTCAGAATATTTGAATACTTAAAGAATACTTTTATTGTTTGGACACTTTTTATTTTTATTTATTTATTTATTTTCTATTAGTGCATTTAAAAAAATCAAGTCTTACAGTAATTAATATTTATATATCATAGAGTTCATTCAGGATGAGTTCAATAAAACATAAAACCAGTACAAGTTATGTAAAACAATTTTTACTTTTCAATTTTCTAATTTTTTAATACGTTTTATTTATCTGTTAAAATATAAAAATACCAATAGAATTCTTATTAAAACAGTTATAAATATTATAATGCACATTGAATAAAAAATTATTCTTTGTCGTGTTTATATCGAATAATTGATAAATATATTAATGTTTGAGAACGGAACACGTATTTATTCTTTGTTAGATAATCCATGTGAAAAAACCAAAAATTATATTTATATGTTATCTAAATGAGATTGTATGTGTGGCTTGATGTATAACGTATAAAATCTAATATAGTCTTTATGGCAGTTATTATTATTTTTGGTTGGTAAATTTAACGATTGTCATCTAGTGTTTTGATTAATCGAAACATAATGATGCGCCATAAAATAGGGGAAGAAGTGCGAGTGAAACCATTAAATATAGAATTTTTCTCCTCTGGTATAAAATATTTTGCTCTCGTGTCATATTATTATAACAATTTTATAGTTTTCGAGAAAACACCGTTATACAAATTAAAAATTCGTCAATGCATTAAATTCTAACATCTGGAAGGGTATAAAAGTCTACGGGTCGTATTAAATATGCTATTAGCATTATATTTAAATTAAACGACAAATAGTTGAAAAAATACACGTATTTGTTTAGAATATTTATTTCTTAATAATTATACAAACATGTCAAATACGTCATTTTGGTGTGTTCGTAAACAATTTAAACGTGTCAAACATCGTACATGGATAATACGAGACGTCGACCTTTGTCAGAAAATATTAATTGGTTCAAAACGATTTGCGACCTTAACAATCCACCAAGCATAGTACTGCACTGGTACTGACATATTATTTACATTTATAAATGAAATATACGTAGTGGTAACTGATAAGAACATATACATTATTTATAGTATATTACGACGGTTAAACAGTAACTTATAAAATCTAGTGATCGGTAAAGCATAATGGTCCGAGTCAAAACACATCGTTATTTGAATATTTTTTTATTCGTTAATTTTCAAAAGTGATATGTAAAGATTTAAAAAGTCAAAATAAAAAACTAGTCATGTGTTTTTTTTTTAATAACCCATCGCAAATTATTATTTTATTATTTGTATGAATACACATATTTGGACGTAATGATACTTATTATATAGTAACTGTAAAATATTATGTAGCAAAACGATGTATACTAGACGTGTATTTATTTATATATTTATTTTTTTTTTTATGGAAAAAGCATAATAACCATTTTGTCAGGATAATTTGGTAAAACGTTTTTTTACAATCAATAACGCGTAACATATTTTGGTAAATTTAACGAAATTTGACCAAGTACATATATAGGGTACACACAGTTTATTGGGCTTATTCTATTTATTGTAAACATTACCTAATGGCTCCTCGGATATCTGGCCAAGATTTCGAGTGTACTTCAAGATGAAGGGCACTGTATTGTTTACGTGTACAGTACAATTCGGAATTTTCAAGAAACAATAATAATTTCTTCATATTTTTTTTTGCCACGCGGTATTTAATGTTCAACGAAGTTTCGATTATCATAAAAATGTGAATACGATTGGTTAATTGCACATACATAAATATATATTTGTACACACTGTTATAACGGGCGGAGTTCAAGTAGTTATCAAAGCTCGGAAAAATGTCGTTGGCTTTCCGTTATGATTTCTGTATTCGTCAATCGTACATGCGCGATTAATCGTAAACATCGTACAAAGCGGTGTGTTTCGCATACTTTGGGATGCATTTTCGTATGAAAACTTTTGATATTAATTTACCGTATAGAGTACATATGTACATCTACCCACACCATATAGTCTCGTGTACGGTGCATTACGATAGAAATGTCTTATGTTTTAAAAGTGTAAAATAGCGGTATGCATAGTGGCGGGAATTATTCGTCTCAAATTTTCTGTATAAAATATATTACTCATATATAGGTGTATTCAAATATATATTCATATATAGAATTATAGAGTGGTCCGTTTTACGTATAGCAATAGTGATCGACCATCGACGTGATAAGCATTACATACACGTTTAAACGGACATTGAAGTGTCTTTAAATTAGAAACTATTTGTCATTATATTATTCAACGTTTTAAAAACGAGTCAAACTAGATTTAACTACGATTTTCCGCTAAAAGTTCGTTTGTCTTAAATATTCGCTTACGAATAAATTTGTCGTTCGATTAGGTTTATTCAGAATATATAAATTATGATATATGTTTTATAACTCGGTTGATTTGTATAATTAAACTAGAACATTGATTCTTATCTAAGAGCATATTTTTTTGTGTGTTTGCATAGCAATTGTGGGAATGAGAAATTTCGCTGAATCGTAATTTAAAAAATGTAAATAAGATGTTTTCTTGCACAACATACAAATAGCTATTATTCCAATGCTAAGAATATTTGATCCACAATCCAGTCTAAAAGCATAATATTTTTTATGGAAAAAATTATATTTATTGAAAGATACAAACACTTTAAACATGATTTTTTTTTAATTCACCAAAAAATTATATTATTATGAATAGAGCTCCTGATTTTAAGTTTTTAAAATTAATATCATATTTTTTCTAAAATTAAATTTTAATATTTATTTTCGGAATTTAAAAATTTTTTTAGAGTTATTAGGCTACACGTATTAGAGTACACGACTAATATTTAGTGAATACCATTTATTATTTTAATTAATATACCCAAAGTAAAAAATTTAAGAGCAATTTGGTCAAGTGCGTTTGTAATTGGAATATTTTTTTCAATAATAATTTTTTAATTTTTTAATATTTATTTATATTTTGATTGAATTTTTAAAATACACGCATATATATATATAATAATATATATATATATATATATATATATAATATATATATATATATATATATATTATATATATATATACTCTTTATATATTTTTTTTTTTGTATGGAGTGGTTCTTTTTAATAATTAAATTCCTAGTCCTAATTATAACTGCTGTGGTGGTCCGTATGTTGTATATATTTAAAAATGTGATTTATAATTATATCGATTGATTTCGTTTTATATTTATTGGAAAATCGTAGCATTTTCCAACATGCCGGTTTTTGTATAGTTCGTTATTAAACATATAATATTATTCTTTGCGGTAGTATATAAATGTCTTATACTGAAAATAAATTTTACTTACGGTTGCATTCGTATTCAAAATAAACCGGGTAACAAGTATCGAGGTAGGTAAATAAAATGAAACGTACGTATATACTCAGTTTTTGCAATACTTTCTTGCTCATATTCTGCATATAATGTTTTTATCATGCTATAAAATTTACGAATTTCTAGCCATCGGTTTTACTATGTGTGTGTTTTTATTCTGTTTGAATTTTTTTCATGTCAAGCGAACAAGCTTCAAATTAAATATATACAAAACAGTGTCAAAAATGGAGGACATTTTCCGACTGTTTGAAAGGGTTCCCGAGAAATTCGGATATTATTATTTTTATTTGATTATCAAAACGTCTGGTAATAATGTAATGTAACTAACCTGTTCACCGTTGTCACTCTAACCACCAGCTCGTAGCTGTAGCATAAATGCCTATCTGGAGCGCCGTGACTTCGACTAACGATTGTTTCTTAAATGTTATGTTATTAAACAAAAAAAAGACAGCCAAATGGCGTGATTCGCCGTAAATCGTAATAATATTGCCACAGGTATTTTAATAATATAGTAATTTAATGTTTTTTTTAAATATTATATTATAATGAAAAATAAAACAATATTTCAGTATTTTTAATTTCACACTGATATTATTTTTCAAGTAATTTAAAAGAATATAAATACGCTATATAATAATTATTAAAAAATTTTAATTTAAAATGAATTTTATAGGCGTATATAGATATTTTAAAAATAACACCTACAAATTTCAATAAATTTACTTCTGGGGAGAAGAGGGAGAAAACACGTAAAATCAGGACTATCTACTGCTAAATTTCAGATGAATAAAATATATTTTTTTTAAAAATATATATCGATTTGCAATTAAAAAATATATTAATTATAAATTAAATATAATATAACGCTATAACAAAATTATTCTTGAGGAAATAAATACGAATTCAAATAACTTTTGGTATTATTCATACCATGTAAAAAATACTGTATTTGATTAACAAATAATCAAAGGAAAATTATTTTAACTGTCACTTTAAAATAGTACAATTGGAAATACAATAAAGTTCACAAAAATTGTGATTTCTAAACACGTCAAAATACGAAATATTATAATATCATTAACTGAACATATTTGTAATGGTATTCAAGTTTTTTGTATTGTGCCTTAATTCATGATAATTCTTCATATAAAAATATATTTGATTTTCTATTATTAAAGTTGTATTTACAAGTATAAATAAACTGTTGAAAGACCATTGGAAATAAACGATTTACGAGACACGCAAAGAAAAAAATGACATGAACGTAAAACTGGATTTGTTACCTTTATGTATAACTACAATTCGTGCAAAAACCATATATATTTTTCACTTTGTGTTATCAAGTCCGTGAACTTCTAGTTAATACTTGAAATAGATCCATAATTTTCTCGTCGTTATTGGTTTATATATCGCACTTGTATCAAAGACTTAATATACACATTTCGAATTTCATTTATGTTAGGTACAGTTGCAATATAAATTATGGTTTCAAAAATACAATTTCAAAAAGAACGGTTTATTCATTACAACCCGAAAATAGGTCAATTCGTTGGAACGCAGACGCGGAATTTTCAATTTTACGTTAAATTTGTTAGCTGTTTACATTTACTATGAGTTCGGAATGAGATAACATAAATCAATTTGCAGTCATCTTTATTCGTATAATATTTGCATGCTATCAGTCAGATCCATATATTATTCAACTGCGAACGAAATGTCAAATCATGGAAAAATCACTTCAGTTGGACTTACTTTTGCGGATATGACCGATAATACATACATGTTGTGTAATATAATAAATGTATCAAGAAAAATAGGTAAAACTATATATATAAGTCATTCAGTGTTATCCACCGGCTTTTAAAAAACTTTCGGTAAATACGAACGAATGTCCAGTATTTCAAAACGCGTTGTATGCTGCATTCACAAATTTTTTTTAACTGAACAGTCGACAATAAATATTCCTCAATCATATTTTGTCATTAGTTAGCATAAAGCTTATTCGATTTTTTTTTAACGTTTATTTATTTTGTATTAATAATTTTACACTATTACATTAATTAAATCTCTGGGTAACGTCAATCAAGTTTCCATTATAAATATTAAGTAAACATCATACATAAAAATGATAACGTACATTCATTTATATTTCGAATAATATTAAATATAATACGTACATTGTATAGTGTATCAACACTATAAAATACAAATAAACAACTTTAAATATTCATATTTGAATAGAATTATCGATAATAATTTAAAAATATTTAAGTTTAACCGAATTTGTAATATTGTTAAGAAGACGCCACATATGTAACTTACATATTTTGTTGTTTCCGTCAATCTAATAGACGAATCATGTTAAAAAATTATGACAAAAAAATAGTTAAAGAAACGATGTATTTCGTACCATTTTAAACCTAAAAGCTAGAAAAATATTCGACAATTTGAACCAAAACTTAAACTTCAAAAACATTTGAACTCATTAGTCTCTTTTTTAGGTTGTCGTCGATATCGATTATTGATATTTAATTAAAACTTCATTAAAAATCTATGTTAATTTTTACATTTTTAAACATTTGATCCAGCGTATTAAAAAAAAAAATGAAATATCTAGTCAAAACTTTATTTCTGCTATAACCTATAAAAAAGTTTAAATATTTTGACAGAATTAAATTTTTTTCATTCAAAGTACAGTAGTGTCTCACTAATCCGGACTAGATGGGACCGGACTCTATCCGGATTAAACGGAATGACGTTTTTTTTTTAACTTACTAATAAATATAAACAAAAAACACCGTATGTATTTATACAAACTCAAAATTTATTGATTTACAATATTCAAAAAACAAGGGTATTCCCGAATATTGGGAAACAATATCACAATACATATGTAATCGAAACGATAATATCAAAAGCATGGGTATTCCCGAATATATACATTATACATGAGTACTAAAGTACTAAATATAGATTGTCCGGATTATCCGGATGTCCGGATTAGCGATGACCGGATTAGCGAGATTCTACTGTAGTTGACTTTTTGTTTAATTTTTAGGACTAAGTCATATACGCATAAAAATACTAAAATAATTTGAATTTTTAACATGATTTACCTCCCTCCCCACGAGTTAAAAATTGAAACTGTGCCTATGTATAAACGCTGTATAACCTTTTTAAAACTTTTATCGGATATGATAGAATCTAATGACTCAAAATAAATTTGTAGAATTCCTACCCGACGACTAGATCAAATTTCCTATTTTCCATTCCTTATTACTAACCTTACTAACCATGTCGTGTCGTTTGCGTCACATTAATGTTCATTCGAACTACATTAATTCATTCTCTACCTTATTTTATTAATTATCGTCGTATCATTACAGAACAGTTTTGGAAATAAAATAAAATAATGCCAACTACACAACTGTTGTATGAATAAAACACTTTATTTGTGTTCGAAAGTATTTTTTGAAAACGGAATAGTTTTAAATATATTTAACATTAGTTTAGTATACATTTGTACATCGGTCTAATAAAAAAATAACAATAAAATGTTTCTTTTTTCTGTGTTGAGTTATAATTTTAAATTCATAAAATGTATAATAAAACATTGCTATACATTTTTAAGCAATAATATGATCGTTCTTTATTATTCTACAGAGAACAATTATTTCCATTCCGCATTTTATAAATAATGTGACAGATGACAAACAACTAACATAATACATAAAAACACTTTGAGAATTTCAATAATATCGACTAAAGTTAAATAGGAAAAAATACACCAATTTTTATTCGATTTTTTTTTTTAATAAATGAATTGTGAATATATACAAGCCGTAACTTAAAATATATTTATAGCTTACGCAACTATTCAAAATAATTGTATATACTTAAAAAGTAAAAACCTAGTTTTTATGTGAAAAAAATCCCCCAAATATTTCATTATTATTTTTCTGGTTTTAAATTTTAAAAACAAAATACGAATTCTGTAATTAAGTTTCACGTCGTAAACAGCAAGTCTACAAAAGCAAGTTAGCAAGCGAACGAAATGTTGATGAACTCGTTTATATATACCCTTCGCGATCATTCAGCATTTATTTAACCATGTTTGTTCTGGTTTATACCACTGTTAATCTCCGACTTTACGCTACGAAATTGGGTTAAAACGCGCAGCTTATACCAAACACGAAACATAATATATTTTTAACGTTTCGCTGGAAAATAACAACATTACGGGGTTTTTCTTTCTGTGTGTTTCGAATTTTAAATTAATTCTATAAACTAAATACAAAATATATAGGTAACATGACGTATTTCCTGAATAATATACATATATGGTATAAACATTTTTTTCGTGTAATTTCTCTATTTATAACATTCTTGAATAAATTATACTAATAAACGGTTACAAATATTTGTTAACCGAAAAAAAAATAACCACCCAAATTTATATTTGATTGCCGCTAATTACTATTGATTTCATACAAATAATGATATATAAATAAAGATATATTGATTTTTATTTCTTTTTTTTTTTTTTTTTGAGGGAGGTAATTTAACATTTTGGTTTCATTATTTTATTATAATTAATATATTATTAAAACGAATTCAAAATTAAAATACAAACAATTAAATCAGACGTTCAATTTCAATTTAATTAATACAAACAATATCGAAAACCAAGTTTCATTAATTAAATGTACTATATCAAATATTATTGTAGTTTGTTATTGTATTTGTTGTATGTCTTATGAAACACTGTATACTGCGTGTAGTAAACAAAAATCCAAAGTTTCTAAATTATAAATTGTGCCGAACAAAACAGGAACTTCTTAACCAGCTAAATATTATTATACAATATTATCGTATACATATATTATCAGTGATGATTTAACGTTAACAATTCGGTAAAATACAATTTTTAAGTTAAACAATATATAAATATAAATATATTTATATTACATAAATATATATATATATTTATATTATTTCCTTTTTTTTCGATTTTTTTGTCCTCTACGAAAATAACTTAGTATATTGGTCATGAACTTTGAGTAATTATAACTTTTGTAGTTCGAACTTTGGAATATTTTCTCGTGCATTCTTCAATTAAATCCAAACGACGCAATAACATTTATGCTGCGATATGCATGTCTACTCAAAAAAAAATTTGAAATTGGTTTGATAATTTCTAGCCGTCCCATCGGCAACGCCGCCGAAAAGTTTGTAGTGCCCTAGTAAAACGAAAAAACAAAAAAAAATCATTGTTCTTTTCACAAATAACCTTCACGCGTATTGAGTATATTAAGTTGTTATGCGAGATAGTAAAATAGCGTGCGCGACAGAGCTTTTACGTGGGTGATAAATATGAAATCACTGACCACAGTTGGCTAAGTACGTATTTTATTACACGATGGCGACCATCTATACGACGGTTGGCATTTCGTAATACTTTACGTTCGTGATATTCTCGCTGCAGTAATAATACAAAAACTAATAACGATTATTATGGTACACTGGTAAATACAATTATTATTACACTTTACGCTTTAATGATATCCAAAAGTCCGATGTAAAAATGATTAAACATCTTAAGAGTAGTATTGTGTTGTTCAACTTATTACATTAATTTAAGTGTCTAACGGATGTCTATTTTTGTTGTATTGCAGTTTTTTTTTTAAGAATGTCTTTTATCGTCGTATACTATTCCAGTGAAATAGTCAGACGCGACATTCAAAATGTTCACATTTTACAGCCGTAAATGACGTAAAATGACGAGTTGATATCAACTCGTAAGACAACGAGAAAAATCAATTGGGTTAAAAATTTGAAATTGATGTTGTGTAAGTCTATTTCATCGATTCCTATTTGGATACAAATGTATAGCATCCGTAATATATAGAATATAGTAAATAAATAAATAATGTATAAAATATAGTCAATATATTTTAAATATATAGTTAATATTATACACATTTACATACAATTTATTACTTTCAATATTCAATTTTTTTTTCACTACAAAAATAATACTGGAGGCTTTGAAAACAAACAAACAAATAATAATATTTAATTTATAATAAAATAATAATAATAATATTTAATTTCTTCTACGAAAAATAATACATATGGTGATATAACAGTAATAATAATAAAAACCTTCTTTTTCTTTTACGAAAAATCAATACTTAAAGTTAATTATTAATCCCTATATAGATTTTTTATGTATGTTAAATCCGTGCCATTGTGAAAATATTCAATAAAAAAAATATCACGTATTACCATACAAAAAATAATTAAAGCCCATAAAACGTAATCTAACAGATCGGTTAATACATTTGACGCATTTGTATACATTAAATTTTGACGTTTTGTATATTATAATTATAATAAATTATATACTTAAAAATGTATAAGCCTTATATTTTTTTTTACACGATAATATATAGTAAACGTTATTTTTCATCGTACCTTTACTTATCGCATTAAGGTGTTAATTGAAGATATTTAGTCTGCATATTTTAAATCACGTTGTTCAATATATTTTCCAATATTTTGTAACACAAACAATGAAATATTTGAACGCACATATTATTACATTATAAGCGGTAAATAAAAATGCCACATCTAATTCGGTCGAAAACTTGCTTTTTATATACTGACCAATCATTTTTTTTAACTTTTCACGAGGGTGGTAGACCTCAAATACATTTTTAGTACATTCCAAATTAGATTCGGGACAATAAAATAATAATATAGGCTCGCCCTCTGAGAAAATATATATCATGTACTCAATCGATATGTGTGTGTATGTTATTTTCAATTCATTTTATACACCTTTATACACAATTTTATGATTGTGACTCAATATGTATTTATATTTTTTTTAACGAATTTACCATACACACGTATATATTATATAACGATACCATAAATACTGACATGAAAATTCGTTTAAATATATATATATATTATAAATATAATATATAATATATATTATATTATATATAATATTATTTGTAAAATACATGTTTTATAAACATGTCAGTGTCATACAATTCTATATTTTATTCTAATTTCATTTTTAAAAAGTAAAAAAATAATTTATATGCCTCTAGTCATAATATTTTATAATATAAATTGATAAGTAAATCATTATTTATACTAACGTTAATGAATTATGTATTATTCAAAATATTTCAGTTTAAATATTCTTTTTTTATTTTTTTAATATTGAATAAATTATCGATCGCAAAATAAATTCAAAAATACCCATAAAAAATCAATCAAACACATCTAAATATACCGTAGATCATTCGGTACTCAGCACATGTATTTATTACACATAAAAAAGATACACAATAAACGTATATTTCTATTTTAAAATTATTTTTAACTCGCAAAATTTATTTATCATTATAAATTTTTAATAGGTAAATACGTAACATAAAATATGAATAATTATTATGTAGAATACGTTTTTATTATAGCGGTACTCATAGGATTTGTGTAGGTATAATCGTCACAAATTCTCCGATTAGTTTTATTTTTAAAAATCTGCCGAGTATATACATATTTTTACGTATATTTTTTTTATTACACGATGAAAATAATTCGAAATGTAAACACCGATATGTTATTCAAAGAACTAATACTAATGTATTCATCAGATAAATTAAAATTACACGAAATATAATTCCATTTACGTATGTTTTAATAAAATTAAAATTTTGTGATCAAAATTTAATTCACATGGATTACTTGTGTAATGTATGTTATTGAGTGAATACTATTGTTTTTTTTTTTTTTTGCGTTTCAGGCATATTTCAGTTTGAACACCAGTATACTGGGGACGTTCCTGCACATCGAAAGACCGTACTGGACCGGGAACGGAACAGCACCGCAGAGCAAAAGTTTCCTAGAGCCAGAAAAAATTTCGGAAAGTAAGTGTATACAGTAATAGTATACAAATATAATCGCGTAAATTATATTAAACGCGTGTAATTATAAAATTAGTATTGCTGTGACGTGTATATCATGAACACATGAAATATAACAGGTAGGTGTACTTTTAAAATTAAACTCGACTATTAACGTTAATTATTAAAAGCACTCAGTTTTTGAAGTACGTATATCTGCAATTATTTTCGCTTAAATTAATTACACGTTTTTCGTGCATACGTGTGCGCGTATATGTGTGCGCCTGAGTGGTGTGTACAGACCAGGTACTTACAACGTTCACGCCGTCGCGATGAAATATTATGCTCAATGTGACAAGTTTTACGTCCCCCGTAAAACATTAGATAATACGAGTACAGCAGTATGTAGTGGCGGTAATACCGTGGCAAGTACGTACCTCGAGGCTCGGCGAAGCCAATTTCTATCCGGACATTGTTGCTGCGGCACTAACGGACTGTATTCGTAATCTCGCCGAAATCTCGTACCGGATTGTCGAACCGAACGTGTCGGCCGCGTATAACAAATCCGTAATGTACGTCGTTTATTATTTTTACATTTTTTTTTTTCAGCGACAGTCGTTTTCCACATGGTCGTGTTGGTGTGCGCGGGATGCGGTATACTGACCAGCGTCGTGTTGTTGATGGGCGTTTATTTCGTGAGTACCGATTATCTTATACGAATGTGTTGTATACAACACGCCGTCTGTTCGGGCGCGCGCAGGATCGCGTTGATATCAGTTTAATTGAGTTTGGTGCATTCGTCTTATTGCATTAACTTACACATTTTTGTTAGTGTGTGTTCCATAATATTGTCGCCAACATGTTGGAATTAAAAATCGAGCAAAGTGTTAATATTAAATTTTTTTCTAATTTGAATAAGACTGCCGCGGAATCACATCGAATGCTAAGTGAATATAGGGAAATATAGGGAAGTGTGTTTATCCCAAGTCCGTGTTTTTGAATGGCATAAACTGTTTTTTAGTTGAAGAGAAAACGTTGAACATGATGATCTCCCAGGCCGATGTAACGTCCCCGTTGTTACGCGGCGAGAATAATGCGTGTCCACGCAGTAATATCCCTAGTGATACGCGTCGCATCGATACTGATACGTTAAATATGAACTGGATTAGAAATGAAAAAAAAAACAAATTCTCATCGTAAATGTCAAATGTAATGAACTTTTAGGTTATTGACATTTTTTTTTTTTTGTTGATCCGCGCGGAGAAGGTAAGTTGGATAGAGAGAAAACCAATAAACAGGTATACTAATAATATTAGTATGAACGCCATACATAAATTATGTCGAATATTTTCAGTTTATGTAAGACTTTAGTATGTATACTATATATGCATGCAGATAAATGTTATTATAACCCACGAATTTTTACTGCATTACTCCACACCTTCGAACTATTTCAATATTTATAAATAAATAAACGGTCGATTTTCGATTTCCGATCTCGACTTATTACGCGTTTTTCAGGGGGAGGGGATATAGAATTCCGCTTTTTTGGTAAAAACGTAACGTGCAATATCTAAAACGATTTTAAATCGTATAAAATAATAAATATAACGGTACCGGCGCGACGACGCGGTAATACAATAGACTCGTCAATATCCATTACTCCGTCCGTCAATCTATCTCTTCCGCACATAATATATACGTGAGATCCGCTCACCACGCGTGTATACAGAATGTCCCGCGAAGACAGGGAAATATGCTGTTGATAATGAATACCGTAACATCGTTTTCTCGTGAACCGCTATGTTAAGTTGTCGATCATATAAATATTATGTACGTGGTTTTTATCACAAATAATAACAATGACAAGGACAACATACGAACGAGTTCGAAACATTTTCCTACATATGATACATTAAACGAGATTTAAGTTGTCTAAGTGACTTCGTAATTTTGAATAATAACTCGTCAAGTTCACGTTACATTGAAGTAAATAACACCCCGTTAAGTCAAGAGTTATGGAAAATAATAACTTCTAACTTTTTCATTCGCTAATACCCGGGTCTTGCTTTTATTTGAAAATATCAACGGGCGGCGCTTTCCAGATTGAATGCCCGCGACACTAAAACATTAAACGTACACGAGTATAAAATTACGATGTATACTGTAGGCTTTTCGCACTTGATTTGTTATAAATGTCTTGCGCGTTATTATATTGTGCACAATATTAAATATACTATACGTGATAATTTTTTTTTTTTTATCGCATCCGTCATACGCATTCGTGGGAGTTTTTCAATATTAGTACTATAGGTATAATATTTTTATTGGCCACTGTATAGTATTGTATTTGTTTTTGAATTCGTTTTAACCGACGGTAAGGAGATATAACGATTTTGTGATTAATAGTATTTTTTGAAACGAAAATTACGAATGCCACCTGCAGTGCCTGCTGAAATATAAAAAAATAAAATAACTTTACAAAAGTATTATTTTTGGTTTCAATCAATTTTTCGTGTGAAACGAAAATATAAATACATCACACTTTTTATAAAAGATACTTATTTATATCATGTAATGCTGACAGTTAAATTTCAGTTATATAATAATACTCATTGTATATATTGTAAATGTATAAATTATATAATATAATAATTTAAAATAAATAAAACAATTAAAATTATTTTCAATTAACATATAATGTTGTATGTACAATAAAATTAAATTGATTTTAATTCTATTAACGGTGGTATTAAAATATTAAACGTGGGTTTTGACAATTTGTGTAATTGCAATAATATTTACTGTGAAAAACGTTTTATAAAGCATGTAGACAGCAGATAGCTTAAAAGTTCATAACGTAAATGCATATTTTATTGTTTAAAATTATACTTTTAACACGTGTAGCATAATTAATTTGTGGTTTATTATATTATACATAATAGATAGTACTTACTTTTTTATAATTTATAAAAAAAAATTGAAAAAAATTTCAAATCAATTTATTTAAAATGTAAAAATTAAAAAACCAAAGTTAATAATTCTTATATTAGTTGTCTTAAATATTTCTTTATATTATTATTATTTATATATTTAATATATTACATAAACAAGTTATGAATTCGTTTTCAAAACAAACTATACATTAACGTAAATAAATATAGTATGAATTTTTTTGAAGTAGTATTATACCGATAAGTACTCTAAAGTAATTCCCTTTTTTTGTGAAAGAAAATGCAAAGTTTCAAATACAATATTTTATAAAAGTCGGCACGTGGCCGTAAATAATATATTTTATATGAATAAATTGATGTTAAACTAAATTGAATTCACCAAGATTTTTAGAACGACGTTTTAATCATAGTATGACAAACTTTATACTTGAAACTTGTAATTTTTAAACGAAAAATCGAGGGAAAGTAATATTTACACATCATTGTATTTCCCACATCAAATTACTTTATGCATAAGTACAATTTTAAGATTACACTATAATATAATTTCGGAATAAAAGCGATTTACCATCATAGAAGTAATTTATATAATTTATAAAATATAAAAATGTAATTTTTAAATAAACACGGATGTTTAATATTAAGACAGAAAATACATATTTCAACATAATTGTATACATAATGTAAAATTAATTTAGTAATTTATATACCATCGTAATTACCTTTATAAATTTCGTTTATGAGGCCTGAACAAAACGTATCCTTATATACGGCCTACAGTAAAAGCATGAGAATTTGTCTTATATCAAAAATATATTTTCGATTTAGTCCAACCCAAATGTGAATTCATTGGCGTGAAGCTAAATTTCCAATCGATACGTTTCACTCCCTTGAGGCTTTTACTTTTAACATACAACAAACTTTCGACTTAAAACCAATATATAATATCAAAAAGAATAATTTTATACTTATTCTTTTTAAAATCGCGTTATGTTTTTCAGAAGTCATAAAAATAATTGTTACTTGTTTTAAATTTAACACTATTATGTATTTATAGTTGTAAATAACATTAAATAACAGTAATACACAAAATTAATCAATAATTGGCAACATCAACAGCGGGTGCAAAGGTATGACGACGAAAACGTAGATAATTATTTCGTACAACGATAATTATTAAAATTCAAGATTATTGTTAGACACAGTCTAATGTAATAACGTTATTATTATGACGAAAATGGAATCACGGACTCAATGAATTTAAATAGATACAACAAAAGAAAATACAATGCATATATTACGCAATTATTGTAAGAACATACCACTCATGTTATTTTACGTTAATCCTATCCGGCCCGAAGGACCAAATGTTACGGATCCATCCCTATTGAAGTTCATATAAATATATATTTAGGGAGTTAGATCTCACATGAAATGAAATATATCTATAATAAAAAATGTATATATATAAACCGGTATGGGTAATACGTTAATACGTTTATTAATAACAATAAACGGAACAAAAGTGATATGTTATGCAACTTAATACGGACAATACTACGTGTAACATAACACATATAACATTGTGGACTCACAACCGGGATACAATGACCAGCAATATTAATGTCTGGCAGCACGGTGATTGATTTGATCTGTTAGTGTCCAATGGATACAGCTGTGCAATCCAGTGGATGGTGATATGTTGAAGACACTTGCAACATTCACCGACGAAACCGTCCCACAAAGATTAAACGACGAAACCGCCACACAAGCTGTCTTAATTCTTTTGCCTTATGGCAATACCATCATAGACAAAAATATGTATTTCCAAGCACACGATATAAAAATGACGACACAAAGGAGCGTTGCATTTTTATACGTCACACGACGGTGATTCTCGTAATTATTGTACGCAAAATTAAAGAAGACCGCGAAATACCACAACGTTGATTATTCGCGACCAATCATTAAATAAATATATTTAATTAGATGATGTGTACTGAACAATGGTACTAAACAAATTTATAATTTGGTAGTCATTTAAATAAAATTTACAGAAAATAATTCGTTTTGTATCAAATTAGTGTTATACAAAATTTGATAATAGTATTGTCCTAAAACGAACAGAGATGTTTATAAATTATCACCAAACTCCAAGTGTCATCATATGGATTAATTTTACTCTTTCTTAAAGTATTAACACATTATATTATAACCACCTGCACTGTTTTCGTTAAAAATGCTAACGATATACACCCTATATCACAATTTAAGTTTTTCTAGTTTTAAAAAAATATCGGAAAATAAATTTTATTAATTATCAAATTTTTTATTACCGTTCAAAATAAAGCTATTAAAATATATCGAATACATTAAAGAGTATTATCTTTTAAATTCTTATAATTAAACTTGACATAATAAACTAAAAATGTTCAAAAATTATACAAAACAAATTTCATGGAGTTAAAATAAAACTTTTAGAACCAATATTAGAACCAGTGTATTAAAAGTTTGTTTGTTTGTTTGTATGTTTGTTTGTTTTTTGTTTTTTTGTTTTTTGTTTTTTGTTTTTTTGATAAATCAATATTACACTCAAAAACAAATTAAATGTCTAAAGATATAAAACTATTTGAATTATCATAAAACTAAATTACATAATAATATAACAATAACAATCGTAAATCTGATAATTATAAAATGTCTGAAAATAAATGATCAAATAACGTTATGTTTCGTCGACAAAACATATCAAAACTCAATTCTTTGAATTATACAGCATACAAACTATAGGTGAATATCTATTTTAAATATACATTGTTACAACTTCCAAATGCAATTCAAACCAAAATACAGTGTACAATATGTGTAAACTATGTTATTTGAAGCACAGAGAGACTGATATATGACCTATTCTTATCGAACGAATAACTAACCTCGTTTTGAATCGTCTTATTTATTTAAAATAAATACTGGCGTACGTCAACACGCAAAAACTATACGCACGTGCACATTTCAACAATTTTAAACACTCTATGACAGTAGTTAAAATCTATCGGAATCAAAAAATTCAAACGTGTAATACGTTACATTAATATTATATATACCCACTATAAACATTCATACCGCTTTTTCTGACGCAGTCTTTCGGTAAATATTTGCTGAAAACTAAACTATATTTAGTGTTAGTTATATATATATATATATAATATATATATATATATATATATATATATATATATATATATATTTACACAATATCAAATGTTCAAATGTAAGTACTATGAAATGGACGTCAAGTACAAACCGTAATTTCCATCGTAAATATATAGTAAAACGAGATTCGTTCAGCAATATGTACGCGTCACGCATATATATAGTTTTTATTGAGTTTTCCGGTACTTCAAAATCGTGTAATTTTTTTTATGTTTGGTATTACTATAAATGACGTGACCTACGAATATTTTATCAATGACATATCAAAATGATTTTACCAAAATACATATTAGCATTTAAATCATTGTGTTTGATAAACGCTTCTTTACTGCAGAGAATACAATGTTAAATACGCATTTATTTTTAACATTTAATCTAAAAAAATAGTTACTTTACAAATCAACATTGTTCATGACATATTTTATTATGAAAGGCCTAAAGTCATATTCACTACGTTTCTAAAAAACCTAATAATTGTAATGTACAATTTATTAATATTACTATTATTATTATTATTATTATTATTATTATTATTATTATTATTTATTATTATCCTGCTATGAAAATATTAATTATATAAACAAACATACATAATTTTCATTTATTATGCATGTGTATATTTATTTAAAAAAATGTAATGTCAAATAAAAACTATGATAGCAAGAAAAGTAATAAATACAGTGACGTTACTTGGAGTTATGATTAAACCTTTTTTTGAAGTTTGGTCAGCCTCGGGTTCAATTCAAAAGTTTGTTTTTAACTTAATTATGACAATTTAATAGCGCTCGGAAAAAGTTATCTAATTTATCATTTTAAATTAGAGATCTAAATTGATAGATTAATAAATAATGGCCACAAAGGTTAGAGACCATTATTTATTTAAATTACTATAACAATTATATAATATCGGATACGTTTAATTTAAATAAGTTTAATAGTGGTTCGTAAATTGTTGTCTTGAAAAATTTCTTAGCATTAGAATGTTTCAATTGCGTGTCGAATATTAAGTTTCAGTATGTCGGAATAGTTAAACTTAACATAAAATAACTGTTGGCTGAAACTGAATGAAAACCGTAAGAAGGAGTCTTTAAATACATAAATGTATAGACATAAATTAAATAAAAATAACAATATATAAAACAAACAAATTAATTTTAAAATATCATTTTAACCCATAAATCAACGTACGCAATGAATGTTTCTGACAAGTACACAGTTTGGTGAAATTTATTTAATCTAAGTGAACAAAAAGGTAAATAGAGGTTTGTGTGTTACATAAAATATATGTGTATCATGTCATCATATAATGATAGCGTAGGCGAGCGCATAAATCTTTTTATACTTTGGATAAATAACAAACTGCAAATAGAAATATTTAAATACAAGACAAGCCGGCGGATATTTTACCAAAATCACTCGATCAAACGCATCGAACAGCGAGTGTTTTTTTCTTGCAGAGAACTCCATGGTAGATTTATATCACACGGTAACTACACGGTTTGGTCGTTTTGGCCAATGCCGAGTCGGTGGTCAAATTTCCTTTGAATTTATACCCAATATTTTGTCGAAAACGAGATGCGCAAAAGTTGAAATGTATGCGTGTCTAAATTTTACGGTCAATCCATATCCGAGTAATACGGGTCCATTTATTTTAAACTCTTCCGTTGTTCAAAAGACAGTCAAAGTATTTGTTCAATTAACAACGACTAATGTATTTTACAGAACTTTCCACCAAAAATTAACTAAAAATTTAATAATTGACAATTTGTTATATACTACAATTATCTTATAAATACCTGGTAATATTTGTTATTTCTTTCTTTTTGTTCCAAGCAATAATGAAAACGAAATACTTCGACAGATATTAATATAAAAAAAACCCTGAATTTCCTGTTTGGTTTTCAATACCAGTGCATATACTATATATTATATCTTATTAACATGATCTAATATTTAGTAGATAGCTGCATAATAATACGGGTAACAGACGGTAATTTATTCGATTGTCTTTCTGCTACAATTTGTTACTTAATGTTTATATATTTTATTATACAAATAGTGTTTAAAATATAGGAAGCATTTTCGAATACTGTACTTATACTGTACTACAACATTTAATAATAATAACAGTTTTAATGTAAAATATAAAATAATTTTCATTTACATAAATAAAATTATGTTTCATACAATTTTTTTTTATCCAATAAGTATGTGTTAGACATAGACATTTAGTACTTGTATTCAAATTAATCGTTTTTATATTCATAGTGAAATATAAAAAATATATGCGTTCTGTAATTTAAAACAAAAAAAAAACCAATACAACAATTACATAATCTTATCCGTTCTATAGTTCTATGAATTAAAATACATGCCTTAAATTTTTTGAAAATCTTATAACGATTTTCTGTTAAAATTTAACTATAAACTTGCCCCTTTCTAAAAATTAAAAAAAAACCAAATAAATGTTTTTATTTTTATTATTTTTATTATAACAGTAAATTCATAAATAATAACAGCAAAAGATTATATTAATTTAAAGTTCTTTAGATTATCACGTGATTTATTCATTATTTATTAACTCTGCTTGGCACCTAATACTATTTTTTTAATATGGTTTTTTATTTTAACAATATATTTTATGAACATTAATAAAGACTTTATTCTTACTCAGTAGACCTTTAAAACTTCCTTGTAGAAGACTATTTGGCGATTATACACAAATCCTAACACTATTATTTACAAAACTCAAAAAAATCCTCACGTTTACGTTTATTTACCTCATGCACCGCGTATAAACACGATCCGTTCAATTTACACGTATAAGTCACACGCTCGGTTTGTTCGGAATACATCGTCTCGCACGAAACAGCGGACATATGCTGTTACGTTTACTCTCTCTCTCTCTATATATATATATATATATCGTTAGTGTGTTTGATTTCTCTCCACGTCTATCGTTGATTGCGCCCCTGACACACGATGTGGATACGCACGTAAACCGCGTGACATTTAGACCGTACAGTGAGGCACGACGCAACGGAAAAATCCGATTTACGCATCGTCGATTGCACGCGTGCGTTACATTTTTGGTGAACGGACGTAATACGTATACGTTAAAAACCCTGATCAAATACAATGCATCGTCTGCATATTCTAAATTGTGCGTACATTCAAAATATACAGTCACGTGTAATCGAGAATAACATTGGAAGAACAGTTTTTCTTCGCCCGGCACCGATACGGTTCGAGTAACAAATGTCTTTCCGCGAAGAAAAATGGACCGCACTGTCAGTTTTAAAATAACGTTTTTTTTTTTTTTTTTTACTTTTTTCTATATTAAAACTTAATCACGATATCAGGAATATTACATGTATGTACAACAGGCCATTACTAAAGCCGTTTTTAATTGCCATTAACGTATTTGTTTATTATTATTAAGCTACCAATTTACACTAATATCAATAATTACGATAACAATATTATTAACTAATAGTTTAATAAAGAACATGATATCAATCTGATCAACTGATACCATGGAAAATTGAATTCTATTAATTACTATCATGTTTGTAGAAATAAAAACCATTTTCCAGACCGTCACACATTTTCTTTGTAGCCATTAAGCTGCTTCGTTATATACTATGCCAAGTTATAATATGATAACTGATATACTAATATTGTTTCAAAATAAACTGTGTACTACGATTACTTTGAAAGCAATGTGCGCTCCGCTAAAAATATTTAACAATTTCTATGTAAACAATAGTTTTTTCTTATAGTAGTGTTTTTATCCAGATTACATTTTTCTATTATATGTACATGTATAAAAGTTTATTCTATTTTAAGGTAAAACTATAAAAGTCATACAACTTTTCCGAAAACATTTTAATAAATAATTAATTAATATTATAGCTGTTTATGAAAGCTTAGTTTACTGCAAAATGTTTTTAAAATAATTACTTATTTCGCTGTATTTAAAAAATGAACAGTTAAATGGATTTGTAAAGAGACTTTCAAATACACAGGTATTTTCTTTTTTATTACATATTTTATTATTCGTGTTTTATAACGACCGCGTGCTTTAATTTGATATTTTTGTACGGGTTTGGATAAAAAAGCTAGGTAGATTTAAATATATATATATATATTGCAATCATATTATAACTTCATCGTTATGGACCTAAAATATAAATGGATAATTTTAGATGTGTATTACAGTTGAAATAACAACTAATAACTAGTTATTATCTCTGATGTAATATAGTTTGATAATATATTGTATTTTGGAGGAAATACAATTTAATTGTGTTAATATAATAATCATGACCAATTTAATGTATTGTTTTATGTGAAAGACAAAATGTTTTCTTTATTGTTTTGTGAAATTAATGCACTTTTATTCTGAACAAAATGTAGCTATTGTGTTGCCTTTATATAAGTCAAAGTTGGGTCATAAAAAAAATTTATTTAAGTTTCGTGTTCAGTAATAACTATTTTAATCTAAAAAATTGAAAGATTCGTGTTGAATTTAATAAACAAAATTGAAAATATTCATTGCATTAACATTTAACAGACTTTCTTGTGTTATATATAATATTTGCCTACATATTTCGATAAACATAGTTCTAAACATTTGTAAATTCTTATCGAATACTTTTTTAATGGTTAAAAACAAAAAACTTTAGATTATAATATGCACGTGATGGAATCATAAAATTTCAATTACCTACATTATCATTGTATCTTCATTATCTGGTTGTTGTGTTTCAGGATCTCAGAATTTTATTCGTACCATGGATATTTGCAATGGTCTTAGCAACTGCTGTTGACGTCGCACATTCGATATATTTATATACAGTCGATACGGTAATTACACATTTTTATAGAAATAGTATCGATATGACATAATATGTTTTGCGGTAAAATAGTCGCCTTTACGCAATTTCAGCGTTACCGTTTATGTGGTACAAATAAAATGTTTAATTGAATTCCAATTAAATATTCAAGCAAAATTAAAAAAATGTATGGAATTGATGAGCTACGTTTATGGCCCACTATAATCTACTATAGTAGATATTATATTTAAAATATTTATCGATTTTCTATAATTTAGTTACGGGAGAAATACGGCATGAAAATATAAGTCTCATAATAATTTGATTTATATTACTACTATTATTCAAATAATTCGTATTTACTTTCAATCATGAATTAAAAAGATAGGAGTAATCACATTTGAATACTTATTGTCGTCTGATTAACATGAGTGTTATAATTTATTGAACGGCGCATAGGATATGCAATATAATAGCGTTCCAGTCATGCGAGAAAAACTACAAATTTGGAAATACACATGTATTATGATATATTGAAATACTTATCATAATTTCTACCCAAAGCTCAACTGCACACAATACATTTTTATGCACAATAATTAATAACGCGTTATTGATACCATTTACATCATACAAGCATTGGTAAGGACCGGCTAATATTTGTAACATAAAAAGAATCATGCCAATTCAAAATTTTAATGAAATCGTTAATAAAATATTTGGTATGAAAATTAATAATTCTTATCCCTTATTATAATATAAAATGTTATGTATTAAGTAGATGTAATATATTTAAACACGAAATGTTTTACTAATATGTACTAAGAAATGATCAATTAAAAACAAAGGTACAACTAAATATATTGAACATAATAAAAAAATCAACATTTTTACTTAATACTAAAAATGTCATTTAAATTATTTTAGTAATACTACCGAAATACTAGTCCCTGCATTTATAAAATAATTATTGAACTAAATTTGTATACGATTATTTAATGTGACGTCACTTGTATTCAATAATTGAATCCAGGTTGACATACTTACTATTTGATTATGACGATACAGTTTAATTGATTGAATCATCTAAAGTAAGACAATGGCAGATATTATAATTAAGTAATTAAGCTCAAAACATAGACAATAACATACATAATAAATTTATATATAGCTTATGATTATATACATTTAAAATACTTATAAGTGATAAGAATAAATAAGCGAACAGCGATATATATATATATATTATGAATATATTCCAATACAATTTACATATTAAATACAAAAATAACGAAAAAATAATTAATAAATAAAAAAATATATGAATGTAGATAAATAAAAGCAATATAAAAGTTATATAATTTTAAAATATTTGAAAATATTAAATTTTTTAGAAAAAATTAGGAATAATTAACTTATTAACGAATTTCTTGACTATTATAATTTACTCATTGTGTCTCATCATTAACTGCAATTAAAAACGATACGAAACAATATTTAAAAACTTCAATAATGAAAAATTTTTTAATTATAAGTAAATTGTATTTACGACAAACCTGTTTGTTAAGTTATGGTTCACGAGACTAAATACAGCACCTAATAAAAACTTATGTCATTTCACAATTATCATGATTTCCCCAGCTTTGTCTAAAGTTAAAAACTACACAAGTTTATAAGATGTACTAATCAATTTATATGATTACTACATTTACTTGAGTTATGAATGCAAAGCATTTAGTTTATACATTCTGCAAACTTTATTTGAACTAACACGTTGAGTCACATAAAACGATACTAAGTAATATCATGAAATATGTTAAAAGCCAACTTTATTCATATAAATTAAATATTTAAATAAATAAATCACTTTAAAAAAATAACTTTGACGATATTAATTATAATCATTTAATTTTCCATAATAATTACTGCTAATAATATTAGTCTTAAAATATTTCGATGATTTTAAAATATTCAAGTTAACAATTTAAAAATAATATATTACACCATCATTTAATATTTATATAAAAATTATGATTTATAAATCTATATACAATATCAAAACTTACATTTTGTACTTCGTATTTCTAAATTCTTGATTGAATTATTCATAATTCCTATCTATTTTTTAAAACGTTCATTTAATAAAATTGTCATTTATACAACTATTTTATTAAAATTTAATAAGACGTTTAACTATTTGTAGTTAAGTTTTAACTATTTCCTTTTTCATGCTATTTTAAAATTTTTTAAATTAAATAATATATATTTCTCTCAGAGTATAAAACTACTCAATTTATACGTAATAAAGAAACGCATTATTTTTAAATCTATTCGATTACATTAGCGAGAGAATCTTGTAATAAGGATGTCTTTTATTTCATTGAATTAATAAATTTTATATGAATGATCCTTAAAAACTATTGGCGTTTTATTTTAAATATAATTACGCGTATGACTCAAGCGTATAGTTTTCAAAAATAATCTATCAATCAATTCGATACGCAATAAGAAGGTGGAGTTTAAAGTCGTTAGTAATATTAAATCCCAGTGCTTGGACAAACTATTGATTATTAATCGTACACCTGGTTCAACTGTATCACACCCAAATTGTGGTTAATGCTTTCTACATGTATGCATGTATTTGCAGCTGCAAAAATATTTCATTAAATTCTACGCTATTGTTGACCTGTTCTTTAGGACGACTTTAACTTCGAACATTAATTTTGAAAAGTTCATAAGTTACATAATTACGTATGTTTCACATTTCAATCAAAAGTTTCTAAAGTGTTTTTCTTTTTTTTTTTAATCGATTAAGAATTCATTTTTACTAAGAAAAATTACACTAAATAACAAATATAATACATTATTCATCGTTTTTGACAAATTTATCTTTCTCCAAGTTCTATTTTATAAGTTGTTGAAATAAAAGTAAAATATGAGTGTAAAAAACGTGGTCATATTTTTAAACAATTTTATATACATTCCAGTACATTATTATTATTTATTTTACAAGTAGTTTTTAATTTTACCCTATAATAGTTCTTAAGCGTAATGTCCTACACGAGTAATTAAATTATTTTCTAATAGAAATCAGATGACCTAAATTAACATCCTTTGAAAATTAGTGCACATGAATTACACATATGTATAAAAATTCAAATTTATCAATAAAGTTTAAATGTAATATCAATAAATATATATATTTAAACGTTTTTCATATTTTTCCATAACACAAATTTTTATACAATAATTTATTAGACGTCTTTTCTTTTTTACCTTACATACAGACGATTTATAATCAAATTATATTCATAAAAAATTGTATACGCATAAACACCGTGTGTATAATTTAAATAAACCAAAAATGTATTTTATGTTAATTTGAAGTATTTGCGATATCATTTTTATGCACTATTCGTTAAAAAAATTAATGCAAAGAAAATTATAACAAATTATAAAATTTTTATTATTTTTATTCTTTTAAGAAATCATTATTCAATTTATTCCTGTGAAAATGTATTCTCTGACAAAATACTTATTTGCATCAATAAAATCAATGTGCGGCTGTAAGCACGTTTAAAATTATTACAATATATAACACTTATTATAACAAGCGAAGGTACTTTATTTAAATTATTCGCCTCTGCTTCCAACAACAATGGACACTTTTAAATATTGTAAGAAAAGTGAAATTTAAATATCATGTTTGCCAGTTATGTTGTAATCAAAAAATCTATAGAATTATTTATTTTATGTTGAAATACTTTATAATACAAAAAACCGTTCATTTTCCCTATCCGAAAATTATTTTATTATGGTTTTTTCCCCATTATTCACATTTTACTTCAATGATATAATATTTAAACCACCACAACAGTGGCATATTTAAGAATTGTTTAAAAAGGGGGTGTGGTAATAAGACAGTAAATTACAAACATATATATATACATAATTAAAAACAACCCCCCCTCTGGTAAATACGCTACTGCACCACACAATCATAATTTTCTATTGACTTAATTAATATTCACAAATCATCAATTTTGAAATCATAATCATTAATATTTCATTTTATTTCCTTAGAAATAAAATGTGTTATAATAATATATATATATATATATATATATTAAAAAGCACACATACACATTACCATAACATTGTCTCATCAGTATAATTAGTAAAGTAACTAAAAACGTTATACTAATATAAATCTTTAAATAAACTTTACCACTCGGCAACACGCTATGAATATTCATCATTATTTTTTTTTACGTATTATTTCATATTCGATAGATTTGAAATGCTACTATTTCAATGTGCTCGAGTATATATGCATATAAGGTTTTATTGTAAGATACTCAATTTAGCAGTAGATTATTAATTACGAACTATACATGACTAAAATTAAATACAAATTAAATACCTAAATCAAATTCTAAGTGAATGTTCCGATATTACAAATTTTATATTTTGTGTTGTTATATAAAAACATACACATTCACTAAATTAACATTATTGTATTAATCTTGTCAGTCGTTTTAATTTATAGTAATTTTCTGTGTATAAACTGTGTACAATATATTATCAAACATAAGGAATATATAAATTATTTTCGAAGTATCTACAATACGTTTAAAATGTAAATTATAATATTTAGTATAATATAATGAAAAGAAATTTCAATTTATGCAAAAAAATATGTGCATATGAGTATACACAATATAAAAATCTAATAAAATTGTACGTATTATCGTCATCATAATTCATAATGACATTGGTAGTTATAATTATATCAATTATATTAATTACTTATTTATACTTAAGATCATTTATTAAATATAAGTACGAGTATAATCAATAATACTATAATTTTGAATTTATTTTATGAACTTTTATTGAAATACAAATTGAAAATTATTTAATTCTACACATACTTGTATATGCAGGTCATGTACATAAAACAATTATTTTTAAATATTTTTTTTTTACTAATTATACGTTTAAAAATTAATTTTTGCACGAGGATTTACTAATTTTAAATAATAAATGGAGAAATAATCTATAAATTCTTCCACCCCGTCATTTTTAATTAGTAAAACTATTGCAGACAACCATTTGAATAATTAGTACAAATAAAAAAATAGAATAATGTTTCAGCTTTTTTAGAGTAATTCAATATGTACTCGTTTTTATATTTTATGAAACTCAATATTTTTATGGATTAAAAATTATTTAACTATTATAATTATTAACGTTATTATGTATTACACATCATAAATGAATACTTATTAATTATATACAATTTAAAATGTGAAATTTAACACGTGTAAAATACATGTTACTAAAATACAAAAAAATATTATTTTACATTTTAAATTACTGTAATTATTTATTAATTATCTTAATGAACAGTCGGATGTTTTAGTGGTTTAATTTATTTTCATATTATTTACATGCAATTAGTTTAAAATGTGAACAACCTAACCTAACACATTAGCCTAACCTTTTCCTTATGAAATTCCAAATTTCTCTAGAATAAAATCAATAAACATATACTTGCATAATATTGATCTGTTCGCCAAAAAAAACATGATATTGAACATTGGTGTGTATGTATTAAAAATAATTTTATGAATTAATAAATTATTATTAATAATATTATTAATTTCACACAATAAAATAGTGTTTCCATTAAAAATATTTTAAATTATATATAAATTCACGATCAACAAAATTATAATACTACATATAACGATTTCTAAATATATGCGCCATTTTATAAGAATTAAATACCTATAGTATTAAATACTACTCAGTGATTTTTCAACAAAATAACTAAAATTGATAGGTAGTGGATTATTTTATTAATCATACATAAATCTCGACCGGTCAACATATAGAAATCGTTTAGTGTCACATTAAAGAGACCTATAGAATTTGATGGTATTATCCCGTAAGTCCCATCATAATAAACAATAAGTATAAAAGACTATTTACTTTAATAAAAATTAAATTAATTTGTACAAAAGTTATAAAATAGCAGTTATTTTTAATAATTGATTAATATACCAGTACATGCATTTTTAGCTTTTTACACGGTCTGTTACCGTACACATTTCTAATAATTTCAAACATATATATATATCCTTAGTAATTATGGATTTATTAGTCCTATTTCTGTAACCGTATATAAAGCCCGTGATGTTAATTGAATCTAACAACTCTTTCAATAGTTTTCGAAACGTTTTATCAAATGTTTGATTTGCGGAGTGTTTTTTAACACGTGTTTATAGAATTTTTCTGTAAAAGTTAGAAACAAAATCGAATGACTATTTTTTGGTGCAAACATTTTATTCGCATTTCTATAACTTGTAAGCTAGTTTCGAGGGTACAAAATACTAAAACCCCTTCTTTCTCCCCTTCTTCCCCTCCCTCAGCGCTTACAGCAAGTTGATCCAAACATAACCGGAGTCTAGAATTGACTCTTCCACCATGTTAGACCGTATACTCTTTATATATATACATTTTTTTTTTCTTGTCAAATACAACCTTACATCAGTTGGATGGGCGAGACACTGCGTCAATCGTAGTCACTCGCTTTCGAGCGATTTCAAGAATTCGATCTGAAAACCAACTATTGCAACAAAATCTATTTTCGTGAATGTGTAGGGATAGCGTTCAATTTTAAGGGTTGACGTAAGACGTAATGATTGATGGATGAGCCGACACTTGGCATATAAGAAATGGCTAAACGGGGTTGAGAAAGAAAAAATGTATACCCGAGACACGAAAATTTTAAATATATGTATACGTCTATGCGTAGGTGGTTTACTCTCAAGGCCGTATTGTGTTCAAAATCCAATCGGCGATATATATTTCGACCAAATCTTTGTATTTTTTCTTTTTGTAACTATAAAATCGTATTAAACTCGACTCGTGCCTAATGAATCTCGTTCGCGATTTATCATCATTTACCATTTAATGCGTAAACAAGACAGCCTGCACGTGGTAATCGCGGTATAATAATGTTAATACAGCCTTCGCGGTCGGAGTATAACATCACGCATTGGTGTCCACCGGTCCTACTTGCGATAAGTGTGTGACAACTCAATGATGAACTATACAGAGTGATTGAGATTGATATGTACAAATTTTAAGAATGAACTTATAATAGTGAACTGTTGAATCGAAAATCCATTTTGGCTATCTAATATTTTCGAACGTCTGCGTCTCGTTGGATCGCACCAACGTCTGAAAATCCCAATATCATACGACTATAAAAACAGGAGATTTGAAGAACTGAAAATCTCGTAGTGTACACGAGTTTTACACTTTAGATAAATTTAGATAGATAGAAAATAGATTTAAAATTAAATGAGACAGCTATCGTAAGTACTCTTTAAAAGTCCTGTATTTGCAAAACGCAAAACAGGATTTCGATTCCACTCACTAACGTAAGATCATTCTCAAAATGTATACGCATTAATTTTCAAACACCCTGTAAAAGCATACAATATATATTATTAAACATGTTATTCGGGTGTAATTCTTTACCAATCTTGAACACATGTTACACATTATATTTGTGTTAAACTCGAAGAAGAAAAAATTCCCAAAAAAAATTTCCAACAAAGTTTTCAGCTGTTTGAATTATATTTATAGTGATAAGCTCGTGTTAACTTTTAGTAAGGAGTGTGAACATTTTTTCGTATCTATAAATGTTTTTCAAAACATTAACGCAACATTATATCTCATTAAGTATTGACTAATTAATGACTACATTTAAAACTAATGAAATGTTTATACTCTTAAATGTTTTTTTTTCTAGTAAAAGAGTGTTAAAAACAGTGTTGATTGTTATTAATAATTAATCCGAATGACAATGGCATCGTAAAACAATTTCAATAACGTAAAAATTGATTACATATACCTATAACTTTTCCAACGACGTTTTAAAGTATGTTCAATTGTGAACAAGACCTGTTGTGACCATCAAATTGATTCAAAACACAATATATATATATTCAAAAGAATATTAAATGTATTATTTAATTATTTAATCATAATGTGGTGCCCAACGATCCATACCATCGAGTCGTGTGTGCCTTTCCCGAACAACAATACCGATAGTCCTGTCAACAACTAGCACGTTTTGACGACGATCAACAAGTGTGAATATACGCGTACAAACGCGTCCTTTCGAAAATCAACAAAACAAAATAATACGATAGTAAATTACTTCAATAAAAATCAATTGGATATATTTACCTATATTTCTTAATGAATACGCATTTTCTCGACCATATTTCCTCCATCAGTACCAAAATATATACTAGGCGTATGTAACAACAACTCGGTCTGCGTTCGATACTCATGATGACAATATGATTGTAGAAATACGTATTTGCTAAATAAAAATAAATACCTAATGGACTTTTTGGTTTGTATCGAAGTGTATACGATAGTAAAACGATTGATTTACACTAGAATGCAATTTTGATTTTTAGGTTGAGTTCAATCCACCTACGGCCATTTTATATACTATAGATTTTTTTCTTCTAATTTTAAACGTAAGTATTTTATATTATAATTTATATTACTATTATTATAATTATTATTATTATTATTATTATTATTATTATTATTATTATTATTATTATTATTATTATTATTAATATAAGCGAATCATTCAAATACTTGGTCATTTCTTCTATCCGTCTCCATTGTTCTCTGTTCGATAGTAAACTGATGTTTAGTGAGGCATTTAGTCTTATCAGATCTCTCTTCTGGTTCAATCAATTTATTATACTAACAAACTAATTTTTGTAAAATTAACAAATACAACGAAATTTCAAAATTATTAGTAACATTTAATGTATAGATAAAGTGAAGTCCAATAAAATTTAAAGCTATTTTAACATTCAACACGAGCTATAATGATATAAATATACATATTTAACTTAATAATACAACTGTTTAATTACTCAAAAGCGAAACGCCAAATAAACATACGTAATACCCGTTACTGGTATGAATATACGAATAATTCTATATATCTAAACATCAATTAATAAAATTGATGATACTAAACGAAGCCAAATGTTGTACAGTTAATAGATTAGGGTATTTATTGAATTTTAGAGAAAATAAAACATCGTTATCAAAACCCGACGATAAAATGAATTGTTATTAGATTTTTCACAATATGAACCCCCAAGTGTTTATCCACGAGAAAACGTGTAGACGTTTGATGTATGTAAATATAGCGTATCGCCTACATAAATTTATCATAAAATTACAATATGTCCTCCTTCGTTTTACGAGGTTTGTGCACACATTCTTATCGTGCATTTGTATATATATATATATATATATATATATATATAGGTGTTTCGCCTTTTTTATACCGTATCATGAGATATTTATTTATTCTACAATGCACAGACGTAAATTTTAAATGTGTAATAAACTACATAACATACGCGATGATTACTGATTTGTTGTATGTGTCTGATATTTTAAAGTAGTAGTTAGATAACGGATATTGTTTATGATATTGCACTTTTTTGAATTTCTAAATCTCTGAATATCTAAATATCAACTATATACATACATACGTAATTCCAAATGAAATATAGAATCATATTATCATGAGATATTTAAAAGTTTACACTGTTAAAATATATCATAAATTATACACTCAGTTATAAATACTATATAAAGTCGAAAAAGTATAAATTAAAAAACGATTCTCGTTTAGATAAATGTACACATATCTTATCCATTATAGTATTTAATATTTATAACTTGTATAAACTTACGCGCGAGATTTTTCCAAGAAAAAATTACATTATTTAAAAAAAACAAGTTTTAACGCAACGAAATTAATATTACAAAAATATTTTACAAACATATTTTGTATGTTTTTCATTTAAATGTTTTAGAACTATTAACGTTGATATAACTTTTCATTTTTAATCGAATTTTTTTTTCTTACTTTACTATTTCCTAAAAATACTGAAATACACAATTATTATTATTTAATAAAACAACGATATATTAAGCAGCGAATCTAAATGTGTTTTAGGCACGTATAATAAATAATATAGTTTATGTTTATGCGACGACTATAATTATATAAAAATATACCTGAACGCTGCTGTAAATCAATATCAAATCGAATACATTAATAAATTACAGGTTCAGAGGATTTCATTTCCTATAAGGCCTTTAGAGAACTTTTATTGCTGAATATTTTAATATCCGATCGGAAATAGTTTTAGGAGAAACCCCCGGTTTTCTATTCAACCACAACTGTATTTATTTATATATAAAACAAAATACATGCCAATTCCACTTTCGATTTTTGTATGTAAATTAAAATCTATGTGTATTCGTGTCGAAAGGAATAATCGATTTTAGTACAGCGAAACGTATTGAAATCGCAGATAAATTACACCATAAGTAATTTTTATCGACGCGTATTAGATTAAATTTCGTTAATAATTGTTCAAAACTATTATTATACGATTTAATATAGTGTATACACCATTATATATATATATATATATATATATATATATATATATGTATTTGAATGAAAATATTTTTCATTAATGTACGAAAAAAAACTGACACGCTTTGCACACTGACTGATTAACTGAGTATTATTGACTGTACAGTATACGACTATTAATTGTACACTTATTTATATAACACTGACCATAGAAATAGATATTGTACATAGTAAATTAAAATGCGATTATCGTTAGGTACATATGTTCATAAAACTATACCGAATTGAACTGTGTTTTTATCTAATTTTTTTATAAAAAAAATTCACTATAATTTTACTACATAAAATACAACTAATTATCGATAAAATAATATATTTTATAAATTCGTCGCGGCGGACGTTTGTCCGTCAAAATATTTTTTTGTATTTCCATTTTTTTTTTTCAAAATTAAAATATTGTCACTAAACCAATTATAGTTTTCTGCCTCAATTAGAATAGAAAATTTATATAATATACGTATGTAGCTCGTATCGAATTCAAATTAACATTTGCATACAAATGTCCATCATCCGTTTCGAGTGAATTTTAATATTTTCGAGATAAACGATCAATATGAAATCGAACCGTAATAAAAAAAAAACATTAAAGATACGACACATACTTGTTTGTTTTACGCAAATGAAAAATGTATAAGCACTCACACTGATATTTTTTGAAATGTCAATATGATTTCCGTATTTCACGTCGCTTTTCGCGTAAACAAACTGAACAACATTTTAAAACAAACACATGCGATTATAACTTAATACGAAGAGAAACAAACATTCTACTTTGAACGAGTATAAAACTCTATACATAATTTATAATTTGTTTTCTATAATAATGACAACGTATATAATATAATGATGTATACAATATTTTATTATTATATGTTTTGCAGCTGTACGCAGTACTCTGTGTGATATCGCAATACCAAGAATTAATGGCAGGAAGAGGTACCGCTCGTTTCGAGCAGACCTTAAAGGTAAACATTCGAAGCTCATAATCTTCTCTGGAAGTTTACGAGTACATATACTTAAAAATAGTACTTCGAATAAAAGTTTATCAAATGGTTTATTTATATACATAATATATGGGGCGAGTATCGCAGGGCGGTGGTGTGGGTTTATTTAAAACGTTTCAAACGAATCCGGTGAGAGTTTCGTCGAGAATTACGACGTTCGTATAAAATAAAATATGTTAGCCTATATAAAACCTATATTTTTTTATAGTTTTGTTGTTTTATTATTCGTCTGGTGGGGGGAGTAAGAGAAGTTTCATTTTTTTATATTCGCGACAGCATGAGCCAACACCACTTCTATCACTGATTATACGTTCCAAAATGTACGTAATTTTCGCAAAACGCGAAAATTACACATAACATAACATAATCGTAACTCGCGTATCGAATAAGCGTCATATCGGTTCGATTGTGACGGGCGATACGAATCCGTGTTAATCACTGCACTGTGTTTGTCCAGATATCGCCGGTGAGATACACGTGTCAACCGACGGGCACCAGTTGCTTAAGCTCAAGACGACCGGCCACACTGCCGGCGTCGCCCACGCAGAGCCCCACGAAGACTACTGTTACCACGACGACAATCGCCGGCCCGGCGTCGACCGGTTCTCGCAGAGGTTCCAGGAAACACGTCCAGTTTCCCGATTTCGAAGCGCCTAACCTCAAGTCCAACGACCTCCTGCACGCCAACTGGAAACAAGGCTCTTCCCCGCCTCTCGAACAGTGCGCCGCCGCGACAGGTATTTCACACACTACCGTTCAACAACCGGGAATCGTTCATTCGTTACGTACATCTGTATTGTCAAACGTCAGCGATCCGTTTGTTCTAAATTACGTGACTTATACGACCTGACGTGTACGTAACATGAATGCATTTTCTAACGCCGTTCCTGCGACTCGTCGGATTGTTTGTTCGCGGGGACGTGTATATCTATTTATTAAAGTTTGCCCTGATAATAACTATCAATTGATCTCAATAACAACACGTCATTATTATAATGTATTAATATACTCGCGCAAATCGATCCGTTAACGTGATAATTATATTACTTCCGTCACGGAGTCCGAACTGCAGTCCGACCAAATCGACGCGCGTCACGACCAAACGATTTATGTCACGTGCGGCAGTATTCGCGGAACCAAATAAAACTAAAAACAGATTGCATTATAGTGAAGGAAAACAAAAATTTTTAATAAACCTTTGTTTTTATTATTATTATTATTAATAAGAGACGTTTTTCTGCGACAATATTTGTCAGAAATGTCCAAGTAAGAAATACCTATCCATAACACGTTGACTATAATAACACGCATGAAGGGGATTCGGGGATACTATAAAGGGAACAATATGTACTGGCGCTTCAGTAACGTTATACGCGCAGAAGCAGATCGTTGTCCGCCTCAGAAGACGAGAACATTATTATCGTCGTTATATTTCGGTTACATTTTTGTATCGTAAAAAATGCACATTATTTTGTTTAATATTCACCAACGGTTTTTTTTTCTTTTCCGCTCATTAAATTTCACTTTATTTTTTTTTCGAAATTTTTCTCGTCCGCTTTTCAATCGAATACAGTCAAATAATTTGTATGTAAAGTTTCCACAACTCACATTGTGTACGCGACGATAATTTTACGTTATTTGAACTTATAAAAATCACAGTTGTATGACTCCACAGTGCAGAAAATAATATGTGATTTTTTTTATTATTATTTCAGAATTATCTAGTCAACTAATCGCCGACAACAACCGGTCAAACCGTTCAAACACTGAAGTACCGACACAAAATAATAATTATCCAAAAACGTTTACAACAGATCTCTAGACTTATTTTAGAAGCACTTTTTTATGACGTCTCACATTTAATAGCTATAAATACGATATAGATAGTAATTAAGTAACGATAATATTATCTAATCGCCTTGCGACATTTACCAAATTTTCATTGGAACAATTTGTCGTGTGACGAAATGTATTACATTTAATAATTACACGTCGTCTGTACATTTTTTTCGACCAACTTATTGTGATTGTGTTAATTTTTATTATTGATGATAATAATATTAAGTCATAAAGTGCATAATATTATAAATATATTGATGACTGACATCTAAAGAACAATTATCGTTTGTTATATATGTTTTTTAAACACGAGAATCAATAAAAAAAACAGCGTATGAATTTTGTTAGATGAACGTAACGAAGTCGTATGAAATTATTTCGCGAATCCCGTTCCATTCCGTTTCGAAATTTAAATAACATTTATCCGGCGTCGTACAAACACATGTTATCGATTGCAAGTTCCTAACTCGTGACGATTAGAATGAGTATTTAGCTAAACATTCTTTGACAAATAGTTCATATAGTATATTACAGCCTACGGGTATACTAGATTTATAAGGAGATCGGAAAAAGGCACGTGGTCTGTTTTACGCATATAAAATCGGTAGTGTTGAAACTTGCAAATCGGCCGTACAGTTTTGTGACCGTTCTTCTCGACGTCCACTATGTATTTCGCTACAATATTACTAATTAATAATCATAATGTGATTTTTTTTTTTCGAAGTTAGTATAATCGTTAGCATACATACAATGTGTGATCTACCGCACAATTTATAACGTGATGTGTGATATACCATATCGTAATTTTAATCGTTAGGCGAGTTCATTCCTAGAATTTGTTTTGATTGCTTTTATATCACGTATTACCAGTATGAAAACATAAATATTTCACTAATGATACTTTAATCAGGGTGTTCACTGTTAAGTGAAGCGAGTGAGTAGATGCCGAAGTGACGAAAATGCGGGCGATTGAATTTCATTCAATCACTTGGATGTCACCACGATACTGTAAATCACGCAAACAATTTTGTGAACTCGTCTACAGGAGCAAATACTCAAATTATTGAGTGTTTATCGTCAATTTTAAAAATAAAAATTTTGAGGAAAATGCATGGGACGAACCGCCAACTGTTAAATGGTCATTTAATTGAAGATTGGTACAGATCGATACACAAATCTGATGATTTTTTTATTAACTTCACGAAGGATATTTGTAAAGTGTATAGTTAGATTTTATGTGTTAAGTAAATTGTATATTACTTTAATAATGCTATTTAATAATAATTTGCATTTGTGCTATGTAATAACCGTTTAATATAAAACTACTGAATTTTAATGATTTATTGAATTATTAGTTTGTAAAATATAACATACAGTGGATCACAAGTTATTTATGATAGATATTTGTCGTGCGGTAGATCCAGTGGTTGAATTGGGAAAAAAATAGTAGGGATACTCTGAAGGCTTACAAAATAGTTACGTCCTCAAACATTTTTATAAACAGTGTAGGCAGTCGAAAAGTTCATCACTGCCATCTGTCACGTTTACCAATAATTCTAACATGGAAAATAAGGTAATGAGTGTGTATAATATATATGCATTTAAATAACGTGGAGTTTATCTTAATTCAAAGAATAATATAAACTACAAAGTATAGGAAATTTAAGGTCCGATAGTCGCGTTTGTGGACTGACAAATAGTGGAAAACCCATAGGCTATAATCGTCAACTGCGGCATATTATGATGACTGACGGTAATATTAAATATATTATTTCGTCAATATAACAATATTATTTTATATTTCGTCGGCTGTGGAAAAGTGAATACCGTGCCCCACGTTTTTCTTAAAAAAAAAATAGTTGAGATACGCTCAAATATTTGAAAAAATAGAAGGGGTTCTCAGACCCCCCGCGTAACCCCAATTCAACCACTGATTATATCTTCTAACGATGTCGATCGCGTCAGAAATGTCGATTCGTGGTCATTTGTACTGTATCACGTAACTGGTCTCGAGACCACGAGTACGGGCCCACCGACTTCAACTCGCACATGTACACGACGATTCGATAGAAAACAAAACAAATATATTTATTTCTACAGGTCGGTAAACACGGGTTTCGTGTGTAATACAGATCTCGTATGGAAACGATACGAAATTTAACTGTCCGTAACAAAGGTATTCGACAGCGAACATATTTCCGACAGTCTCTTTAACATTATATTGACTAAAGCGAGTACAAAATATCCGAAAACCGGTACCAGAATTTATAGCAGAAAACGCGTCGTAGTTCCGTAGTACGGTTGGCCTCATACGCTCCTAGTACTTAATATCCGTTTTTTCGTGTCATTTCCATCCCGACACGGGCAATGAGCGGCCGGCGTACACAAAAATAGCAAAAACCGGTACCAGGAGTATATGAGCAGACACGCGTCGTCGTTCTGTAGTACGGTTGGCATCATACACTCCTGGTATCCGATAACCGTTTTTTCGTGTCATTTCCATCACGACACAGCCTCTAAAGCGGCCGGAGTACAAAATATCCGAAAACCGGTACCAGGAATTTATGAGCAGACACGCGTCGTCGTTCCGCCGTACGGTTGGCTCTATACTCTCCTGGTACCTAATATCCGTTTTTTCGTGACATTTCTATCGCGACACGGACCATGAGCGTCCAGCGTGCAAAATATCCGAAAAACGGTACTAGGAGTATATGAGCAGACACGCGTCGTTGCTCTTCCGTACGGTTAGCCTCATACGCTCCTGGTACTTAATATCCGTTTTTTCGTGTCATTTCCATCCCGACACGTCCTCTAAAGCAGCCGGAGTACAAAATATCCGAAAAACGGTACCAGGAATTTATGAGCAGACACGCGTCGTCGTTCCGCCGTACGGTTGGCTCTATACTCTCCTGGTACTTAATATCCGTTTTTTCGTGTCATTTCCATCCCGACACGGCCTCTAAAGCAGCCGGAGTACAAAATATTCGAAAACCGGTACTAGGAATTTATGAGCAGACACGCGTTGTCGTTCCGCCGTACGGTTAGCCTCATACGCTCCTGGTACTTAATATCCGTTTTTTCGTGTCATTTCCATCGCGACACGGGCAATGAGCGGCCGGCGTACACAAAAATAGCAAAAACCGGTACCAGGAGTATATGAGCAGACACGCGTCGTCGCTCTTCCGTACGGTTGGCATCATACACTCCTGGTATCCGATATCCGTTTTTTCGTGTCATTTCCATCACGACACAGCCTCTAAAGCGGCCGGAGTACAAAATATCCGAAAACCGGTACCAGGAGTATATGAGCAGACACGCGTCGTCGCTCTTCCGTACGGTTAGCCTCATACTGTCCTGGTACTTAATATCCGTTTTTTCGTGTAATTCCATCGCGACACGGGCAATGAACAGCCGACGTACACAAAAATAGTAAAACCCCATTGGCCATAATCGGTGTCTGCTGGCATATAATGGTGACTGGCGGTAATATTACATATATTATTTCATTAATATAATAATATTATTTTATATTTCGTCAATTGTGGAAAAGCGAATACCGTCCCCCGCGTTCCACTTTAAAAAAAAATAGTAGAGCTTAAAAAGTCTCAAATATTTTAAAAAATAGAAGGGGTACTCAATCTCACTGCGTTCTACCCCCCCCCCCCCACAATTCAACCACTGGGTAGATCACACATTGCTTGAATATCCAATCGTTTTGGTACTGTTTGTAATCTATATAGTATCACTAATAGTACTACATTCGATTTACATTATTTTCGTATACAATAATAATATTAATTGAAATGTTTTGGATTAAACATTTAATAACTCGAAAGTTGTTTATTTGTAGTTCGTGATATTTACTTGGAAAACATTAGAAGACCATCATGCTTTTGCCATTAGTATTTTCGAATGTGTTATTGCAGTTCATGACACGGCAAAGTCTACTGCTCATTTTGGGAACAAAATTAGGTACATTGACTAACTTACAAGAAACGGTTGTCAAATAAACAGTGTAATCGACTAACAGATTTTCGGTCACCATATTTATGCATATTTTCAAACGATCGTCATTAACAATATAAAAGAAGAATTTATTTTTCCACATTTCGGTGTACAATTATAAAATACACCTGATAAACTTGAACGTTTAAATTCAAATTTGTATTTAAACACGATTTATATCACATGAACGTGATGGAAACAGGTGTATCATAACTTAGCGGTGCTCCGCTAGAGAGAGCTATTCACAACTTATCGAACACCGTCTCTATAAGACAATGCGTTTGACACTTATCACTGATAAAGATAAAATCCATAGCTTATAATATTATAAGTCTATGATAAAATCAGATGGTGTACACATTATTATCACAAACTATATTCATATAGTCTGTCATGTTATTATGTCCATGAAACGTGCCGTGTGACTATGACGTGCGCTCGCGACTTGACACTTATACTTCTGTACGTCTTATTCGTGTAATCGATTTGTTCTTGACTTTTCGTGTCCTCGAACAGAATACGGTACACTTGAGTGAAAATGTCGGAACCTAAAAACGGCGAAAACAATCCTTGTTTGCAGGTAATCGTGCACAAATACTTATTAGCGATCAGTCTATGCTGCGACTGTACTAAATTAATTACACAACTATAATTAATTGTGATAACTGTTTACTTGCTCCTTGAACTGTCCAATTGTACCACGAATACCACAATAATGGCGTGTTGACAACGAGAATTTAAAATTCAAATGCATTTGTACAGGAACAGAGACTATCGCTCAAATGTTTACAAGATCATTATGGAAACAAATCAAAATGTGAACCACAAATAGAAAATTACAAAGACTGCAAATCATTTTGGGTAGATATGATTTTACTGTAAAATACAATTTTTATTTTTTTTATCATGTATTTTGAGTATTTGTAATATTACAGTTTTACAAAATAAAAAATAAAAATTCTATATGTTGAACTGTGTATATAGATAAATGTTTTTTTTGCATTTATTTATTTCTTGATTTTTTTTTTTTCAGTATAATATTTATAGAGAGCGGAAAGTCAATAACATCAAGCCTCATATGCCTTCATTAGAAGAACGGATAAAAATAAAAAAGGAACACATGAGTCAATATTAAATCAAAACAATTTTGTAGTTGATATATAATTTATTATTGATTACTAATTATTTATATAATTTTTTCGTATTTATAAATATACGGTTATTATTTTATTTAATTTTTGAGTACGTCGATTTTTAACCATAGGGTTTTACTTAAAACTATATTTATAAAAAAACGTTAAGAACACGTTTTAATAATATATATGTATAAATAATAAAATAAATACTAAAAAAACATAATGTAACATTAAAACAAAATAAAAATATTTTTGCTTGACAAAATTAATTTACTTTTACCTTCATATTGTGTAGTAATTAAATAATAAATAAATAGGTAGCTAACACGATAAATAATTAATTATTACGAGTAATATAAATGAAAGTAATTATTTTGACTACCTACTTAAAATGTAAAAGTTATTACGAATACTTGAATGATATAATAACTTGCATAATATAAATTTTTATGAATGAAGGATAGCATCGTATGCCTGGAAAACTCCTTGTGCAACTTCTAGAGCTTGTGATTTTAATGATAGCTAGAAATACAATTAAAACAAAAATACATAAATAATATTATTATTTAAAAATAACAAACTTGACTTTTGAAATTTAATATTTCAATAAAAAACGTTTCCTCCTTTCCTAAATTAATTAAATACTTATAGTCATAACCACATAATTAATGAGTAAATACCAATAACTTAAATGAATCTATTAAATTCTAATTGCACTAAAATAACAAACCTGAACATACAAGACATGCTAAATACAGTTTAGAAAAATAAAATATAAATAACAAAATTATTGAATTATTGGAATAATCATATTTCTTTGTTGTTGACATTTATTTAACAAGAACAAGAACAAAATTATATACATAAACAGAGTCTACATATATATTATAATCATAGATATGAATCAATATTTTTCATTAGATATCCTTACCGTTATATTTGGATTTCCTGGTTGAATTTTAAGCTCATTCAATACCCAATTGCCATTGGTCAATTTTAATGACTGATATAACATGTCTTGACCTTCAACATTTCTTTTAGCTATTGTGAACACATTGTTTTGTGACATTTTCATAACTATTGCCTCTGTAAAAAATTAACATACATTTAAAGTAAGTTCACCAACTTATACTTAATAAGACATTTAAAAGAAATAAAAATAATTGACATTTGTGACAAACACTGATAAAATGTTTTCAACAAAATAATAATTATGAATTGTTTTAAACATGTAAAATATCTAGTTAGTGTCAAAACAATTGAATTTATTTTCTACCTGTGTTACAAATAACATTTTTTAAAGTAAACTGCACTTCATTCTCTGCGGGTATGTCTTTCCATGTTGTCAAAAACACCCGCTTATCCATTTGACCATCTTCGACAAAGAACACATTCATTGGAATTATACAAGCATAATATAAAACATCGATATTGTTTTTTATAGCCACCTGTAATATAATTATTAATTAAAATGTTTTTTTTTGTTAGAATAAAAATTTAAATAAATTAGTTTGTACTTGAAGATTAGTAATGGGTTCCATCTTTTGAACAAGTCCAGAAGTCGCAAGAGGTAAGCTGGTTTCAGTAGATGTTGTGGGTAATAATGGGTTTAATACTTGTAAGGGACGAGCTGGTGTCAAGCCAAAACTGAACAATTTAGGAAAAAAAGTATTAAGATTTTTGTATTATTATACTTTTTAAATATCAATACGTAAAATTAAATTATTATTCATAATTTTATTACAATTCTAATATAAAATGTTGATTAATTAAATAAATATTAAAATTTACCAATTTTATATGTTCAGAATGTTATGAAAAATAAAATATATATAAGAGAATGAAAAATAAATAAATTCAAGATGAAAGAACATACATACAAAATTATGTTGTATGTTCAAATATTAATTTTAAATTATTAGACGTTTATTATAGAATTTGTTGTCTTGAGCAATCAGATACATTTTTTTTATTATTAATAATAATTTATTTTTATCACATTTCAATAATTACAATGAGATACATTTTAATACATTAAAATGTATTTTTATATACCAATCACAATTTTTGGATTTAAAAAAAACAATTTTATTATAATGTTATAAAAAACCATTCCACTATTGCAATTTAATAGTTGTAAATTAATATACATACGAATTTTTATTTAATTGAATAGCAAATCCAGTCATTGGTTGCATTGCCTTGTTTTTTAGAGTCATATCCATATTAATTTGACCGTTTCTAAAAAAATAGTATAGTAATGAAGTCATAAAAATTTAAAAATAATTATATTTGTAGTAAATTAAATTTGTCATTGAGAACATACTTTCTTGAAAATGTCCCCATAATTTCTAATCCTTTGCCATTTTCACTGGGTAACCAAAGTTGTTTGGGTGGAGAATAAGACATAGATGTAGGTGTAAATCCAAATATGTCGCCAAGCAAACCTGTATTTGACGTTGAAGCGGCTGGTAAGTCAGATGTCGTCAACAATGAATCTAATCCAGAAGCAAGTAAATCAACAGAAGATGATTGAACAGATGTTGGGACAACAGCCGGTGTTGTCAGATCCATACTAAGAAGATCCCCAATCAACGATTCTTGTGGAACAGGTATGACAGCAGCTTGTGGAATATTACTAGTAGAAGAATTTTCATTCCTGCGAAATATACATACTGTTATATAATTGATAATTATAATATAAATATCTATACCTAGCTGGTAAAGATTTTCGTAACCCTGGCCTGCCTTCGACAAATGCATTTGGTGGCTTATGATAGACACTAGCAAGACTAGAAATATGACACACAAGTTCATCAAGTAAAGTTGGTTCCAAAAGATCAGTTTCCTCAGAAATTAACGGTTTTTCCGCAAGCACAACATCTTTGGCAGCACCAGGATCAGTTGATAATAATCTCCAATAAATAAAACCACGATCACGTAAATCAGGATTATCTGAATCTTGTGTAGCCAAACTCAAAACTTGTTGCACTAGTTCTTGAGTGTCAGTTGGTCGCTTCAAAAAGAGCTTGACAATAGCAGTTAATAATTGCAATTGTACTTGAGTATTTTCATCATGAAAACCTTCTAAGAAACTTTCTAATAATTCATCAGCATTATCTATGCGTTCTGCATATTCTCCAATAATCCAAATCATAGATGCTCTTGCTTCGGGTTCATCCAATGTATCCAAATTTTCACATAGCAAAGAAATAATACTTTCATACTTATTTGGGTATTTTCGGAATATGTCTTTTATAACTACAATTGCTTCTTGAACTACATAATTAACTTTTGTCTGAATAAGATCTAGAAGTGTAGATACACATCGTTCTGCAGATTGTTCTACTTTAATTGCACACCGCCCAATCGCACGTACCGCTTTGCGTACAAAATCAACATCAACTTCTGTAGCATACCTAAAAACGTTAAAGTGAAATATTAATTTAAATTTTAAATTTAAAATATAAAAGTAAAAATGTACTCTTTGAGTTCTGAAAGAACTTGTGCTATGTTTGCCTGCGACGCCAATCGTATCATTATATCCAATTTTTCTAGTTTAACATAAATAGGATCATTATATTTAACAAAGAACACTTTCATTTCATGTTTAAGTATATCAGGCCTCTTTTGTACTATTAAATTGATATTTCTTAGAGCAACATATTGTACCTATAAAATATAAATTATTACATTTTACATTCTACACATGTATAAATATGTATATATTACTTCTGGTTCCGTAGATAATAGAGTAACTAGCGGTGGAGCAAGCTTTTTGGTCAAAGTAGTAACAAAGTCAGAATCAGTTGGTAACATTTCCATTAGTTTCATTAATACTTTAATAGCAGACAAAACTACTGCAGCATTTGCATGTGCTAATCTAGGTGTTATTCTTTCACATATACTGAAATGTATAAAACAAACAAATTATAACATACATTGTTCCAAGTTAATTAAAACAAGCATTATAACATCTTTAAAAAAACATAAAACCTAAAATATTAAGTTATTTTAAAATTGATGGAATAAATAGTTTTGTTAAACACTATAAAAAACTAGACAGACACTTATAATTTATAAATAAAATAATTTTAACTCAATAAAGTCCAATGACAATTACCAATTAATTATATTAAGAATTACCTTTGTGCCTCACGATCATCTTTCGGACTGTAATTGGCTAATGAATCAAGTATAAACACTTGACCCCACTCTGTACATTCATTTAATGCAGTTAAAAGCTTATTAATAGTCTGTGAATTCATTTCAATCAATGGAGAACCAGTTATACTAGCTTCATTCATCTCAGATAAAGCAGCAACAGCATTGGCAACCACCTATTTAACATGTTTGTTTTTGTTTTTTTTATTTAATTTTTTTATTATAAATATTTTATTAAAAATTACCATAGGATTAGAATCTGACAGAAGTTCTTTTAGTTGTTCTAAAAATCCTTGATCATCAACTAGTTGAGCATTGATGTCATAAAGTTTAGCAACACAAACTGCAGCTGTTTTGCGTACGTATGGATCTTCATCGCGTAAACATTTACGCAATGGTTCACACAAATATTCCGTTATTTTTTCAACTCTAATACAACCCATTGTGCGTACTGCCAAGGCACGTATTAATGGATTTGGATCTTCACAATCCTATAATGTATACAAGTTAATATAAAATAATACCAATTAATTATACTATAACAAATAATGGTGAAATATATACCTTTACAAATGTATTTACAGCCATAATTGCCATGTCAGGATTGCTTTTAGCATAATTCATCAAGTATAAATAAACTAGTTTCTTTAATTCCAAATTATCAGTTTGCATACAATTTACAACATCAGGAAATAAAGCAGACACATCTTTACCAACTGTCATAGATGCTATAACCTATTACAAATTATAATAAAATAATTAAAGCTTTAAGAATAAATGTCTTGAAAATGTATTTAAAATTGTAGGAAAATTATTTTTATTTATTATTCAAAAAAGTATATGTAGCTAAGAAAAGTTCTTAAAATAAACTCTGTACTTATATATGCTATACAAATTATAACAAGCACTTATACATATATATATTGTAGACAATTAAGTATTATCACAATAAAATATTTAATTTAATTTATGCTTCAACTATCGCCATTATAGTAAAAGTTGTTGGTTGGGTGCTTATTTTGGCATTGACTATATTTTTAATCTTCACTAGTTATAGTAAAATGGGCAAATCTATTTGGTCTAAACACAACTTTAGAAATAAAAATGTCAGCCGCTAAATAGTGTCAAAGTTATTATAGACATCAAGTATCAATGAGAATATCATTACATTTTAAACAGCTGTAATTCCAAAACCATTAAAACTAACAACATGTTCATTGCAATCTTACTCTTAACATGTTATAATACCTACTTGGGATTAATAGTGAAAAATTTTAATCAGAGAGAAAACTGAATTCGATTTAAGCAGAATCAGTAAAACGATCTCTATTAGTCCAGTTAATTATTAGACAATAACATTTAAAAACCTATTAATAGTTAAGTTAAAGTAAAATATATAATAAGTTCTTATTAATTGGCCAGAATATTTAAGTGTGATAGCATTGTATAGCCACTTAGGAATACATACAGTTTTGAATGACAAAATATACAACACATTAATATACATATACTAAAATTTATTCTTGTACAACTACCTATGTATAAATGATATCAAAAAACTTACCTTCTTTACAGCTTCTCTCTTTTTTTCTTTTTTATCGCTATTTAATTCTGACTTCAATTCAAATATTTCTCCTTTTTTGGTGGTGGTAAAATATTTACTGTCGGTCATCTTGGAAGTTTAATAGTTCTAAAGAAAATGTTCAAATTCACTGTTGTTATACTTATAATACTCAATGTAGTCGTTAAATATTGTTCGCAAACGCTATTTGACTGCCACTGTGATGTAAAAAACATAAAAATAAATAAATTACCGTTCTTTTGGAATTGGGGGCGTCAGCGTTATCGCGCTATAAGATAATTATATTGCACGAAATTTTTTTAAAATTTATTTATGGTTAATACTGTAACAGTCAATGTTTATTTGTGCAACAATAAACACGTAAAGGAGATTATAATATTTTGGATGTATCGCTATTTCCATTCGACTGTACTGTGTAGTTAGCCGAGCCTGAATCCATAACGTTACCAAGTGGTCTTGTATAAATTCTGATAACAGACATAGATAACACGTATTATGAAATGGGCAGATGGAAACTTTACGGTACGCGGTTTTCTCGATCGTCGGGATAAGGTATACGATTTTGACAGAAATAATAATCGAATTTTCTAATCGTAGTCCTATTGAATATTTGCTAGTTCAATTATTACTTGTTTTTTTTTGGTACAAAATCGAATTGTTATTATTCGATTAAATTAGTATATTTCGTTCAAAATAGTTTTGCGCCCGATGCCTATTATTGCGTTCGAAAATACAATGTCGTCGGTCTAACAATCGTTTTTTGGGTCAAAACAATATGTAAAAACCATTGTAATGGCGATATAAAAACGTTTCGCGTGAATATCGACTGGTCGTACGTTTAACGGACAACGGTATTATTTATACGCGCGTTTCTCGTTCCGGACGGGCGGTCTCATTTGTTTATCGCTAACGTTCGAATCAACGAATCCCCCGGCCCAACAGAACGAGTAAACATTACGCGTACAGGAAATATGGATGGATTGAAAGCGTTCGCGAAAATTCGTCCCGGCCGTGGCAAAATTACCGGCAGCGGCCGGCCATACGGTACAGTGTGAACGCTCCGCGAGTGTGTGTGTGTGCGTGCGTGCGTGTGTGGCCACACCGTCGGCCGCCGCAGAGATAATGCGCGTACTGTTAATCCGCGTCGTAATCACGATTCCCGGTCACGGGCAATAATAACGCGACGCCCGTCGAGTTATGGCGTCCCGACCGACCGACCGGTGACTCACACGTCCGTCCGTCGCCTTATCGCCGTGCCCCCCACCGCGCCGCTCGTGACGCCGTTTCGCAGCCAGCCCCGTACACGGCCGCGAACGGGCTGCTCTCTTCGCGGCGCCGCCAGTCGCAGTCGAATCGTTTCGCCGTCGCTACGTGACGAACGGTGAACGCGCCGACAGCCCCCGCTACTACGTACGGTCCCGGTGATCATTGACGATTCTTGCGCGGTTCGGCGACGAACACACCCCGTCCCGATGGCCAAGAAGACGTACGACCTGCTGTTCAAACTGTTGCTGATCGGCGACTCGGGCGTGGGCAAGACGTGCATCCTGTTCCGGTTCTCGGACGACGCGTTCACCACGACGTTCATCTCGACGATCGGTACGGCCCCCGCAAATGACACCGTTACCGTTTATTACCGTGTCGACACGCGACGGACCACGTTTTCGCGGCCGCGTCCTTTGTTCGTCTAGCGACTACGGTTTTACCGTACCGCGGCGATACTCCGGACGACCGTCCGTCGTTTTTCATAACGTTAACGGATATTCCGTCGTATTATTACTATTATTATTATTATTATTGTTATTATCATTATTACGCGGGCATCTTTCCCCCCTCCCAATCCACACAGTTTTCAATATTTTCCGCATTTATTACGTGCTTGTACGTAAACGTCCACGAAAACAACGATTGCCACACTAATTTGAAACCGTGTACAAGATCGACCGATGCCTCTCACAACATCTAAATCTTTCTGACTCCTTGATACTGTGTATGAATAATTATTAAATGGTCTCTTCCAAGTATTAGGCACCAGTTATGTAAATCGTACCCTGTTGTCGTGTACACGGTTTTAACCTTTTAGGTACCTTTCAAATACCATTATTCACCATTTAAATAATTTGAGTAAATAAACAAAAGTTTACATTTAAAATCAAACAGTATTTTTCGTGAATGTATTGTTATCTTGTGAATTATATGGGACCACTTATTTACGTTTTATTTGATGTGCAGAATGGTTATATTAATCCAAAGTTAGCGATGATGATCAACGTCGTTGAAATTCTTAAATTTTGACCTCGGCATTCTGTTTGAATCTATTATTCAGTTGTAGTAGATTTGAATACGATGTAAATTATTTGACTATTTTCATTTCTTTATATACTTTCCTTTTGTGATTTTCAAGTTAGTATTTATCAATCATTTTTGCAATGCCTAACCAATGATATTGTTTATCAAATCAAAAATGATACTTTCATTAGTTTTATATAAACATTCTCATGTTAATTAATATTGAATTAAATTACATGGATGTTAAAATTCTGGTGTTAAATGATAACATTTTATAGTTATTGCTGATAATTTGATTTAATGTATATCAATGCACATGATAAGTCATACAGTTTTCTAAATTATCTTTGTTTATCGAGGTCAATAACATTAATTTTTATAATAACAGTGATATAATAATTAACTAATCAAGAGTTATATTTTCAAACATGACTGTCACCTATTTATAAACATTTGTTTTTACTTTAGTCAAATTTGAAAAGAATCCAATTCAATATGATTGATCGTATTTTATTATACTAGTTACACATAAAAATATGTTTATGTTATAAATTTAAATGCAAACATTTTTTAAGTACATACATATTGGTGATTTCAATTTGTTACAACATTTTAGTTAATATTTTTTGACAAATTTCAAAAACAGAATATGAACAATTCACAAATAATATATTGACGAATTTAGTTAGAAAAAAATATTTTAAAAATATTGTCGTCACAATTTATATATGCATTAATTTGTTTTGTATTTAATGTATAATTGTCTAATAAAGAACCAAATATGTATAATAATTATCTAGAAAACTATTTATGAAAAAGTATTGCCTAAATTTTCTTTGAGGCTTGGACATATTTAAACATTTTTTTATGCATAAATGCATTTTTCTAGAACATATTTCATATTATTTTAATACATTTAAATCTGAATCCCAGTCATGAAACATTTGGCCACAAGCCCAAGAGAACCAATGCTTAGAATATATTATATATTTATATGGCAACCATTAGAAAATTGATATCATTTCAATAAAGAAGTATGAATAAGATATAGTGACTGGATACAGTTGTATGACTCTTCTTACATCACCAACCTTGGACCAAACCAGTGTTGTACCTACTGTTACTTTTAGTTCAAAATTAATGATAAATTATATTGAAAATAATAATTTTCATACTTGGTTTACTAGTTTTTCAAATTGAAAACGCGTATTAAAAACACTAGTGTACTACGTTTAACAAATATAGTAATGAGTATAAAAAATGTAGGTATCTATAATACACTATAACAAGGGTTCCCAAATTTTTTTAGTTCACGCCAGCCTAAAATAAAAAAATAAAAATTGCGCCTCCCATGAATTAATTGACTACAATTTTACCTTATTTAATATTCAAACATTTTATAATACTACTGCTATTGTCAGATAAAATATATATATTTATATATAATATATTAGTCAATATGGTTCGAGAATATTCGGGCGACGGGATAATGCTAGCTTTTCATCAGATAAACGTTTCAATGAAATTATTGTTGATCAAAAAATATCAATATTTACCTCACGCCTCTCCTGCTAAGTGCTTGCGTCTCTCAAGAAAGGCGTGCCTCACAGATTAGGAACCGCTGCACTATAATATAAATTTATTATATAATTGATTCTCAAAAACAATTATGAAACCAATAAATTTCTAAATTTACTCAGAATTAAAAAAAAATATTTTGATTTGTTTTTATTTATATTTAGTTATTGAATTAAATAATTATATTTGGTACAATTTGTATTTTTGTACTATCTAATTTTGAGGTTCTAATATAATTTTAAAATTTCATATAAAATAACATTTTTGTTCGATGTATCCTGCCCTAAGTTTTATACACGATCATAACTGAGTTTTATGTCATAAGTATGTTGTTAGAAGTCGTGAACACCTTGTGATTTATGTAGTTATTTTAGATATGGATTTTGGTCATATTTGTTTGTATTGTTCTACCTTAGTAGTTTAAGTAAGTAATAATAAAATAAAATATAACAATGTACATATATTAATTTTTTTAAATAATAAGTTATTATTTCTTTGAAAATACTTCCCCAAAAACTATTACATTTTTAGGATAGTTGGTTTGGTAGGTTATTGGAATTAGATAGAATATAATATAGTTTTTAAATTAGCGATTTTCTAATCTTTTCAAATAAAAGTAGATAATAATAAAATTATTTGCATAATCAATTGTTGTTTATGTCTAAACTAAACTAAAACTATTTATAGTAGTAATTAGTAACTACTGCTTATTTTTATTAAGATCTTGGAAAATTTAACATATGTATTGAAATTAATAATAATTTCCACATATCTTTAAAGATTTTAATTGATAAGAACAAGACATTGAATATTATTAATATTATATAATGTAAAAATTATATTTGCTTATTCTATATACAATACCTATGTATCATATAACAATGCAATAAAACAAGTTTTAGTACGTTAAAATAGTAAATGTATAAAAAGTGAATTGAGAAATAATATTTTTAAAATGAAATTTGATACCATTATTGTATATACACTTCAGTGTTTCTAAAGTTATTATAATATTTATACTCTGTCTACTGTATACTAATATGATATTCATAAGCATACATGAAACATCCTGTTAGAATAAAGAAAGGCATTTTTAAATTTAATAAAAGTACAATGACCCATCATATTTAAACATTTTATCACTTACAATTTTTTGTCTTGTCAATTATTATGTAAGGAATTCATAATTATATAGGTGTATTGTTTATACCTTAATGGTATTTTAATAGTAAAATATAAATAGTAGACCACTCATTAATTTTTTATAACTCCCTATCAATATTGTCTTTAATAATGACAAAGATATTAAACTACTTGGGCATCTTTTAACATTTATATTTTGTTAATTATTTCATTTCAATTTCATGTGATAGTGTTATGTTTAAGTTTTTAAAAGAAATCATTTTAAAAACCATTAATAGTTTTATATAAATAAAAAAAAATGTAATAATTACCACTTAATCAAAATTCTGACTCACAATAGCAAGAATATTAATTTATAACAAACAGATACCAATTAAAATACATTATAGCAATTATTTTGATTGCTCATTTTTAATATCAGCAAATAACCAGGACAATATCATTTATAATGTTTTATCTAAATCACTGCCAAGAATATTAGGTATTTGAAAGTTAATGAAAATTAAAGAATAAAATTATAATAATTATAATAATATTTTTGTTAAGTGGACATTACACTTGCTTTATGTTTAATCTAAATCTCCCACATGAGTGTAAATATACATTTAAAACGTGTTCACATAGATAGATCTTAAATTATTGAAAATTTAAATCTAATTGTAGTAAAAATTAAATATAGTTTTTTCATTCATATGGCCCTTCAAAGAGACCCTTTGAATCTTATTTTAAACTTTATTAGTTATAATTTGTTAATTATGTAAATACTATAATGAATAGAATTATATAGGTATATTATAATGATGATGAAGTATTAACCCTTACCCAGACTTTATATGGTTTTAATATGCATTATTAAAATTGTTTAATTTGTATTATAAATAGGTACTTTTTACTTTCCTAACGAATTTTATTATAATGGCAATAATTGACATGTAAATCAAATTAAATATTTTATTGTGATTGTATTATACCTAAAGTGTATAACTTATGAAATATAAAACTGTAATATGCATATAACTTATGCTGACACCTATATGATTACTTAATAATTAATACAATTTGTTTTCAGGTATTGACTTCAAAATTAAAACAGTTGAACTTCAAGGGAAAAAAATAAAACTTCAAATTTGGTAAGGATTAATTTTTTATGATGAAAATACATATGTTTACAAATTAATTGTTGTTTTATTCTTCTATATTTTCCTTTGCCTCTTTGTATTGTGTACACATATATTTTTTTATATGTGTTGTTTTACTTAGAAGGTCATAAATGTAATAAACAAGTTTCTGTGTTAGTATTTTCAATAATATTAAATGTTGTAATAAAAAAAAACCATATATGAATTTATAATCATAGTAACTTCATTATTTTTTTACTTATTATTAGTAATAACTACTTATCAGTGAAATATTTAAAAATATATAAACATATTACCTATATCTTAAAGTCACTAACTGATTTTTGTATTTTAGGGATACAGCTGGTCAGGAACGATTTCATACCATTACAACATCATATTACAGAGGAGCTATGGGAATTATGTTAGTATATGATATTACAAATGAAAAAAGTTTTGAGAATATAGTGAAATGGCTACGAACAATAAGAGAAGTAAGTTAAAAAGGAAATTTGTTTACACATTTTTTACATGTACATATATTTTGGCATTTGTTTTATATTTGGCTTGTTTTCAAAAAATAAATATGTAAGTATGTATATGTGTGTATATATATATATAAACACATATACATATACACAAACACAAATAGTTAATGAGTAATAAATAATATATTTTTACCATAAACATTATTAAAATCTCATTTACTTCATGGTCTTTGTGTAAGGTTTTGGTTGATATTATATTTTAATTTTTTAATTAGTTTCTGTTTTATCACTATATTACTAATGGTAAACACATTTGGAATACAGTTGTGTTTTTACATTTTCAGTAATGATGTACATTGTTAATTGGTGTAATCATTAAATGAATTATTGAATATTATTTAAACCAATATAATGTAGTAAATTAAGGTTTATTACAGTATTAAAATTAGGTTTAAAAAAAATAAACAGTTTTTGTTATAATTATTGTAATTTTGTTAATTTTCAGCACGCTAATGAAGATGTAGAAAAAATGATTCTAGGAAACAAATGTGATATGGATGATAAACGTGTTGTTAGTAAAGCACGAGGGGAAGGTATTGCCCATGAACATAATATTTCCTTTTTGGAAACATCTGCAAAAGCCAATATAAACATCGAAAAAGCATTTACTGACCTCACTTTATCAATTTTGAATAAGACGCCTGGACGTGAACATACTGACGTATCCGAAAAAGTTCATGTTGATAGAAAATCTGACAGATTGTCTAACCGCTGTTGTTGAGTAGCAAGTTTAATAACAGACAATTTTAAATGGCTACTATTATTATTAACAGATTTTGTGAAACACCAAAAGACGAACAGTTTTGCTAAGCATTTTGATACATATTATATACATTTTAATTTCAATTGTGTATATTGTGTAATTTTAACAAATTGTTATATTACAAGACCTATTATATAAATATTATATTTTATTTAAAGGCATTGCAAAATTGTTGTCTGTGATGCTGTTCCTTATCATAAAAATAAATGTAAATATTTATGTTACCATTAATAATAATAATTGTTTAAATAAAAATGAGATAATCATGACCTCACCATTATTGTCTAATAAAACAAAGCAGTTAATGTTAGTAGCTTATACCATAAAATATTTATTGGTTGTCCTCCGGTGGAAGTTATTTATTATTATTAATTTTTTTTTTAGTTTTGTACAAAACTTCATAAGACCACCCTATTAATCAATTTAATCATAATACTGAGTGAGCTAATTCTTGTAAGGTTGTAATAAATGATAAGCTCAAAGTGTTCGTAATTGGCTGTAAAAAATCTGTCTAATTTATTTTATAACTAAAATTTTAATATTTTTATACAAATTTTATTTTATAAAGAAATTGTAATTGGCCTAACACTGTTATTTTGTATTCATTTTGGCTTGTAGTATTATTATTCTTTTTGTTTATATTTTATCACCACCTTTTTTTTTATGTTGTTAATTGTATTATTCATTAAAAGATAGTAAAGGTAATATATACATTTGCATTATTTTTTTTATGATATAGAAGTTATAAATATAATAAGGATAATTAACAAGTGATATTAAAAGAAAATTGTCAAAAACAGCCCTCGGAAAGTCTCATGACAAGATGGAAATAAATAACAATCAAAGATTTGGAGAAACTCCAAAAAAATGGCAATTAGAGGATGCATATGATAGGGACAGAAAGTTATAGTGATGAAACTTCAAGGCCCTCTAAACTGTTAAATAAATAAAAGATACAAATATATTACATTTAATGTAGTACTCATCTGTTTAGTTTCATAGGTAGAAGGTTCTGAAGAAAAAAAAATGTTATTTTAAATTCAGTTGGTACATCGCCATAGACACTAGTCTATCATCATATTTGTATTGTTATTTATTACTTTTGATTGATAAACTATTATTTAAAAGTATAACTAGGTTGATTGTTAGGAAATATATATAAAAATATCTTGTAAGTAATATAACGTAAAAAAAATTGTTGAACACACAAAATAAAATAATAAAAAGGGTCAATGTACATACAAGGTTAGAAGTATAAAATTTGTTTTATTAAGTAGTTTACTGTTTGCATATTTGATTTGGTAAAAGTCAGTAATCAGTATTCAAGCTGACTTACAATAAATATTGTTCATTTAGTCGTGGTCTAAATTTTAATGTTGAAAATGTGAAATCGCATTCAAAGTATGCGCATACAAATATTTTTTAATGTTTGAACGCTATAATTTAAATTGATATGATATACAGATCCAACTCAATATGTACTTAATTTAATAATTGTTTTGTTTAATAATTAATCATATTGATTCATCTATTCTATTACTAATGTACGAATACAAATTGTTAAAGATTATCACAAATAAATTTGTATTGGGTGTATATCTATAATCTATTCTAAAGGCGGCACTTCAGGGTTATCAATAAAATCTTTAAGTTTTTCATTTCCACGTTTTCCAGTTGATTCATTGGTTATGTTCCAGAATTCTACTTGCTTTTGCCTATCTAACACTTCATCCGTAAGTTGCAATTTACTAAAAAGGAAAATTACAAGTTGATATTTAAATACATTAGTACATTAAGAAATGTGTTTCAAAAAAATAATATTTGAATACAAAATATTGAAAATAAACTTGCTTGAAATTTTCAAAAATACTGTACAAAAATATTCACTGATTACCGATTTTAATGGGATATTTTATAGTTTTTCTTATGTATAACTTAACATAAATTATTATAGCTAGATTTAAGAAAACGACATACTTTTTATTGCGAAAATCTTTATGTTTCTCATGTTGTTTTTTAACTGGGCTAATTATTTGCTTAATCTAAAAAACAACAAAATATAGGTACATAAGACATATTTAAGATTTTATTTTGGGGAGAAGAGGTTTAAATATGGAAAATAATAATTAAACAAATGTATAATAACGAACCAGTTGTCTAGAGTTATTTGAACACCATATAAACCTTGTAGGTACGAATTATAGATATACGTTTTTTATTTATTTATATACAACCTACTTTAGGCATAGTTATTTCTAAGAGTTTTGAACCAATCAACCGTTTTGCATTGGATTCGTCCACTTTTACTTCTTCGTCCAGTACTAATTGCAATATTTTTTTCCTTATAGTAACTCTCACGTATGTAGGCTGTACATCCACGTCCAGTTCAGCGGTGTCCATAAATCTAAAATAAATGTTACACATCAGTATTCGGTACTTAGCAAGTTTTAGACAGTATTATTTTAAATTTGTCAAGATGTATGATTATTATTATCGGCTTCATTTAATATTTTTAAAAAAAATACTATTATTAATTTATAACTTTTTATTATTGATTACTATATATTATGTATATTAGTGTATAAATGTATATGTGTAGGTGTGTACTTATAAATTTGCACAGTGAGTACGTATTTGTCTGATTCGTTTTCCAATTTGTATGGCACTTTTGCTTGGTTTAAATTGTACGGACGACCGTCGCCAGCAAATAATTTCGGGATCCATTTTTCTTCTATTGGCGTTTTTCTCGCCTCATCTTGCCTTTTCTGTGCTCGTCTACTGTGTAATGCCATCTCCATACGACATTCCGGAGTGTTTTCACTGGGTTGATTCCAAAAGCTGAATACAAATTTTGAGAAATCAGTGACGTTTCGTCAGGAACTATGTATACTACACTTTGATTAAATTACCGACATTATATATGCATAATAATGAAAAATTGTAGACCTGTTTTAAAGTTCAATTGAACATAATTCCTATGCATATCTAGTTGGTAAACCTATTTTCGTAGTTAAAAATCAATACATGAAGTGTTGAACATTTTTTTTTTTTTATGATCCCGTCATTGTTAGATCATGTGCACTCATAGCAGGTAATTATTCTACACTATACATCAACCGACAATTCTAGTCAGTCATGTGAGTATTGTTCCGCCATCGTTGATAATAAATACGATTTTTTTGTTTCGGTTAAATTGTTCGTTATGTTTTCGAAAAACGGCGACAGGACGTAAACAAGCACGCAATTGAAAGAAATTATTAAAATAAGCACTGGATAAATGTATGTATACAATATACGCATATATTATTGAAAATATAGTAATTAATAAATACACCTAGTATGATCTAGTTATCTATTTATAAAAATAGTCAATGTGTCGTTTTTTAACATACTCTTCGTCAGTTGTGTCGTTATTTTGTTCGTCCGTTTCCGTACGAGTCTCTTCGATAATTTTTAAAGGTTTCGATGATTTTTTTTTGTCTATTCTGGATTCTATATTGCATTCAAACAGTTCATATTACAAATACTATATCCATAATTCCGTACGTATTATATGTGTAGGTATTTTAATTTCAAGCGTTTATACTAACTTTCATACACTATTTGTTGAGCGATAATTTTACGCTTCACATTTGACAACAATTGTTTGGCGACTAGTTTATCATGATGAGTCACTTCTAATCCGTCAAGTACATCGATCTGCGGTAAAGTGCCTATAACAAACTCGCGATAGCCATCGTAATCGGTACAAGGATTTCCAGTTAGATAACTGAAAACAAGAATTCGTGTGTAAATACTACGTATAAATGGTAGTACATAAAAAATACTACAAACGTATATACATCGTTCTACTGTAATTAAACAGATGACTGCCGTGAATTTGTTCATATTTATTTAATTTTCGACTTATAAAAGTATATATGGGTAATAGGTATTTATATTGGCTACAAGTCATATTGTTAAGCTTAACTAAAACGCAAAATTCGATTCAAAATATTATATTTATCATCAACGATGTAATTTGCTTAATGTCTTATCTACTTATTTTTATTAAAGATTTAGCTTTAACAATACAAACGAAGTGGACAAATCTGATTAACTCTTAGAAAATTATTCAAGTATGTCAATTATAGATAGGAATTATAAAAATATTACATTTGAAGTATTATCCAGATTCATACCGTTTGGTCTTAAGGTTACAAAAAGAAAAAAGAGATATCTAATTATTTCATTTATATAGATGTATTTGTATAAAATATAAATAGTAAATTAGTCGATATTACTTGTGATATTAAATATATTTCTGTTATATGTAGTAACCATAATGTCTATTAATTACCATATAGTCTATAATCAAAACAAAACGCTAGCACTATTGTCCACTTAAGGAATGTCTCAAGTTCATGTCAGTGTTGGTATTTCTTAATTACAAATGTAACCATTAAAATACAAATTTAATTACATAAATGACACATTACGCCATAGTCGACTAAAGTCAAATGATATGAATACATATTTGTACTTACTACTTAGTGAATTTTGATAATATATATTGCCTACATATTTACTTACAGTGTTCTTAAATGTATGTTATATTTTAATGATTCGACACTAGTAAGTTCTCCTATAAAGTTCATTGTTAAATCTAATTTACATAAAGATTCACATCGGTCCAAATTTTCTATTTTTTCAATACAGTTCAACGCTAAATTTAAGTATTCCAATTTCTTTAATTTGTTCACATTTTCTGAAATAAAATTATCAATATAATAGTATAATAGTATAATATATAAAAATGTGTCTACTTAAATCATTCATTAATCACACAGTCACAATGATACGTATCCCACATATTTTTTAATATAATATATTAATTATTATATAAACAAAAGGTATTGTAATAAATGAACAGTATATAAAAATTATGAATTTTAATACAAAATATACTGAATTATAAATACATACAGCAAACATAAGATTACATTCAAATGTAAAAAAAGAAAAAAAATGAGACAAATTACTAAAAAATAAAAATTAGGTATAAATGATTACTTATATATTTATTTTATAATTTATATAAATAAATATATTTTGTATAACTTGCAACACATTACATTTTATTTATTTTAATAACATGAAAAAATATTAAAGTTATACAAGTTTACATAAATTTTGAATGCATATTATTTTAGCAATTAAATACAAAAAAAACTTATTGATCTCAGATTGTAATTTTACTTGTAATAAACATGATTTGGTAGTCACTATTCAAAAATATAATATTTTTAAAATAAAATTTTTACTTACAGATACCAAAATTAAGAATATTTAATTATACACTATTGTTATTTTATTATAAAAATAATAAACTATTCATCTGAATAAAATCATGAAAATTCATTATAGTAATAAATAATTAATAGAAAAATAAGTTTAATGAAAAGAAATACACTTTTTATATTAAATTAACGATTACGATTAATTAGATTGAGAAGAATTGAATGAACAAACACAAAACATAATATTCCTTCTTGAAAAAAATAAATGTATTACTGGCGAATTCTTTGTACCAAATGCTCGAAGTAAGTATTTGTTACCGATATTGGCAACAACTGGGTTATGGACATTCATGTCATCTAATGACAGATCTTCTATAAGTTTTGAATAATCCCATAGCATTATTTTACAATCATGAGAGCCGGATGCTAAAATAGTACTGTCTCTGCTAAAAGTAAGTGTATAAATAGCTTCTTTATGACCAGTCAGAATAGCTACTAAATTTCCATGGGCGATATCCCATAGAAGAACATTGCAATCATTACCAGCTGATGCTAGTACTCGTCCCTCATTTGAAAAACACAATGTTAAAATTTCACCTTTATGACCTGTCATTAGGCGCACTTGTTCTCCGGTAACACAATCCCATAAACGTACAGTTCTGTCACTTGACCCAGTTGCTATATAATTAGAATTGGGGTGAAACTGGCAGCAATCTACATCGGAAAAATGACCACTAAAAATCCTTAATGATTGATAATTATCTGTCACCCATAATCTTGCTGTGCGATCTCTACTAGCCGTTGCAAAATAATAGCCGTGTAAACTAAACTTAACATCCCACACTGGGTGATAACTTCCTTTATATGCTACTACACATGACCATAATAATAAACTCCAAAGTCTAATTGTACAATCTTCTGAGCATGACAACAGTAATGTCTTATCAGGACTAAATGACACTTGATATACAGGGCCAAAATGTCCAAGTAAAGTACGAGTGGTTTCTGCAGACCTGTCATCGAGTATTCTATGCATTACATCATCTGCTTCAAGATCGATGTCTAACAATTGATCAGCTGTTTTCATAGCACGTAGTTTTTGAGGTACTAGGCTCCAAACACGTACTTTGCTATTAGCTAAACCTATAGCCAGCATTGTTGCATCATCACTAATTGTTGCACAATTTACAGCATTAGAACAATTCAATAATGTATAGCAACATATGGATGGTAATGTGTCAGGGCTTAATGATATTCTTTTGGCAGAATCTAAAACTGCTTGAATCTTAATTTTTTTGTCAATCTGAAAAATAAAATAAAATTTAAATATCAAAATACTATTCAATTAATAATTTTTTTTATACATATGAAAATGTAGAGGTTGAGAATAAAAATATTTATAAATTAAAAATGCAACTGATTAGTAACAGTTTATGAATTATCAACTGGAAAAAACTACCATTTTTGTGTCTATGAAAATATGTAAATTGTGTAATCAGGAGGCACTTAGGAACCAGAAGGTGGATGACGGGCCGACCCAAAACACCTGAGACGATATAATGATTGTTTTTATAATATAATGTAATTCAATCGTTCGCACAATCACCAACACAATGAAAACAAAAAAAAGAGAAAGAAAAAAAGAAAAAAGTATTACAATTAAAAACTGTACCAACCGACACACACACACCCGTCTACACTCAATGATGGTCGGTTGAACAGTGTAAAAGCATGAGCTTGTACCAACTTAACCTAACATTTTACTATAATTGAATATTTCTTTTGATCATGGCCATGTTAAGTGGATGTTTATTATTATGAATTAAAAATAATTTTTAAATATTAGAACAAAAATATCTTTTTAAACTATTACCTAAATACAGAATTGTAATAAATAAGTATTTTTTATTTTCATTCCATATATTCTTCTACAAGAAATTTAAAAATATAGATTTATTATACACTTTATTCCACACTTAGTACGTAGCATAGTTAATATTTTAATTTATATACTTCGTTCCTTCATATGTTATCGTGTTTCTATTTTATATTAATTTTTGTATGCATTTTATTTAAACTGTAACTTATTATTATGGTACATTCTGTCAATTAATATGAATCATAAAAGTTTTTCAAAATGAAGGAAAATCAAATATGTTATAAATTAATTTTAGCAGTAATGTACATTAAAAATCTACTGTTAACGCTTTAAATTCTTCAAACATAAATATGTAATAAATAGAATTTTATATTTACCTCTCTTAATTGTGGTAATGCCATCCTATCTAATGGTGGAGCATTAGGATCGATTTTAGTTTTTTTGATAATAAAGGATTACTTTTAGATTTTTTTTTCTTTGGTTTTTCACCTTCTTGAGTTTCTTCTTCATCTTCATCTAAATTAACTGTAGCCGCTGCTGTTTGCAAGTCTGGTTCTTTCATCAATCCATAATATACTCTGGATTTGTTATCTTGTCGAGTTCCTTCACCAATCATACCTCCTGCAACTGCATCTATTTGTTGTTTGTTTCTAGCTATTCCCTCATAAACATCAAAGAACAAATTTTCTTGAACTATATCAAGTAAGACGGTTTGTTTTTTTTCTTTTAAATGTCGCTTTAATAAAGATAATGTGTCCCTAGACATTCGAACAACAAACTCATTAGATTTGTAATTTCTTACCAATATGTTATCATTTAATTCTTCTTTTTTTGTAATTACAGCTAAGTTACGAATGTCAGATTGGTAATAACACTCTTGCCCTTGTCCAAATTTTTGCATGAATTTTATGGCTTCAGCTTCATAGCCGTTACAAACAAGATCCAAATACATGTGTACAAATACTGGATACAAAACGCAACCTAATTCGTGTTTATAAATATCTAATGATGTCTCAACAAATTTTGATAGAGTTAAATAAGCATTCTCGTATACCAGTGGGTCTCCTTGAGATTTATATACATTTAGAGCGTTGTTGACATCGAGTTCAGATGTGTTGTAAACAGAATCTGTTAAATTTGCTTCCTTTTTCAACGTTTCAGCAGTAGTATTCAAATTATATTTTTTAAGAATTTTCAATGCAACACATAAATTGGTTTTTTTGTCATCTGGTTCTTTGGGAGTTTCATCAACTGTTGGTTTGCTATCGGCTTTAATATCATCTTCCATTTTCATAACAAATCGTAGTTAATGAATCGTAGTTAAAATATTTACGTTCATAAAATATTAAATACACTTAAACATATACTTGGTATATTTCTTATTGACAAATGAAATTGAAATCTTGTAACAAACGTTAATGGCGTACTACCACTAAATAGAGTACTGAAACGCTATGCAGTGAAGTATTAAAAATTTTCTTTTGTTTTTATATAACCAATTATCGTTTCTTTAAATGAAATATCTAGTGAAAATTTTTAAATAAATAAAAACTGTCAGTCTAAACGTAACCACACCGGAACTTGATCATTTTGAACAATGATTAAAAATTGTAACCAACAAATTTCATGATAAGGTTGGTATACAGTGTTTACAGTTTATACAGTGCTGTATTTAGTTTGAAAATGTAAGCACTCTGTTATACTTTATACTTTACACGTGTATAGTCAAAATACCATTGATAAAATCACAGACAATATTACTACAGCCATAGAACAATATATTAAACTATAGCACGGTCTTAGAAGATCTGTGCTAGTATACATAATCTCAACACTTTAAAAGCAAATTAATTGGACTTATATCGATGTGAAAACCAACTGAAATTTGGAAAAATCTAACTGCAATAATATAAAATATTGTACAATAATTATTAACACTATAACAATTACCTATTTTTAATATCAAATTTGATTGCAAGAGTAATATTTTCAAATCTTTACACCAATTCTGTAAATTTTCGATTTTAATTATATCCTCTTGATGTAAAGATATTTCTTCTAATGTGCCGATCTCGCCTTCGTTGTGTTCAGAACGTTTCCTAATAAGTTCGATACTAACTAAAAAAAAGTTTAACAAAAATACAGGTATCCATTAATCCATACTGATATTTCTCATTCCACACATCTATCATATTCTATTCCTATCGAATAGATATATATTTTAAATTAAATAAAAAGATAAAATTTAAATAGGAGTACCAGAATGAATAATGTATAGAATAAATAATCCTTAAATCGTTGACAACAGTAAAATTAATTTGTTTAGTAAGGACAAATATTTTTAATAACTGAATTTTATCCGCAATAATTTTAACGAATCACGTTCACTATTCGTTATTTAATTTCGTATTTTACTGACGACAATTAATTTTCAACAAATCTTGACCATATTTTTGGCTATTTATAAAAGAGTAAATCATTTTTGGAACTTTCCAGTTTTACATATATTATCAAATTTGAATTTTTAATTGCAATCATTTAAAAGAACAAGATTAAATAATATTACTCTGACTATAAAAAAATCGCAAAATTCAATATCGAAATATTTGTTTTTTACAAAATATTATTTTTAGATATTTTTTTTAAGAATCTTTAATGTTAGACGGGGATTTAAAATATTAATACTACCTATATACAATTTCAAGCTAATTTATATTACATTCATACAAAAATTGTGAACAGTTTTATTCGTAATTTGTTTTCAGATATCATTCAATCAATATATTTTGAAAAACGTTCTATAAACCGTTTACCACCCTATAAAACAGTACTGTTTTACAAATTGGATAATTCATTATTATAAACATATATGTGAAAAATAACAGCTGAAAATAAAAGTGATAATGGGAAGGACACTGGTAATTCAATACTTAGGTACTAAAACCTATCCAGTAAACATGGAATGTCTATGAGATGTTTAATTTGGATCGATAGGTCTTCGTGGAGTTATCGAACACTATGATCTACTTGCATACTTCTATTAGACATTAAAAAAAAAAAACACCTTATTAGTGTTTATATAATACATAATTATACAAGTCTGAATCATTGTAAAAATATGATAAACGACTTATACCAAGTGAAATTTTAACAATTATTTTTCACTGAAATAATCTTACAGGTTATTCAAATTGTAAGTAGGTACATGGATTTTTTTAAACGTAAAATACGCTAACGCATAACACACACACACACACATATATTTATACGTACTTACTATTAGCCATTGTCACGAAAACAAACTCGTAAGACGCCCGGATGTTCGACAAACAAAATATATCGATTGAAAAAGAAAAATACGTAATTTTCTTAATGGTCGTTTAAACTGTATAACAGGAGAGGTACCTCGCAGCCTGTTTAAAGTTTAAAGCCATAGAATCCTATGCCGTTGCTATGGAGCTTCGGCTTTTCAATTTTCGCGTGTTCCTTCGCTTCCTGGAGAAGACCGCTAAATTTTCAACTGATTTCTCCATGAACGTTTTCATCGCGCGTTATCATTCCATCTGTGCACTCCGACTCATGTAATCACTTATTATTATTTATTTCGTTCGCCATCGAGACACGATCTTTCCGCGACGGTATTCATTCTCCTCGTGCGTAACTCCGTGATGTTATGGTGTTTTGAATTTCTAGCGAAATGAAACAGAATACCACATCTTGTACGCGCACCGGCGTATTATCGGTTACGATGGCCTTCTTTCGCACAGCTGTACCGTTATAACGATAGTCGTTTGCAAAAACATGTTTATCGCATCTTAATTCGTCGTGATGTGTTGCAATTTCGTGTGGCACGTCTAATTAAAATTATAATATTTATTATTATTATTGTTGTTATTATCGTTTCCAATATTATTTACATGCGTTAGGTGTTGTGGCGTACACGATGGCCGCTAAAATACAACCATTTGATCCTCCAAGTTCAGCCAGTTCTGATAGGTAATTAATATTAGTTACAACTCGTATAAAGTGTTTACTTAGTATACACCGTAAATTATTTTACTGCTAACAACTAAAACCTTAATTGTCTGTCATGTATGTAATTACTAATCATAGATAATTTAAACAGTAAATTTTACACTATGCTATTTGTATTTTTCGACGTGCATAATTTTAGTGTTTTACACGTCTTTTTGAATTTACAAATTGTTTCATAGTTGAAGCATTTGATATGACCTTCATCTTAGATGACATAATTGCTATAAATGTCTTTGAAACATCTAGTTTGTATAATCGTATTGTAAATTATAATAATATGACTTTTTATTTGAATAAATTCATTGGCAAATCTACACGTTAGAAAATAAAATATTTAAGGTATCTATATAAAAGATATAAAGAATAGTTTATGTTATTAAAACGTTTAATTCCTTATTATGATTTTAGTGATTTGGCTGAATATCGAGATGTGGTGGGTGATATTTCGATGGCTATAGACAACGATGATGAAGAAAGTGATAGCATAATCTCATCAAGTATGTCGCCATCAAAACAACCAACTACTGCACCATCAACGGGTTTGTTTTAAATACATTTCATATTATGTTTAGTTTAAACATAATTTATATTATATTATAATTTTAACAACATAGGCAATAATAAATTTGTTAGTTGTTTTTTGATTTAAATAAATCAATATTCATTTTTTTAATAAGTAAAAGTACAATTTAATGCAATTATATAATTAATATCAAAATAAGTTCCTAAATAACAATTTTCACTAAAATGTTAATAAAGTTGACAGTTATCATATGTATAAAGAAAGTTAGACATTTTAATGTGATTACACTTCATTATCTATAAAACATACTACTACATATATTTTTACAAAAAAATGCATAACATTGTAATAATTAATTATTATCTTATACATCTATATGGTTAGATAGGTAGAAGGTCTTTTTAGTTACAGATAACCACTAAATATCAAGAATATGTAAAAAAAAAAATATTTTAAATATTATACAGTTATATTATGTGTTTTTCTGTCAGTAATCAATCGTTTTATTTTTCTAAAATTTTAATCTACCTATGTCATATTTTAGTGTTGGTAAAATCTCCCCGATCCACTTTACGACAAAGAACCACTTCTGTAAGTCAGTCGACAAAAAAAACGGCTACAGAATCAGTCTTGCAGTCTCACACCCGAACAATTTATACAGCTGGTCGACCACCGTGGTATAATACTGCTGGACAACAAGTTGAACCATTTGTTATTGGTGAGCTATTTGAATTATTGAACTTTATTGTTTTATAATAACAATATCACTCTAAAAACGTAATATTTCTCATGATTAATTAATTAAACAAATACTATACAATATTTAGGTGTTTGTGGTGGAAGTGCTTCTGGGAAAACAACTGTGGCTAGAAAAATAATTGAATCGTTAAATGTACCATGGGTTGTATTGCTTAGCATGGACTCATTTTATAAGGTTCAATTTATTAATAATTATATTATTAGAATTAACAAGTTCAAACTATTTCAATTTATTAACATAATTTAAATAATCAATAATTAGGTGTTAACTGCAGAACAACATGAGAAAGCTGCACAAAATGAGTACAACTTTGATCATCCAGAAGCATTTGATTTTGAACTCTTAACTGCTACTTTACAAAGACTAAAGGATGGGAAGAAAGTTGAAGTTCCCATTTATAATTTTGTCACACATGCTAGAGAAACTAAAACTGTAAGCATTAAGTTGCTTCCTTGATAATTACTATAGTAATTTAAATGGACATTTCATAGATGAATGATTGTTATTTTATGTTTTTTCACTCTTGGGTAAATGTTGATGAAATAACGTTTTAATATTGTCTAACTTAATATAAGTAAAAATCTTTATTAAAGGTACCTAAAATAATAGAATATTAATTTTAAATATCTTTATTAAAATGTTTCATTAGCTATTAGGGGCGTCATTTCAAATTATATATAATTTTGATTATAAACTAATCGGAGTACCTAGCTTTGCCTGCAAAGTACTTGTTTTCACTTATAAACATTTACACAAAATACCAATATTTGAATAAAATAATACAATATTTTTTAAATACATAAAACAATAATGCAAAACCCTTGACATTTTTATAAATTATTTATATTATGTACATACACTGGAAATTAATACATTCAAAATGTTTGAAACATTTCAATTAATTTTGTGTGAAATATAGCATTTTGTCAATTTTAATTATTTTTAGCTTTTATATTTGGAATTTAATAACATAAAATTTAATAACACAATTTAATGCAACATAATTTATATATCATAGCAATAATTTAATTTAAAATATATTCTTAGTGTTTTAAGTTTTGTGTGGAATGGACATTTTTTTTTAAATAAGGAATTTTCATATTTAGTATCTAAAATTGAATTTGAAGAAAACTAATACATTATTCTACTTAAATTAAAAAATCTTCAAAATAGTCAATTTAGAAAATGTGAAATCTTATACATTATACAATAACAATCGCCAACCAAATAATAATATAACAAATTGCAAATGTGCATTTCGCAAATGATGCCCCTGATAGTTGTTCTTATTGATTGAAGTTATCAATAGCAACATCTTAAAATAAATATATTTAATTACATTATTATTGATTTTAGAAAACAATGTATGGTGCAAATGTAATAATATTTGAAGGAATTATGGCGTTTTATAATACAGATGTTTTAGAGGTTAGTATCATTTCATAAAAATTAGGTACATTATTAATTCAATAATTTCACAAATTATTTTAATTATTTCTTATCTATTATATATTTATGTTTAGTAAAATATTCCAAATGTTAATTATGTATATATTTCACTATGTACGCATAGATAAAAAATTAGTTATTTTTTTATCATCAAATTATGTTTATTTTAATGGAACTTTGTATTTAATTTAAAAAAGAATAGAATCAAATATTAGAATTTAAAGACATCTATCAGGCCATTTTGTGTTATATTTATCATCAAACACTATTTTAAGTTTATTCTAAGGCATATAAGATTATAATTAATAAATTAATTTTTTATTGTCTTTTTTGAGCTTTTCAATAGCAAATTTCATATAACTGATATTGAAAAACAAATTACAGTTAATATGTATAATACTTTATTATTCATTTATATAGATGTTGGATATGAAGGTATTTGTTGATACTGATGCTGATATCAGATTAGCACGAAGATTAAAAAGAGATATATCTCAACGAGGTAGAGATCTTCAAGGTGTCTTAAAACAGTACTGTACTATGGTAAAACCATCATTTTCACATTATATTGCTCCATCCATGGTCCATGCTGATATAATTGTACCTCGTGGCGGAGATAATACAGTTGCTATAGAGTTAATTGTTCGACATGTACATAAACAATTACAAGCAGTAAGTTCATTTTGTTAAATTAATTTTTTTTTCATAAGTACAATAAATATTTGAGAAGAAACTTATGGTTTAAAAATAACATCTATGAGATACATTTATTTAGTTTTTATTATTAAATAATTGTAATCTTTAATGTAAAAAGCTTTATTTCAAAATTAATATTGGATTTTATCCTTCATATACTATATTTTTTCAGGTTTTACAATTATTGAACATGAAAAAAAAAAATTGTTCTAAATAATTTTACTTTTAATTTATTCCTCTATTGTTGTATTTTATTTGTATTAAACCTGATGATGACTTTTTGTCGAAACCGGTAGAAAACACACATTTACAACAACTATTATATTTTTTTTTTTCTTTAATCAACGTAATACTCATTGGCTTTTTTGTATGTTTAAGTATACATATATGTATATATATATATTTATTTACTTATTTCTATTTATTATTCTTTATTTCTCGTCTGTTTTATTTCTTTATTTTTTGCATATCGTTTTTACTCTTTATTTTCACAACTTTATTGAATAAATATACTTTTTAATTTAAATATTTCATTACCGAAGACTTTTTTAAGACTGAACTTTTCATAAAAACACATTTAAGATTATGATGCAATCTAAATTGAGTTACAATTGAGTACAATTCATAGGTAATAAATTAATAAATAAGTCAACGACAAGTTATATTGTCAGTGAAATTTGTATGTTCAAAATGCAAAGTACAAATAATAATAATAATAATTTTCAACCTCTTCTTAATCAAAAATAATAATTTATTCAATTTGATATAGTTTAAAATATTTACATTACATTCAAATGAAATATACGGTTCAAATTTTAAATATTTGTTTATTTATTAAATGTTTATTCAATTGTTTTGGGTAATTTTGTGGCACCATGGTTGAGAATCACTGTTATAAGACATAGCAGGATATCAAAACATATTTACATACTAGATTCTTTATGGTTATAATTCACATTATTAAACTATTAACTAAATAATTTTTTAAATAATTTTATAATCAATAAATTAGATAATATTGTAATCATTGTTTTATTAACAGTAGAAACAAGTCTGTAATATTATATTATTATATTAGCTTATTAAACTATTTTTATAAAAAAAAAATGCAGAACAGTACTATCCATTGTTCATTATTTACTTTAAAATATCTATGCAGTTGTTAAAAAAAACATATTATCTGTGTATTATAGAAAACTTGTAATTGGCTGTTTGATGTATACTCTCCTAATCATTGTTAATGATTGTATTCATATTAAATATCATTGTTGTCATATAATAAACACATTGAAATCAACACAAATGGTTTCAGTTTTAGTTTCGAATGTGAGACGTGTGTAGCTTTAAACAAACAACATTCCTATCGTGATATTTGAATTAGTTAATTAGAAGTATGTGAATACGTATACATTGTTTTGTCAATTTATTAATATACATTTACTTTTTTTATTGTTAAAAATTTCTGAAAACATGGCAATTTTATGTTTTAGCGAGGATTTAAATTACGAGAATTTCTTGCGATGTCTTCTGTCGGTCAACCTCTACCAAGTTCTATCCATCTGTTACCTTCTACACCACAAACACAAGGACTACATACATTTATTCGAAATAAAGATACGCCTAAAGACGAGTTTATATTTTATTCCAAACGACTTATAAGATTAGTTATTGAATTTGCGTTGTCTTTATTGCCATTTAAAGTAAGTAACATGTATTGTATATTGTTTTTATTTATTAGAAAATTAATTTTGATCAATTATGTTTATTCAGGACGTTATTGTAGATACACCTCAGTGTGTACCATATTCTGGTAAAAGGTGTGCTAGCGACAAGATATGTGGCGTGTCAATTTTAAGAGCTGGAGAAACGATGGAACAAGCAGTTTGTGATGTTTGTAAAGATATACGTATAGGCAAAATTCTGATTCAAACTAATAGATCTACTGGCGAACCAGAAGTATGTAATTGACTTACATATTATTAATATTTAATTTGTTTCGCATAATAAATATTATATTGTCGATTAAATTTAGCTTTACTATTTGCGCCTACCTAAAGATATTAAAGACTATATGGTTATTTTAATGGACGCTACGGTGGCTACTGGTGCAGCCGCAATGATGGCGATTCGGGTACTTTTAGACCATGATGTTCCTGAAGAAAATATTTTATTAGTGTCATTGCTAATGGCTGAATCTGGTATGCAAAATCGTTTTTTAAATTTAATTTTATAAAATATTATAAAACATTTTAGGGGTGCACACAATTGCATATGCATTTCCTCAAGTGCGCATCGTCACATCAGCTGTTGATCCAGAAATTAATGAAAAGTTTCATGTTTTACCTGGAATTGGTAATTTTGGTGATAGATATTTTGGTACTGAACCAGAAGAATACTTGTCTAATTAATAAAGTTATTGTACTCAAATATTTGTTGATTGTGCTGAAATTTTACTTCAAAGTTTGTTATTATTAACTTAACTTGCTATTAATTTCTTATAACACTACATACCTATTAAAATGTGTTGAAAATTGTATGTACTTATATGTAGCATAATATGAGAATTCTAGTATTTTATAAATGATTGTATTTGTTCAAGTATTTGAATTATTGTACTTATATGATAATAATAAAAAAGAATATTGTTTATTTTGTCAAACTACAATAAATAATTTTAATTTAGATTTAGGATAATTCAAACAATATATTTTGTTTTTCATCATTTTTAAATAAAAAAGTTTTTTATTTTCTTTTAATATATTTCAATGTAATTTATATTTTATAATTAAAATATGTAAAAGTATCAAAATTATAAATTATATTCAGAAATAAAAATAATATAATTTTATTATAAATAATATAAAATGTTTACTTGCATACATATACATTACATTTATTATCACTGAATAATAATAAAAGTGATAAAATACAAATGTACATTACTTAGTTTTGCCATTGAAACTGAAAAATTATGCAATAACCTCATGAATTGTCAAATTTACTTTTGACTCGTTCATATTAAAGATATCAAGACTTCAAAAGTATACTATAATAATAATAAAATATCAAAAATTAATTATATTAAAAATAATAAAACCAATTAAATTGAACAGAATGTTTTCCTTAGTAATATGTGTCTATGGAATGTCGATTGAACAATCCCCAATTCATTTTCATGTCCCACATTGTAAAATAAATTTAACTTCTTATACAGGACAATAAAATATCCACATGTATAAAACTGGATTTTCATAACTATCTGATATATTATACATTTATACTCTCATAAATGTATTATTTTATTCTTCATTTAAATATATGTATAACACATTCGTAATAATAAACTACTAATAGCATTAAATATTTATTGAAAATACAAGTTTTACAAAAAAAAATATCTATCAATTTCGTTTTTAACCAATATCAGATATCCAATCTTTTTCCACAAACAAATATTTATTTCAATTACAAATAAATATATTATTTCTGATAGTATCTAAAATATAAGACAAACATTAAAAAATATAATTCTCATGGAAATTACAGTGACAAAAACTATAAGTTATTCTAAGTATCATGTCGAATATTATCCGATTTCTGTCAAATAGAGTTCCACACTTTGTTTTAGTGATCATTAATATTTGATCTATCCATATAATTGTACATATTCATATTTTTTTTTTTGGTCACCGCTGACTCCTTGGGAATCGCTTACGTTAAATTGAATTCATACTTAAAAGATTATGATTTTTATTTTAATTTTGTACCATTTTTGTTTTCTAGAATTTTAACAAAATTAAGTGTTTAATGTTATAGAAAAAATATTTAAACTTGCATGTGATGTTAATGTATTGAAGACTTGTGTTTAATTTGTTTTTTAAATTCTACAACAAAAATATGCTTGGCTCTATCTCTGACAATATCCGTTAGTTTTACGTAGACACGTCTATGCTGACAGTAATATAGAAAGTAGAATATACTAATAAATTACATAAATTAATTTTCAACATAAAATAGTTTTATTAAGTATAATACAATGTGTGATTAGAGTTCCTCCGTTACCCAATAGACAGCATCAACATGTATGGATTAAAAAACATAGACGACACATCAAAAAATATTCATAAACGCGAACGTTTTTCTTTTGTGACCTAATGAAAAAAATTATTTCTTGCTGATATTTGATTGATGACATGATGTACTATTATACTGCTCAATTTTCATTCTATGGTTAAACTGATTGTATACAACACGATTTTTTTCTACTCTGAAAAAAACTTATTTTTGATAGACCAAACGATTCTTGGGTGTATTCTATACTTTAGCCGTTCAGAAACGAAAATCTCGGTGCGTTGTTTTTGTGCAATGCATCGAAGTACTTAAATAAATAAATATGTACACAAACATTTTACTGTGAAATCGTGTAAATTTTCGCACCACCCTAAGGTGATATAATATCTAAATATTATTGAATAACAAATATAGTTTTAATAATAAAATTAAACGTCAACCATAGACCTCGTACCAATAAACGGAGCATTTGGGTGGGTTGCAGGTGAGTACTGCGGTTAGGTTCAGCTGTCCTGTGCAAATTAAGGATGGCAAAAAAACATCGATACTTTTGAAATATCGATGCTTGAAGTAAAAAAAATCGATGTTAAACATCGATGGTGTAGTTCCGATGTTTTGCATCGATGTTAAAACATTACCAATGTTTTAATTTCGATGTTGTTATGAAAAATATTCTTTTATTTTAAATTTGTGTGTGTAGGTGTGTGTGTGTGTGTTTAGGTGTGTTTGTGTGTGCATGTATGTTATGATAACATTTTATTGATTTTGAATTTATTCTCCACCTTTAAATATCCTGGATACGCCATTGTGACATTTATTTAGCGCGGCAAAAAAAATTTGCGCGCGGCGAACACACGTAGAGGACAAGCGTCAATATTTATTCATTTAAGTGCGTTAAGATATCGTTTTTCAACGATTCTTCTCGCGTCCACCACCGCAAACTGTATAACGACACGGTGGTGGTAGGACAAATTTGAATCCAGAATTCCGCCGAAACACAAGTAATTGTTAGGTGTGTTTGTGTGTGTGTGTTCATGTATGTTATGGTAACATTTTATTTATTTTAAATTTATTCTCCCCCTTTAAATATCCTGGATACACCATTGTGACATTTATTTAGCGCAGCAAAAAAAACAACGACACGGTGGTGGTAGGACAAATTTGAATCGAGAATTCCGCCGAAACACAAGTAATCGTTAGGTGTGTTTGTGTGTTCATGTATGTTATGGTAACATTTTATTGATTTTAAATTTATTCTCCCCCTTTAAATATCCTGGAAACGCCATTGTGACATTTAGCGCGACAAAAAAAACAACGACACGGTGGTGGTAGGACAAATTTGAATCGAGAATTCCGCCGAAACACAAGTAATCGTTGACGTATATAGCACGTCGCCTGACGATTACCAAGATACCGTGTGTTGTAAAACAATATCAACCGTAAATTAAACCACTTACCTGACTAGTGAATAAACGTTACGTGTTGTATAATTGCTCACATCCGAGCGTAGTCTAATCGTGTCACAACGTTGAAACGTTGTTAACAAATTTACCTGTACAAAAATGATGATATTGAAAAATGTTTAAATAAAGACAATCAAATTACATAGATGCTTGTCAGATATAGGACAATACCATCTGTATCCCACGGATCATACAATTATTATAAAAATATATGAAAATATCACCTTCGGTTACATAAATACAATAACTTCATATGCCAAAAAAAAAAAAAAAAAAATACAATATTTTTAAGCTTGACTTAATGTAAAAGTTCGCGTCGATATCGTCTTCAAACCAAATTTTGCAGCGACCACCACAGCGAACTGTACAGCATACCGGCTATTGTGCGACAACTCTGCTTCACGAATTCCGACGAAACTAGAATAACTGACGACGTGTTCAGAGAATATTAAAATTATCAGTACATATTATAAAATACAAAGTCGATGTAAGTGTTCACAAACTACTATATAAAATATAACAAAATTACATCGATCCTGGGACGGTACAAATGGTAAACCGAACTCGCTCTTAGACGCGTTGTCAGGCAAAAACCATAATATCAAATTTAGTAAATTAACACCGACTGTAAAAAGAAACCAAATAATACCTGACTCGTGAACAATCGTAAAGAAACGAAACTGCTCACATCCTATCGTATTCTTTTTGACGAAAACTATTGCGCGTAGAACCCATATGTTTTGTAGATCTTCTTCACGCGGAACATCGTTGAGAAGTTCTTAGCAAAGTTACTCATTGAAACGTGCCGATGCTTTCAATTGTTTTTACTCGAAACAATAAAATCACATACATGCTTGTCAAACATATCAATTAACAAAATACTAAATATTTAACACAATGTAACACAATGGAAAAATAATGGGGAGTATGAAATGATTTTAACTCGTGTGAATTCGAGAACCGCCTGTTCAATAAGAAATAATAACAATAATATCATGCAAGTATAAAATAAGTTTATTACCTTTTTTATCGTCTCGAAAATTTGTCTGTTACGGATTTAAACTCTTGCGGACAATTTTTTTATTAATTAAGGTAATAACTTGTAAATCAAACAGAATATGAAAGTGAAAGGATGGGAAGCCGTCTTTGACTTGATGCAAAGTCAGCGCCAAGGAATAAAAACAACTCAAAAAACGATGATTTCCACGTTGTAAGAAATTAGAGGCGCCTAATTTCGGAAAACCGATATGTTGAGTCGTTCTTGGTAAGTGTGCGTATACTCTTAGGTAGACAGAGACGGTCTGTCTGTCAGGTGGACTGTGACGATCTGAATGCCCTCTGAAAGCTGGAGGGTGTAATTATCGATATATTTTGAAGGACATATACTAAGATTTCGATCCCACAAGGTTATCGCTTATTTATTTTTCTATTTTCTGCGAATTTTGCGCAGTCTAAAATTTGTTCGTGGTGTCACAAATCTGCTACCTTTGTGTTCACTTGATTAAATATGTGTGATTCATTCCGTTCTTTCTTCTTTTCTCTTCTTCTTTTTTTTTTATATATATTTACTATTTCTGTTATCAAGTATAATATTCTTTTGTTTCTTAAATTAATTGTTTGATATTAAAAATCATATTGAAGTATGATAGCGAATTCTTCTTATGGGACTGAAATGTTTTATATGTTTTATACAAATATGTAAAATACGCATTAAATTATATGTGTTTATAAAATTACTATTATTGTTATTCCTATTGGGGATTTATGATCGGCGTTCCGAGAAAATTAGGCTCTAATATATTTATTAAAATATAAACTTAACTAAGTGTTTATAATAAAAACAAACACAGAAGTAGTTGTTAAATATTACAAATTCATTTCCAAATAATTTTTGTTATGATATGAACGTATGTTATTACATGCATTTGTTAAAGAATAATCTATAATAGTTTATTTTCTTTTACATGGTCTCAGTCATGATATGAGTGCATACAACAACCAGGCAGGTATGCGACAATGCCGATTCGCCATTTCTGGCGAAATACTAGTACCCGTCGACTTATAGTAAAGACAGTCAAGTCCGATTCCTACGATCGTTAATTTTTATTAAAAACTAACAAACGCAAGAAAACACACGTCGACGGCAAGACACCATATTTTTTTTTGCATGCTACGATACCGTTTTTCGGCAAATTTGCAAGCGTCAACAGCTTTGGGCTGTACAACAACCAAGCAGAGATGCGACAATGCCGATTCGCCATTTCTGGCGAAACACTAGTACCCGTCGACGTGTAGTAAAGACAGTCAAGTCCGATTCGTACGATCGTTAATTTTTATTAAAAACTAACAAACGCAAGAAAACACACGTCGACGGCAAGACACCATATTTTTTTTTGCATGCTACGATACCGTTTTTCGGCAAATTTGCAAGCGTCAACAGCTTTGGGCTGTACAACAACCAAGCAGAGATGCGACAATGCCGATTCGCCATTTCTGGCGAAACACTAGTACCCGTCGACGTGTAGTAAAGACAGTCAAGTCCGATTCGTACGATCGTTAATTTTTATTAAAAACTAACAAACGCAAGACAAACACACGTCGACGAAAAGTCACCAGATTTTTTTTTTATACATGCTACGATATCGTTATTCGGCAAATTTGCACGCATCTAGCCTTGTAAATTGTAATGATATGCACTCATATCATAACTGAAACCATGTAATAAAAAATAAACTTTAATAGATTATACTTTAACAAATACATGTCATTACATACGCTCATATCATAACAAAAATTATTTGGAAATGAATTTTTAATATTTAACTACTATTTCTGTATTGGTTTTTATTATGAACACTTTTTTTAGTTTATATTTTAATAAATATATTAGAACTCAATTTTCTCGGAACACCGATCATAAATCCCCTATAGGAATAACAATAATAGTAATTTTATAATCACATATAATTTAACGCATATTTTATATATTAGTATAATACACATAAAACATTTCAGTCCCATAAGAAGAATTCGCTATCATACTTCAATATGATTTTTAATATAAAACAATTAATTTAAAAAATAAAAGAATATTATACTCGATAACAGAAATAGTAAATATATATAAAAAAAAAGAAGAAGAGAAAAGAAGAAAAAACCAAATTAATCACACATATATAATCAGGTGAACACAAAGGTCGCAGATTTGTGACACTACGAACAAATTTTAGACTGTGCAAAATTCGCAGAAAATGGAAAAATAAATAAGCGATAACCTTGTGGGACCGAAATCTTAGTATATCTCCTTCAAAAAATATCGATAAATACGCCCTCCAGCTTTCAGAGGGCACTCAGATCGTCGCAGTCCACCTGACAGACAGATCGTCTCTGTCTACCTGAGAGTATACACATACATACAAGAACGACTCAACAGATCGGTTTTCCGAAATTAGGTGACTCTAATTTCTTACAACGTGGAAATCACCTTTTGAGTTGTTCTTTATTTCTTGGAGCTGACTTTGCATCAAGTCAAAGGCGGCGTTCCTACCTTTCATTTTCTATTCTGTTTGATTTACAAAGTTATTACCTTAATCAATAAAAAAAAATAAATTGTCCGCAAGAGTTGAAATCCGTGAAAGGCAAATCTTCGAGATGACAAAAATGGTAATAAACTTATTTTAAACTTGCATGATATTATTGTTATTATTTCTTATTGTATAGGCAAGACGGTTCTCGAATTCACACCCCTTGACTCGTGTTAGTTAAAATCATTTCATACTCCCCATTATTTTTCGTTTCACCATTTAATCTTTTAATCCCCTTTTTACATTTTTTTTGTTTTACTACAAAATGACCGTAAACGATACCACATACCTGACTGGTGAATTAACGAAAATGGGTCGCCAATCTGCTCATCTCCGATCGCTGTCTATCTCACGAATTTCATTGAGTGGAGAAACGATTTCATTCGTACATTTACTAAAAAATTTACTAAGTTTAGAAAAACGTAATAAATTTTTCTATGCAAAATACTGATATTGTTAAATGTTTCAACTGGAAACATTCTGCATAGATGCTCGTCAGACATATGACAATACTTTTTGTGTCCCACAGATCATAGTATTATTATATAATATCCCAAAGACCATAGAATTATTAAATAAAAATCATACGCAATTGCGTCTACGTTTATAGAACAATTTTAACCGCCATTATAAAAAAAACTATATATTATTGACTGACGTTATATATAAGTACGCTACAATTTTGTATTTCGACATATTTCCATGCGTTCATCGACGCCAGCTGTACAACTACTAGGCGGGGATTCAAATACGCTGAATCGCAAACTCCGTCGAAACACTAGTAGACGTCGACGTGCATTAACGACAAAAAGTCCGATTCAAACAGTCGTCAGTTTTCATAAGAGTACATGTTCGCGGCAAGAACACGTCGACGACAATCGACAAGATTTTTATTTTAACGCGTAAAATTTTCCACTTCGACAAATTTTCTCGCGTCCACCGCCGCCAGGTGTACAACAACCCAACCGTGGTATGACAACGCAGAATGACTAAACCCGCTGAAACATGAGTAACCGTCGACGTCCACAGGAAATACTAGGATTACTAGTTTAGAATTCCGTATGAATAACAACAAGTATATAAAATTTGGGGCGGTTCGAGGGGCCGACTGAATACGCTCATAGACTTGTCGTCGGACAATTACTAAAATACCGAGTGTAGTAAAGTAATACGGACCGTAAAGAATTTACATACCTGACTTGTTAACAAACGTAAACGGAGCTGCTACGTAAACCATTCACATCCGATCGTACTCTTCCCGGCGATGTCCATTGTGCGTGGAAACGATAATTTTAATTTATCCACTACAAGAAGTACAATTTTTAACAAATTAACCGATGCGAAATGCTGATATTGCCAACTGTTTCGTTTCTAAAAAACCTACATAGATTCTTGTCAGACATATGACAATACTTATTGTATCCCACAGATCATATAATTATTACATAAATATATAAGAATAACATATGCGCTTTCATCATTTTTTCGGAACGGATGCAGTTTAGCCCGTATTCTTGAACACATTGAACTTTATTAACGTTTTCGGAATTGGACGCTCACACAATTGAATTCTTGAGTTCAAACCATTCCAAAACGTTATTTTACCCAAAGTGTGAAGAATCCAAACAAATCGGTATTACTTATGGCATTGACGTGTTCGTCATGGAGATATCATCCGTAGTCTTCGAAGAAAAATAAAGGAATGCCGCACGTTGTTTCTCGAATAGTAAACCGCTGTTGTTAATCTCACGGAAGCCGGAAAATGACTAGTTACAAAGTTATATATAACTAGTGACCGGAAATTCCGCTAGCTTGGTACATAACCCGTTGCGCAGTTGATCGTTCGCGTACTTAGTTTTGGATACTTACCAAAGAGCCGATTTTTCGGCAAAACGATATTAAATGAAAACCAAAAAAGAACGGTAAAAATACGTTTTCGTCTCATTTAAGTATCGTCGAATTCGAATAACGTTTTCGACATTCGCCGGTCATATTTCACGCGCAGCAGACAAAAGACGACGACAAAGCAATTATTTAGGTTTTGAACAAATTTAAATTTGAATTTGAAAAAAAAATTTCACACATAAAACATAAAATGTGTCACTTAACGCGGACTCGTATGCGTTAATAATTTTTCTTAATAGGCTTATATAGAATGAGTGTGTGTGTGTGTGTGTGTGTGGTGTTTCGTGATGCGCAGCGGTAACGTTTTTTTCGGTTGTGTACCAAAACAAAGAATAGCTATACATTCTACGATCATTCTTCATGCAATATATATATATATATGTATGAAGTAAATAAATAGTCTTAAAAGTAAATTACATAGAATAAAACTAGATATAAATGAATCAAATCAAATACTAGTCGTTAAAGATATTTGATCAAATCAAGGTTTGCAAATTGTAATAGCTAGTGACCACTTGGAGCAATATATCACATAACAATACACAAAGATTTAAAGCACATGTAAAAATAGAAATATTTACTGACAACCACGGAAGGTACGGATGCAATCTTTACAATATAAACGACGGTGGGCATACTGCAAAATAAATGAAATTATATTTTGTACTTATACTGCTGGTCGATATATTCGTTATTACCGCATGATAACCATTATAACTAATTTGTAGAATAATTGGACAACGGTTTTGATAACAAACTAGCGCCGCCACCGTAATCGATACTCACGATGTTAAAATAATAACTTTGATAAGAATTTTATATTTAGTACTCGTATTATATTTTTCATGGGTTCGCAATAATATACCTTTGTGATCCGACTCCGACATTATTTTCGGGGTCACAAGACGAATTTTCATTTAACGAAAGTGAAGTCAAATGGTATTCCTTTTCTCAACAATAATATTATCGAACTGACAAGCGTTTTTATTATGCGTGAGTCATAATCAATAAACTTATTGCTGAAATGTCAAAATACATTATGTGTGACATAGTCGGTGAGTATGAAACTTATATAATCTGACTGTTTTAACTAAATTTAACGTTTTATTGAATATTTGTGTTTACCGGTTTTTATCACATATACGACCAGTTATAATAGACATATTACATAATATGGTCTTTTATTTAACATTATCAAGAGAATTTAATATAAATGACTGTACTTTTGTTTGTTGTGCTAACAAATATTTCTCATTTTTAAAAACCAATAAAAATAATTGATTGACAATAAACATTAGGTTTAAAAATTGTTTCAATTTTAATCAGAATTTTATTATTTATTTACCATTCAATAACGATTTGTTAGTTAATATCTACAGATTTCTTAAGTTTTTGCGTTAAAGGAAATTACAAAATAACTAAAATAACATTTGCAAAAAAACTATGTCATAGAAAAGATATCCAAATTAAACCATGAAGAACGGATGATCTCCACAGTTGCAGAAATTATTCAGAAATTATTGATTGCACAAAAGGAAAATAGAGATGTAAACTTGAACAAGTTAAAATCCCAAATATCATCAAAATACGGGTTGAAATCATCTCCTCGGCTAGTTGACATTATATCTGCTGTTCCTAATGATGCTAAAAAATTACTGTATCCAAAATTAAAAGCAAAACCAGTTCGGACGGCTAGTGGAGTGAGTTTAAAATCTAATTTCTTATTTAAATAGGTGTATAATATATTTATATTCACACCTATTTATTCATAAATCAACAGGTAGCGATTGTAGCAGTTATGTGTAAACCACATCGTTGTCCCCACATAAATATGACCGGAAACATTTGTGTGTATTGTCCTGGAGGTCCAGATTCTGATTTTGAATATTCTACGCAGTCATATACTGGTTATGAACCTACATCGATGAGAGCGATTCGAGCACATTACAATCCATATGTTCAAACTCGTCATCGAGTTGAACAGGTAAAGGTTTAAATACATTTTATGTATTTCAATACTTGTATGCGTATTATATAATATATGCATATGTATATGCTTACAGCTGAAACAATTAGGACATAACGTTGATAAAGTTGAATTTATAGTAATGGGAGGTACGTTCATGAGTTTACCAGAAGACTACCGTGATTATTTCATTAGAAATTTACATGACGCTTTATCGGGTCACACGAGCTCTGATGTTTGAGAAGCTGTAAAGTATGTAAACAAACTATTCGTAGTATATATGTTTAAAAATTTTACTCTTAATTTATAATTTTTCCCCAAGATATTCAGAAAGAAGTAACGTCAAATGTATTGGCATCACAATTGAAACTCGACCAGACTATTGTTTAAACAGACATTTGACTGATATGTTAAATTATGGTTGTACGCGATTAGAAATTGGAGTTCAATCCGTATTTGAAGATGTCGCGCGAGACACAAATAGAGGTCATACAGTCAAAGCAGTTTGCGAGACGTTTAATCTCGCTAATGATTGTGGGTTTAAAATTGTATCACATATGATGCCCGATTTACCTAATGTAGATCTAGAAAGAGACTTTCAGCAGTCAAGGGACGGGTTT